>CAJMZQ010000098.1:0-535733 GCA_905220385.1 Xylota sylvarum
GTAGTAGAATGTTGAACGACTATCCCAACTAAAATCTATCCACTCAGCAAAAATTATTTCAGAGAAATCATACTCCATGGTAAGTTGTTCTTGTAGAATGTTGAACGACTACCCCAACTAAAATCTATCCACTCAACAAAATGTATTTCACACCACAGACTCATCTTGGTCAGGATCGATTTGAAATCTATCATGGTTTCAGAGAAATCATAGTCCATGGTAAGTTGTTCTTGTAGAATGTTGAACGACTACCCCAACTAAAATCTATCCACTCAACAAAAATTATTTCACACCACAGACTCATCTTGGTCAGGATCGATTTGAAATCTATCATGGTTTCAGAGAAATCATAGTCCATGGTTCGTTGTTCTTGTAGAATGTTGAACGACTACCCCAACTAAAATCTATCCACTCAACAAAAATTATTTCAGAGAAATCATACTCCATGGTAAGTTGTTCTTGTAGAATGTTGAACGACTATCCCAACTAAAATCTATCCACTCAACAAAAATTATTTCACACCACAGACTCATCTCGGTCAGGATCGATTTGAAATCTATTATGGTTTCAGAGAAATCATACTCCATGGTTCGTTGTTCTTGTAAAATGTTGAACGACTACCCCAACAAAAATTATTTCACACCACAGACTCATCTTGGTCAGGATCGATTTGAAATCTATCATGGTTTCAGAGAAATCATACTCCATGGTAAGTTGTTCTTGTAGAATGTTGAACGACTACCCCAACTAAAATCTATCCACTCAACAAAAATTATTTCACACCACAGACTCATCTTGGTCAGGATCGATTTGAAATCTATCATGGTTTCAGAGAAATCATAGTCCATGGTTCGTTGTTCTTGTAGAATGTTGAACTATCACCCCAACTAAAATCTATCCACTCAACAAAAATTATTTCACACCACAGACTCATCTTGGTCAGGATCGATTTGGAATCTATCATGGTTTCAGAGAAATCATAGTCGATGGTAAGTTGTTCTTGTAGAATGTTGAACGACTACCCCAACTAAAATCTATCCACTCAACAAAAATTATTTCAGAGAAATCATACTGCATGGTAAGTTGTTCTTGTAGAATGTTGAACGACTATCCCAACTAAAATCTATCCACTCAACAAAAATTATTTCAGAGAAATCATACTCCATGGTTCGTTGTTCTTGTAGAATGTTGAACGACTATCCCAACTAAAATCTATCCACTCAGCAAAAATTATTTCAGAGAAATCATACTCCATGGTAAGTTGTTCTTGTAGAATGTTGAACGACTACCCCAACTAAAATCTATCCACTCAACAAAAATTATTTCACACCACAGACTCATCTTGGTCAGGATCGATTTGAAATCTATCATGGTTTCAGAGAAATCATAGTCCATGGTTCGTTGTTCTTGTAAAATGTTGAGCGACTACCATAACTAAAATCTATCCCCTCAACAAAAATTATTTCACACCACAGACTCATCTTGGTCAGGATCGATTTGAAATCTATCATGGTTTCAGAGAAATCATAGTCCATGGTAAGTTGTTCTTGTAAAATGTTGAACGACTATCCCAACTAAAATCTATCCACTCAACAAAAATTATTTCAGAGAAATCATACTCCATGGTTCGTTGTTCTTGTAGAATGTTGAACGACTACCACAACTAAAATCTATCCACTCAACAAAAATTATTTCACACCACAGACTCATCTTGGTCAGGATCGATTTGAAATCTATCATGGTTTCAGAGAAATCATAGTCCATGGTTCGTTGTTCTTGTAAAATGTTGAACGACTACCCCAACTAAAATCTATCCACTCAACAAAAATTATTTCACACCACAGACTCATCTTGGTCAGGATCGATTTGAAATCTATCATGGTTTCAGAGAAATCATAGTCCATGGTAAGTTGTTCTTGTAGAATGTTGAACGACTACCCCAACTAAAATCTATCCACTCAACAAAAATTATTTCAGAGAAATCATACTCCATGGTAAGTTGTTCTTGTAGAATGTTGAACGACTATCCCAACTAAAATCTATCCACTCAACAAAAATTATTTCAGAGAAATCATACTCCATGGTAAGTTGTTCTTGTAGAATGTTGAACGACTATCCCAACTAAAATCTATCCACTCAACAAAAATTATTTCACACCACAGACTCATCTCGGTCAGGATCGATTTGAAATCTATTATGGTTTCAGAGAAATCATACTCCATGGTTCGTTGTTCTTGTAAAATGTTGAACGACTACCCCAACAAAAATTATTTCACACCACAGACTCATCTTGGTCAGGATCGATTTGAAATCTATCATGGTTTCAGAGAAATCATACTCCATGGTAAGTTGTTCTTGTAGAATGTTGAACGACTACCCCAACTAAAATCTATCCACTCAACAAAAATTATTTCACACCACAGACTCATCTTGGTCAGGATCGATTTGAAATCTATCATGGTTTCAGAGAAATCATAGTCCATGGTTCGTTGTTCTTGTAGAATGTTGAACTATCACCCCAACTAAAATCTATCCACTCAACAAAAATTATTTCACACCACAGACTCATCTTGGTCAGGATCGATTTGGAATCTATCATGGTTTCAGAGAAATCATAGTCGATGGTAAGTTGTTCTTGTAGAATGTTGAACGACTACCCCAACTAAAATCTATCCACTCAACAAAAATTATTTCAGAGAAATCATACTGCATGGTAAGTTGTTCTTGTAGAATGTTGAACGACTATCCCAACTAAAATCTATCCACTCAACAAAAATTATTTCAGAGAAATCATACTCCATGGTTCGTTGTTCTTGTAGAATGTTGAACGACTATCCCAACTAAAATCTATCCACTCAGCAAAAATTATTTCAGAGAAATCATACTCCATGGTAAGTTGTTCTTGTAGAATGTTGAACGACTACCCCAACTAAAATCTATCCACTCAACAAAAATTATTTCACACCACAGACTCATCTTGGTCAGGATCGATTTGAAATCTATCATGGTTTCAGAGAAATCATAGTCCATGGTTCGTTGTTCTTGTAAAATGTTGAGCGACTACCCCAACTAAAATCTATCCCCTCAACAAAAATTATTTCACACCACAGACTCATCTTGGTCAGGATCGATTTGAAATCTATCATGGTTTCAGAGAAATCATAGTCCATGGTAAGTTGTTCTTGTAAAATGTTGAACGACTATCCCAACTAAAATCTATCCACTCAACAAAAATTATTTCAGAGAAATCATACTCCATGGTTCGTTGTTCTTGTAGAATGTTGAACGACTACCCCAACTAAAATCTATCCACTCAACAAAAATTATTTCACACCACAGACTCATCTTGGTCAGGATCGATTTGAAATCTATCATGGTTTCAGAGAAATCATAGTCCATGGTTCGTTGTTCTTGTAAAATGTTGAACGACTACCCCAACTAAAATCTATCCACTCAACAAAAATTATTTCACACCACAGACTCATCTTGGTCAGGATCGATTTGAAATCTATCATGGTTTCAGAGAAATCATAGTCCATGGTAAGTTGTTCTTGTAGAATGTTGAACGACTACCCCAACTAAAATCTATCCACTCAACAAAAATTATTTCAGAGAAATCATACTCCATGGTAAGTTGTTCTTGTAGAATGTTGAACGACTATCCCAACTAAAATCTATCCACTCAACAAAAATTATTTCAGAGAAATCATACTCCACGGTAAGTTGTTCTTGTAGAATGTTGAACGACTACCCCAACTAAAATCTATCCACTCAACAAAAATTATTTCAGAGAAATCATACTCCATGGTTCGTTGTTCTTGTAGAATGTTGAACGACTACCCCAACTAAAATCTATCCACTCAACAAAAATTATTTCAGAGAAATCATACTCCATGGTTCGTTGTTCTTGTAGAATGTTGAACGATTATCCCAACTAAAATCTATCCACTCAACAAAAATTATTTCACAATACAGACTCATCTTGGTCAGGATCGATTTGAAATCTATCATGGTTTCAGAGAAATCATGGTAAATGGTTCGTTTTTCTTGTAAAATGTTGAACGACTACCCCAACTAAAATCTATCCACTCAACAAAAATTATTTCACACCACAGACTCATCTTGGTCAGGATCCATTTGAAATCTATCATGGTTTCAGAGAAATCATACTCCATGGTAAGTTGTTCTTGTAGAATGTTGAACGACTACCCCAACTAAAATCTATCCACTCAACAAAAATTATTTCACACCACAGACTCATCTCGGTCAGGATCGATTTGAAATCTATCATGGTTTCAGAGAAATCATAGTCCATGGTTCGTTGTTCTTGTAAAATGTTGAACGACTACCCCAACTAAAATCTATCCACTCAACAAAAATTATTTCACACCACAGACTCATCTTGGTCAGGATCGATTTGAAATCTATCATGGTTTCAGAGAAATCATACTCCATGGTAAGTTGTTCTTGTAAAACGACTATCCCAACTAAAATCTATCCACTCAACAAAAATTATTTCAGAGAAATCATACTCCATGGTTCGTTGTTCTTGTAGAATGTTGAACGACTACCCCAACTAAAATCTATCCACTCAACAAAAATTATTTCACACCACAGACTCATCTTGGTCAGGATCGATTTGAAATCTATCATGGTTTCAGAGAAATCATACTCCATGGTTCGTTGTTCTTGTAAAATGTTGAACGACCACCCCAACTAAAATCTATCCACTCAACAAAAATTATTTCACACCACAGACTCATCTTGGTCAGGATCGATTTGAAATCTATCATGGTTTCAGAGAAATCATACTCCATGGTAAGTTGTTCTTGTAGAATGTTGAACGACTACCTCAACTAAAATCTATCCACTCAACAAAAATTATTTCACACCACAGACTCATCTTGGTCATAATCGATTTGAAATCTATCATGGTTTCAGAGAAATCATACTCCATGGTAAGTTGTTCTTGTAGAATGTTGAACGACTACCCCAACTAAAATCCATCCACTCAACAAAAATTATTTCACACCACAGACTCATCTTGGTCAGGATCGATTTGAAATCTATCATGGTTTCAGAGAAATCATACTCCATGGTTCGTTGTTCTTGTAAAATGTTGAACGACTATCCCAACTAAAATCTATCCACTCAACAAAAATAATTTCAGAGAAATCATACTCCATGGTAAGCTGTTCTTGTAGAATGTTGAACGACTACCCCAACTAAAATCTATCCACTCAACAAAAATTATTTCAGAGAAATCATACTCCATGGTTCGTTGTTCTTGTAGAATGTTGAACGACTATCCCAACTAAAATCTATCCACTCAACAAAACTTATTTCAGAGAAATCATACTCCATGGTTCGTTGTTCTTGTAGAATGTTGAACGACTATCCCAACTAAAATCTATCCACTCAACAAAAATTATTTCACAAAACAGACTCATCTTGGTCAGGATCGATTTGAAATCTATCATGGTTTCAAAGAAATCATACTCCATGGTAAGTTGTTCTGGTAGAATGTTGAACGACTATCATAACTAAAATCTATCCACTCAACAAAAATTATTTCAGAGAAATCATACTCCATGGTAAGTTGTTCTTGTAGAATGTTGAACGACTATCCCAACTAAAATCTTTCCACTCAACAAAAATTATTTCAGAGAAATCATACCCCATGGTAAGTTGTTCTTGTAGAATGTTGAACGACTATCCCAACTAAAATCTATCCACTCAACAAAAATTATTTCACACCACAGACACTTCTTGGTCAGGATCGATTTGAAATCTATCATGGTTTCAGAGAAATCATAGTCCATGGTAAGTTGTTCTTGTAGAATGTTGAACGACTACCCCAACTAAAATCTATCCACTCAACAAAAATTATTTCACACCACAGACTCTTCTTGGTCAGGATCGATTTGAAATCTATCATGGTTTCAGAGAAATCATACTCCATGGTAAGTTGTTCTGGTAGAATGTTGAACGACTACCCCAACTAAAATCTATCCACTCAACAAAAATTATTTCAGAGAAATCATACTCCATGGTTCGTTGTTCTTGTAGAATGTTGAACGACTACCCCAACTAAAATCTATCCACTCAACAAAAATTATTTCACACCACAGACTCATCTTGGTCAGGATCGATTTGAAATCTATCATGGTTTCAGAGAAATCATAGTCCATGGTAAGTTGTTCTTGTAGAATGTTGACCGACTACCCCAACTAAAATCTATCCACTCAACAAAAATTATTTCACACCACAGACTCATCTTGGTCAGGATCGATTTGAAATCTATCATGGTTTCAGAGAAATCATACTCCATGGTAAGTTGTTCTTGTAGAATGTTGAACGACTACCCCAACTAAAATCTATCCACTCAACAAAAATTATTTCAGAGAAATCATACTCCATGGTAAGTTGTTCTTGTAGAATGTTGAACGACTATCCCAACTAAAATCTATCCACTCAACAAAAATTATTTCACACCACAGACTCATCTTGGTCAGGATCGATTTGAAATCTATCATGGTTTGAGAGAAATCATAGTCCATGGTAAGTTGTTCTTGTAGAATGTTGAACGACTATCCCAACTAAAATCTATCCACTCAACAAAAATTATTTCAGAGAAATCATACTCCATGGTAAGTTGTTCTTGTAGAATGTTGAACGACTATCCCAACTAAAATCTATCCACTCAACAAAAATTATTTCACACCACAGACTCATCTTGGTCAGGATCGATTTGAAATCTATCATGGTTTCAGAGAAATCATACTCCATGGTAAGTTGTTCTTGTAGAATGTTGAACGACTACCCCAACTAAAATCTATCCACTCAACAAAAATTATTTCACACCACAGACTCATCTTGGTCAGGATCGATTTGAAATCTATCATGGTTTCAGAGAAATCATACTCCATGGTAAGTTGTTCTTGTAGAATGTTGAACGACTATCCCAACTAAAATCTATCCACTCAACAAAAATTATTTCACACCACAGACTCATCTTGGTCAGGATCGATTTGAAATCTATCATGGTTTCAGAGAAATCATACTCCATGGTAAGTTGTTCTTGTAGAATGTTGAACGACTACCCCTAACTAAAATCTATCCACTCAACAAAAATTATTTCACACCACAGACTCATCTTGGTCAGGATCGATTTGAAATCTATCATGGTTTCAGAGAAATCACACTAAATGGTAAGTTGTTCTTGTAGAATGTTGAACGACTACCCCAACGAAAATCTATCCACTCAACAAAAATTATTTCACACCACAGACTCATCTTGGTCAGGATCGATTTGAAATCTATCATGGTTTCAGAGAAATTATACTCCATGGTTCGTTGTTCTTGTAGAATGTTGAACGACTACCCCAACTAAAATCTATCCACTCAACAAAAATTATTTCACACCACAGACTCATCTTGGTCAGGATCGATTTGAAATCTATCATGGTTTCAGAGAAATCATACTCCATGGTTCGTTGTTCTTGTAGAATGTTGAACGACTATCCCAACTAAAATCTATCCACTCAACAAAAATTATTTCAGAGAAATCATACTCCATGGTTCGTTGTTCTTGTAAAATGTTGAACGACTATCCCAACTAAAATCTATCCACTCAACAAAAATTATTTCAGAGAAATCATACTCCATGGTTCGTTGTTCTTGTAGAATGTTGAACGACTATCCCAACTAAAATCTATCCACTCAACAAAAATTATTTCAGAGAAATCATACTCCATGGTAAGTTGTTCTTGTAGAATGTTGAACGACTACCCCAACTAAAATCTATCCACTCAACAAAAATTATTTCACACCACAGACTCATCTTGGTCAGGATCGATTTGAAATCTATCATGGTTTCAGAGAAATTATACTCCATGGTTCGTTGTTCTTGTAGAATGTTGAACGACTATCCCAACTAAAATCTATCCACTCAACAAAATTTATTTCAGAGAAATCATACTCCATGGTAAGTTGTTCTTGTAGAATGTTGAACGACTATCCCAACTAAAATCTATTAACTCAACAAAAATTATTTCAGAGAAATCATACTCCATGGTTCGTTGTTCTTGTAGAATGTTGAACGACTATCCCAACTAAAATCTATTGACTCAACAAAAATTATTTCAGAGAAATCATACTCCATGGTAAGTTGTTCTTGTAGAATGTTGAACGACTACCCCAACTAAAATCTATCCACTCAACAAAAATTATTTCACACCACAGACTCATCTTGGTCAGGATCGATTTGAAATCTATCATGGTTTCAGAGAAATTATACTCCATGGTTCGTTGTTCTTGTAGAATGTTGAACGACTATCCCAACTAAAATCTATCCACTCAACAAAATTTATTTCAGAGAAATCATACTCCATGGTTCGTTGTTCTTGTAGAATGTTGAACGACTATCCCAACTAAAATCTATCCACTCAACAAAAATTATTTCACACCACAGACTCATCTTGGTCAGGATCGATTTGAAATCTATCATGGTTTCAGAGAAATCATAGTCCATGGTAAGTTGTTCTTGTAGAATGTTGAACGACTATCCCAACTAAAATCTATCCACTCAACAAAAATTATTTCACACCACAGACTCATCTTGGTCAGGATCGATTTGAAATCTATCATGGTTTCAGAGAAATCATACTCCATGGTTCGTTGTTCTTGTAAAATGTTGAACGACTACCCCAACTAAAATCTATCCACTCAACAAAAATTATTTCACACCACAGACTCATCTTGGTCAGGATCGATTTGAAAACTATCATGGTTTCAGAGAAATTATACTCCATGGTTCGTTGTTCTTGTAGAATGTTGAGCGACTATCCCAACTAAAATCTATCCACTCAACAAAATTTATTTCAGAGAAATCATACTCCATGGTTCGTTGTTCTTGTAGAATGTTGAACGACTATCCCAACTAAAATCTATCCACTCAACAAAAATTATTTCACACCACAGACTCATCTTGGTCAGGATCGATTTGAAATCTATCATGGTTTCAGAGAAATTATACTCCATGGTTCGTTGTTCTTGTAGAATGTTGAGCGACTATCCCAACTAAAATCTATCCACTCAACAAAATTTATTTCAGAGAAATCATACTCCATGGTTCGTTGTTCTTGTAGAATGTTGAACGACTATCCCAACTAAAATCTATCCACTCAACAAAAATTATTTCACACCACAGACTCATCTTGGTCAGGATCGATTTGAAATCTATCATGGTTTCAGAGAAATCATAGTCCATGGTAAGTTGTTCTTGTAGAATGTTGAACGACTACCCCAACTTAAATCTATCCACTCAACAAAAATTATTTTACACCACAGACTCATCTTGGTCAGGATCGATTTGAAATCTATCATGGTTTCAGAGAAATCATAGTCATGGTAAGTTGTTCTTGTAGAATGTTGAACGACTATCCCAACTAAAATCTATCCACTCAACAAAAATTATTTCAGAGAAATCATACTCCATGGTAAGTTGTTCTTGTAGAATGTTGAACGACTATCCCAACTAAAATCTATTAACTCAACAAAAATTATTTCAGAGAAATCATACTCCATGGTTCGTTGTTCTTGTAGAATGTTGAACGACTATCCCAACTAAAATCTATCCACTCAACAAAAATTATTTCAGAGAAATCATACTCCATGGTAAGTTGTTCTTGTAGAATGTTGAACGACTACCCCAACTAAAATCTATCCACTCAACAAAAATTATTTCACACCACAGACTCATCTTGGTCAGGATCGATTTGAAATCTATCATGGTTTCAGAGAAATTATACTCCATGGTTCGTTGTTCTTGTAGAATGTTGAACGACTATCCCAACTAAAATCTATCCACTCAACAAAATTTATTTCAGAGAAATCATACTCCATGGTTCGTTGTTCTTGTAGAATGTTGAACGACTATCCCAACTAAAATCTATCCACTCAACAAAAATTATTTCACACCACAGACTCATCTTGGTCAGGATCGATTTGAAATCTATCATGGTTTCAGAGAAATCATACTCCATGGTTCGTTGTTCTTGTAGAATGTTGAACGACTATCCCAACTAAAATCTATCCACTCAACAAAAATTATTTCAGAGAAATCATACTCCATTTTTCGTTGTTCTTGTAGAATGTTGAACGACTATCCCAACTAAAATCTATCCACTCAACAAAAATTATTTCACACCACAGACTCATCTTGGTCAGGATCGATTTGAAATCTATCATGGTTTCAGAGAAATCATACTCCATGGTTCGTTGTTCTTGTAAAATGTTGAACGACTATCCCAACTAAAATCAAGCCACTCAACAAAAATTATTTCAGAGAAATCATACTCCATGGTAAGTTGTTCTTGTAGAATGTTGAACGACTACCATAACTAAAATCTATCCACTCAACAAAAATTATTTCAGAGAAATCATACTCCATGGTTCGTTGTTCTTGTAGAATGTTGAACGACTATCCCAACTAAAATCTATCCACTCAACAAAAATTATTTCACACCACAGACTCATCTTGGTCAGGATCGATTTGAAATCTATCATGGTTTCAGAGAAATCATACTCCATGGTAAGTTGTTCTTGTAGAATGTTGAACGACTATCCCAACTAAAATCTATCCACTCAACAAAAATTATTTCAGAGAAATCATACTCCATGGTAAGTTGTTCTTGTAGAATGTTGAACGACTATCCCAACTAAAATCTATCCACTCAACAAAAATTATTTCAGAGAAATCATACTCCATGGTAAGTTGTTCTTGTAGAATGTTGAACGACTACCCCAACTAAAATCTATCCACTCAACAAAAATTATTTTACACCACAGACTCATCTTGGTCAGGATCGATTTGAAATCTATCATGGTTTCAGAGAAATCATAGTCCATGGTAAGTTGTTCTTGTAGAATGTTGAACGACTACCCCAACTAAAATCTATCCACTCAACAAAAATTATTTCACACCACAGACTCATCTTGGTCAGGATCGATTTGAAATCTATCATGGTTTCAGAGAAATCATAGTCCATGGTAAGTTGTTCTTGTAGAATGTTGAACGACTATCCCAACTAAAATCTATCCACTTAACAAAAATTATTTCAGAGAAATCATACTCCATGGTTCGTTGTTCTTGTAGAATGTTGAACGACTATCCCAACTAAAATCTATCCACTGAACAAAAATTATTTCACACCACAGACTCATCTTGGTCAGGATCGATTTGAAATCTATCATGGTTTCAGAGAAATCATACTCCATGGTTCGTTGTTCTTGTAGAATGTTGAACGACTATCCCAACTAAAATCTATCCACTCAACAAAAATTATTTCAGAGAAATCATACTCCATGATTCGTTGTTCTTGTAGAATGTTGAACGACTATCCCAACTAAAATCTATCCACTCAACAAAAATTATTTCACACCACAGACTCATCTTGGTCAGGATCGATTTGAAATCTATCATGGTTTCAGAGAAATCATGCTCCATGGTTCGTTGTTCTTGTAAAATGTTGAACGACTATAACAACTAAAATCAATTGACTCAACAAAAGTTATTTCAGAGAAATCATACTCCATGGTAAGTTGTTCTTGTAGAATGTTGAACGACTACCATAACTAAAATCTATCCACTCAACAAAAATTATTTCAGAGAAATCATACTCCATGGTTCGTTGTTCTTGTAGAATGTTGAACGACTATCCCAACTAAAATCTATCCACTCAACAAAAATTATTTCACACCACAGATTCATCTTGGTCAGGATCGATTTGAAATCTATCATGGTTTCAGAGAAATCATACTCCATGGTAAGTTGTTCTTGTAGAATGTTGAACGACTATCCCAACTAAAATCTATCCACTCAACAAAAATTATTTCAGAGAAATCATACTCCATGGTAAGTTGTTCTTGTAGAATGTTGAACGACTGTCCCAACTAAAATCTATCCACTCAACAAAAATTATTTCAGAGAAATCATACTCCATGGTAAGTTGTTCTTGTAGAATGTTGAACGACTACCCCAACTAAAATCTATCCACTCAACAAAAATTATTTCACACCACAGACTCATCTTGGTCAGGATCGATTTGAAATCTATCATGGTTTCAGAGAAATCATACTCCATGGTTCGTTGTTCTTGTAGAATGTTGAACGACTATCCCAACTAAAATCTATCCACTCAACAAAAATTATTTCAGAGAAATCATACTCCATGGTAAGTTGTTCTTGTAGAATGTTGAACGACTACCCCTAACTAAAATCTATCCACTCAACAAAAATTATTTCACACCACAGACTCATCTTGGTCAGGATCGATTTGAAATCTATCATGGTTTCAGAGAAATCATACTCCATGGTTCGTTGTTCTTGTAGAATGTTGAACGACTATCCCAACTAAAATCTATCCACTCAACAAAAATTATTTCAGAGAAATCATACTCCATGGTAAGTTGTTCCTGTAGAATGTTGAACGACTATCCCAACTAAAATCTATCCACTCAACAAAAATTCTTTCACACCACAGACTCATCTTGGTCAGGATCGATTTGAAATCTATCATGGTTTCAGAGAAATCATACTCCATGGTTCGTTGTTCTTGTAAAATGTTGAACGACTATCCCAACTAAAATCAAGCCACTCAACAAAAATTATTTCAGAGAAATCATACTCCATGGTAAGTTGTTCTTGTAGAATGTTGAACGACTACCATAACTAAAATCTATCCACTCAACAAAAATTATTTCAGAGAAATCATACTCCATGGTTCGTTGTTCTTGTAGAATGTTGAACGACTATCCCAACTAAAATCTATCCACTCAACAAAAATTATTTCACACCACAGACTCATCTTGGTCAGGATCGATTTGAAATCTATCATGGTTTCAGAGAAATCATACTCCATGGTAAGTTGTTCTTGTAGAATGTTGAACGACTATCCCAACTAAAATCTATCCACTCAAGAAAAATTATTTCAGAGAAATCATACTCCATGGTAAGTTGTTCTTGTAGAATGTTGAACGACTACCCCAACTAAAATCTATCCACTCAACAAAAATTATTTCACACCACAGACTCATCTTGGTCAGGATCGATTTGAAATCTATCATGGTTTCAGAGAAATCATAGTCCATGGTAAGTTGTTCTTGTAGAATGTTGAACGACTACCCCAACTAAAATCTATCCACTCAACCAAAATTATTTCACACCACAGACTCATCTTGGTCAGGATCGATTTGAAATCTATCATGGTTTCAGAGAAATCATACTCCATGGTTCGTTGTTCTTGTAGAATGTTGAACGACTATCCCAACTAAAATCTATCCACTCAACAAAAATTATTTCAGAGAAATCATACTCCATGATTCGTTGTTCTTGTAGAATGTTGAACGACTATCCCAACTAAAATCTATCCACTGAACAAAAATTATTTCACACCACAGACTCATCTTGGTCGGATCGATTTGAAATCTATCATGGTTTCAGAGAAATCATACTCCATGGTTCGTTGTTCTTGTAGAATGTTGAACGACTATCCCAACTAAAATCTATCCACTTAACAAAAATTATTTCAGAGAAATCATACTCCATGGTTCGTTGTTCTTGTAGAATGTTGAACGACTATCCCAACTAAAATCTATCCACTGAACAAAAATTATTTCACACCACAGACTCATCTTGGTCAGGATCGATTTGAAATCTATCATGGTTTCAGAGAAATCATACTCCATGGTTCGTTGTTCTTGTAGAATGTTGAACGACTATCCCAACTAAAATCTATCCACTCAACAAAAATTATTTCAGAGAAATCATACTCCATGATTCGTTGTTCTTGTAGAATGTTGAACGACTATCCCAACTAAAATCTATCCACTCAACAAAAATTATTTCACACCACAGACTCATCTTGGTCAGGATCGATTTGAAATCTATCATCGTTTCAGAGAAATCATACTCCATGGTTCGTTGTTCTTGTAAAATGTTGAACGACTATAACAACTAAAATCAATTGACTCAACAAAAGTTATTTCAGAGAAATCATACTCCATGGTAAGTTGTTCTTGTAGAATGTTGAACGACTACCATAACTAAAATCTATCCACTCAACAAAAATTATTTCAGAGAAATCATACTCCATGGTTCGTTGTTCTTGTAGAATGTTGAACGACTATCCCAACTAAAATCTATCCACTCAACAAAAATTATTTCACACCACAGACTCATCTTGGTCAGGATCGATTTGAAATCTATCATGGTTTCAGAGAAATCATAGTCCATGGTAAGTTGTTCTTGTAGAAAGTTGAACGCCTATCACAACTAAAATCTATCCACTCAACAAAAATTATTTCACACCACAGACTCATCTTGGTCAGGATCGATTTGAAATCTATCATGGTTTCAGAGAAATCATAGTCCATGGTTCGTTGTTGTTGTAGAATGTTGAACGACTATTACAACTAAAATCTATCCACTCAACAAAAATTATTTCAAAGAAATCATACTCCATAGTAAGTTGTTCTTGTAGAATGTTGAACGACTATCCCAAATAAAATCTATCCACTCAACAAAAATTATTTCACACCACAGACTCATCTTGGTCAGGATCGATTTGAAATCTATCATGGTTTCAGAGAAATCATACTCCATGGTTCGTTGTTCTTGTAGAATGTTGAACGACTACCCCAACTAAAATCTATCCACTCAACAAAAATTATTTCAGAGAAATCATACTCCATGGTTCGTTGTTCTTGTAGAATGTTGAACGACTATCCCAACTAAAATCTATCCACTCAACAAAAATTATTTCACACCACAGACTCATCTTGGTCAGGATCGATTTGAAATCTATCATGGTTTCAGAGAAATCATACTCCATGGTAAGTTGTTCTTGTAGAATGTTGAACGACTACCCCAACTAAAATCTATCCACTCAACAAAAATTATTTCAGAGAAATCATACTCCATGGTAAGTTGTTCTTGTAGAATGTTGAACGACTATCCCAACTAAAATCTATCCACTCAACAAAAATTATTTGACACCACAGACTCATCTTGGTCAGGATCGATGTGAAATCTATCATGGTTTCAGAGAAATCATACTCCATGGTTCGTTGTTCTTGTAAAATGTTGAACGACTATAACAAGTAAAATCAATTAACTCAACAAAAGTTATTTCAGAGAAATCATACTCCATGGTAAGTTGTTCTTGTAGAATGTTGAACGACTACCATAACTAAAATCTATCCAATCAACAAAAATTATTTCAGAGAAATCATACTCCATGGTTCGTTGTTCTTGTAGAATGTTGAACGACTACCCCAACTAAAATCTATCCACTCAACAAAAATTATTTCACACCACAGACTCATCTTGGTCAGGATCGATTTGAAATCTATCATGGTTTCAGAGAAATCATACTCCATGGTTCGTTGTTCTTGTAGAATGTTGAACGACTATCCCAACTAAAATCTATCCACTCAACAAAAATTATTTCAGAGAAATCATACTCCATGGTTCGTTGTTCTTGTAGAATGTTGAACGACTATCCCAACTAAAATCTATCCACTTAACAAAAATTATTTCAGAGAAATCATACTCCATGGTTCGTTGTTCTTGTAGAATGTTGAACGACTATCCCAACTAAAATCTATCCACTGAACAAAAATTATTTCACACCACAGACTCATCTTGGTCAGGATCGATTTGAAATCTATCATGGTTTCAGAGAAATCATACTCCATGGTTCGTTGTTCTTGTAGAATGTTGAACGACTATCCCAACTAAAATCTATCCACTCAACAAAAATTATTTCAGAGAAATCATACTCCATGATTCGTTGTTCTTGTACAATGTTGAACGACTATCCCAACTAAAATCTATCCACTCAACAAAAATTATTTCACACCACAGACTCATCTTGGTCAGGATCGATTTGAAATCTATCATGGTTTCAGAGAAATCATACTCCATGGTTCGTTGTTCTTGTAAAATGTTGAACGACTATAACAACTAAAATCAATTGACTCAACAAAAGTTATTTCAGAGAAATCATACTCCATGGTAAGTTGTTCTTGTAGAATGTTGAACGACTACCATAACTAAAATCTATCCACTCAACAAAAATTATTTCAGAGAAATCATACTCCATGGTTCGTTGTTCTTGTAGAATGTTGAACGACTATCCCAACTAAAATCTATCCACTCAACAAAAATTATTTCACACCACAGACTCATCTTGGTCAGGATCGATTTGGAATCTATCATGGTTTCAGAGAAATCATAGTCCATGGTAAGTTGTTCTTGTAGAAAGTTGAACGCCTATCACAACTAAAATCTATCCACTCAACAAAAATTATTTCACACCACAGACTCATCTTGGTCAGGATCGATTTGAAATCTATCATGGTTTCAGAGAAATCATAGTCCATGGTTCGTTGTTGTTGTAGAATGTTGAACGACTATTACAACTAAAATCTATCCACTCAACAAAAATTATTTCAAAGAAATCATACTCCATAGTAAGTTGTTCTTGTAGAATGTTGAACGACTATCTTAAATAAAATCTATCCACTCAACAAAAATTATTTCACACCACAGACTCATCTTGGTCAGGATCGATTTGAAATCTATCATGGTTTCAGAGAAATCATACTCCATGGTTCGTTGTTCTTGTAGAATGTTGAACGACTACCCCAACTAAAATCTATCCACTCAACAAAAATTATTTCAGAGAAATCATACTCCATGGTTCGTTGTTCTTGTAGAATGTTGAACGACTATCCCAACTAAAATTTATCCACTCAACAAAAATTATTTCACACCACAGACTCATCTTGGTCAGGATCGATTTGAAATCTATCATGGTTTCAGAGAAATCATACTCCATGGTAAGTTGTTCTTGTAAAATGTTGAACGACTATAACAACTAAAATCAATTAACTCAACAAAAGTTATTTCAGAGAAATCATACTCCATGGTAAGTTGTTCTTGTAGAATGTTGAACGACTACCATAACTAAAATCTATCCAATCAACAAAAATTATTTCAGAGAAATCATACTCCATGGTTCGTTGTTCTTGTAGAATGTTGAACGACTACCCCAACTAAAATCTATCCACTCAACAAAAATTATTTCACACCACAGACTCATCTTGGTCAGGATCGATTTGAAATCTATCATGGTTTCAGAGAAATCATACTCCATGGTTCGTTGTTCTTGTAGAATGTTGAACGACTATCCCAACTAAAATCTATCCACTCAACAAAAATTATTTCAGAGAAATCATACTCCATGATTCGTTGTTCTTGTAGAATGTTGAACGACTATCCCAACTAAAATCTATCCACTGAACAAAAATTATTTCACACCACAGACTCATCTTGGTCGGATCGATTTGAAATCTATCATGGTTTCAGAGAAATCATACTCCATGGTTCGTTGTTCTTGTAGAATGTTGAACGACTATCCCAACTAAAATCTATCCACTTAACAAAAATTATTTCAGAGAAATCATACTCCATGGTTCGTTGTTCTTGTAGAATGTTGAACGACTATCCCAACTAAAATCTCTCCACTGAACAAAAATTATTTCACACCACAGACTCATCTTGGTCAGGATCGATTTGAAATCTATCATGGTTTCAGAGAAATCATACTCCATGGTTCGTTGTTCTTGTAGAATGTTGAACGACTATCCCAACTAAAATCTATCCACTCAACAAAAATTATTTCAGAGAAATCATACTCCATGATTCGTTGTTCTTGTAGAATGTTGAACGACTATCCCAACTAAAATCTATCCACTCAACAAAAATTATTTCACACCACAGACTCATCTTGGTCAGGATCGATTTGAAATCTATCATGGTTTCAGAGAAATCATACTCCATGGTTCGTTGTTCTTGTAAAATGTTGAACGACTATAACAACTAAAATCAATTGACTCAACAAAAGTTATTTCAGAGAAATCATACTCCATGGTAAGTTGTTCTTGTAGAATGTTGAACGACTACCATAACTAAAATCTATCCACTCAACAAAAATTATTTCAGAGAAATCATACTCCATGGTTCGTTGTTCTTGTAGAATGTTGAACGACTATCCCAACTAAAATCTATCCACTCAACAAAAATTATTTCACACCACAGACTCATCTTGGTCAGGATCGATTTGAAATCTATCATGGTTTCAGAGAAATCATAGTCCATGGTAAGTTGTTCTTGTAGAATGTTGAACGACTATCCCAACTAAAATCTATCCACTCAACAAAAATTATTTCACACCACAGACTCATCTTGGTCAGGATCGATTTGAAATCTATCATGGTTTCAGAGAAATCATACTCCATGGTAAGTTGTTCTTGTAGAATGTTGAACGACTATCCCAACTAAAATCTATCCACTCAACAAAAATTATTTCAGAGAAATCATACTCCATGGTAAGTTGTTCTTGTAGAATGTTGAACGACTATCCCAACTAAAATCTATCCACTCAACAAAAATTATTTGACACCACAGACTCATCTTGGTCAGGATCGATTTGAAATCTATCATGGTTTCAGAGAAATCATACTCCATGGTTCGTTGTTCTTGTAAAATGTTGAACGACTATAACAACTAAAATCAATTAACTCAACAAAAGTTATTTCAGAGAAATCATACTCCATGGTAAGTTGTTCTTGTAGAATGTTGAACGACTACCATAACTAAAATCTATCCAATCAACAAAAATTATTTCAGAGAAATCATACTCCATGGTTCGTTGTTCTTGTAGAATGTTGAACGACTATCCCAACTAAAATCTATCCACTCAACAAAAATTATTTCACACCACAGACTCATCTTGGTCAGGATCGATTTGAAATCTATCATGGTTTCAGAGAAATCATACTCCATGGTAAGTTGTTCTTGTAGAATGTTGAACGACTATCCCAACTAAAATCTATCCACTCAACAAAAATTATTTCAGAGAAATCATACTCCATGGTAAGTTGTTCTTGTAGAATGTTGAACGACTGTCCCAACTAAAATCTATCCACTCAACAAAAATTATTTCAGAGAAATCATACTCCATGGTAAGTTGTTCTTGTAGAATGTTGAACGACTACACCAACTAAAATCTATCCACTCAACAAAAATTATTTCACACCACAGACTCATCTTGGTCAGGATCGATTTGAAATCTATCATGGTTTCAGAGAAATCATAGTCCATGGTAAGTTGTTCTTGTAGAATGTTGAACGACTACCCCAACTAAAATCTATCCACTCAACAAAAATTATTTCACACCACAGACTCATCTTGGTCAGGATCGATTTGAAATCTATCATGGTTTCAGAGAAATCATAGTCCATGGTAAGTTGTTCTTGTAGAAAGTTGAACGCCTATCACAACTAAAATCTATCCACTCAACAAAAATTATTTCACACCACAGACTCATCTTGGTCAGGATCGATTTGAAATCTATCATGGTTTCAGAGAAATCATAGTCCATGGTTCGTTGTTGTTGTAGAATGTTGAACGACTATTACAACTAAAATCTATCCACTCAACAAAAATTATTTCAAAGAAATCATACTCCATAGTAAGTTGTTCTTGTAGAATGTTGAACGACTATCCCAAATAAAATCTATCCACTCAACAAAAATTATTTCACACCACAGACTCATCTTGGTCAGGATCGATTTGAAATCTATCATGGTTTAAGAGAAATCATACTCCATGGTTCGTTGTTCTTGTAGAATGTTGAACGACTACCCCAACTAAAATCTATCCACTAAACAAAAATTATTTCAGAGAAATCATACTCCATGGTTCGTTGTTCTTGTAGAATGTTGAACGACTATCCCAACTAAAATCTATCCACTCAACAAAAATTATTTCACACCACAGACTCATCTTGGTCAGGATCGATTTGAAATCTATCATGGTTTCAGAGAAATCATACTCCATGGTAAGTTGTTCTTGTAGAATGTTGAACGACTATCCCAACTAAAATCTATCCACTCAACAAAAATTATTTCAGAGAAATCATACTCCATGGTAAGTTGTTCTTGTAGAATGTTGAACGACTATCCCAACTAAAATCTATCCACTCAACAAAAATTATTTCACACCACAGACTCATCTTGGTCAGGATCGATTTGAAATCTATCATGGTTTCAGAGAAATCATACTACATGGTTCGTTGTTCTTGTAGAATGTTGAACGACTATCCCAACTAAAATCTATCCACTCAACAAAAATTATTTCACACCACAGACTCATCTTGGTCAGGATCGATTTGAAATCTATCATGGTTTCAGAGAAATCATACTCCATGGTAAGTTGTTCTTGTAGAATGTTGAACGACTATCCCAACTAAAATCTATCCACTCAACAAAAATTATTTCACACCACAGACTCATCTTGGTCAGGATCGATTTGAAATCTATCATGGTTTCAGAGAAATCATACTCCATGGTAAGTTGTTCTTGTAGAATGTTGAACGACTACCCCTAACTAAAATCTATCCACTCAACAAAAATTATTTCACACCACAGACTCATCTTGGTCAGGATCGATTTGAAATCTATCATGGTTTCAGAGAAATCACACTAAATGGTAAGTTGTTCTTGTAGAATGTTGAACGACTACCCCAACTAAAATCTATCCACTCAACAAAAATTATTTCACACCACAGACTCATCTTGGTCAGGATCGATTTGAAATCTATCATGGTTTCAGAGAAATCATACTCCATGGTTCGTTGTTCTTGTAGAATGTTGAACGACTACCCCAACTAAAATCTATCCACTCAACAAAAATTATTTCACACCACAGACTCGTCTTGGTCAGGATCGATTTGACATCTATCATGGTTTCAGAGAAATCATACTCCATGGTAAGTTGTTCTTGTAGAATGTTGAACGACTATCCCAACTAAAATCTATCCACTCAACAAAAATTATTTCAGAGAAATCATACTCCATGGTTCGTTGTTCTTGTAAAATGTTGAACGACTATCCCAACTAAAATCTATCCACTCAACAAAAATTATTTCAGAGAAATCATACTCCATGGTTCGTTGTTCTTGTAGAATGTTGAACGACTATCCCAACTAAAATCTATCCACTCAACAAAAATTATTTCACACCACAGACTCATCTTGGTCAGGATCGATTTGAAATCTATCATGGTTTCAGAGAAATCATAGTCCAGGGTAAGTTGTTCTTGTAGAATGTTGAACGACTACCCCAACTTAAATCTATCCACTCAACAAAAATTATTTTACACCACAGACTCATCTTGGTCAGGATCGATTTGAAATCTATCATGGTTTCAGAGAAATCATAGTCCATGGTAAGTTGTTCTTGTAGAATGTTGAACAACTATCCCAACTAAAATCTATCCAATCAACAAAAATTATTTCAGAGAAATCATACTCCATGGTAAGTTGTTCTTGTAGAATGTTGAACGACTATCCCAACTAAAATCTATTAACTCAACAAAAATTATTTCAGAGAAATCATACTCCATGGTTCGTTGTTCTTGTAGAATGTTGAACGACTATCCCAACTAAAATCTACCCACTCAACAAAAATTATTTCAGAGAAATCATACTCCATGGTAAGTTGTTCTTGTAGAATGTTGAACGACTACCCCAACTAAAATCTATCCACTCAACAAAAATTATTTCACACCACAGACTCATCTTGGTCAGGATCGATTTGAAATCTATCATGGTTTCAGAGAAATTATACTCCATGGTTCGTTGTTCTTGTAGAATGTTGAACGACTATCCCAACTAAAATCTAACCACTCAACAAAATTTATTTCAGAGAAATCATACTCCATGGTTCGATGTTCTTGTAGAATGTTGAACGACTATCCCAACTAAAATCTATCCACTCAACAAAAATTATTTCACACCACAGACTCATCTTGGTCAGGATCGATTTGAAATCTATCATGGTTTCAGAGAAATCATACTCCATGGTTCGTTGTTCTTGTAGAATGTTGAACGACTATCCCAACTAAAATCTATCCACTCAACAAAAATTATTTCAGAGAAATCATACTCCATGGTAAGTTGTTCTTGTAGAATGTTGAACGACTACCCCTAACTAAAATCTATCCACTCAACAAAAATTATTTCACACCACAGACTCATCTTGGTCAGGATCGATTTGAAATCTATCATGGTTTCAGAGAAATCATACTCCATGGTTCGTTGTTCTTGTAGAATGTTGAACGACTATCCCAACTAAAATCTATCCACTCAACAAAAATTATTTCAGAGAAATCATACTCCATTTTTCGTTGTTCTTGTAGAATGTTGAACGACTATCCCAACTAAAATCTATCCACTCAACAAAAATTATTTCACACCACAGACTCATCTTGGTCAGGATCGATTTGAAATCTATCATGGTTTCAGAGAAATCATACTCCATGGTTCGTTGTTCTTGTAAAATGTTGAACGACTATCCCAACTAAAATCAATCCACTCAACAAAAATTATTTCAGAGAAATCATACTCCATGGTAAGTTGTTGTTGTAGAATGTTGAACGACTACCATAACTAAAATCTATCCACTCAACAAAAAATTATTTCAGAGAAATCATACTCCATGGTTCGTTGTTCTTGTAGAATGTTGAACGACTATCCCAACTAAAATCTATCCACTCAACAAAAATTATTTCACACCACAGACTCATCTTGGTCAGGATCGAATTGAAATCTATCATGGTTTCAGAGAAATCATACTCCATGGTAAGTTGTTCTTGTAGAATGTTGAACGACTATCCCAACTAAAATCTATCCACTCAACAAAAATTATTTCAGAGAAATCATACTCCATGGTAAGTTGTTCTTGTAGAATGTTGAACGACTATCCCAACTAAAATCTATCCACTCAACAAAAATTATTTCAGAGAAATCATACTCCATGGTAAGTTGTTCTTGTAGAATGTTGAACGACTACCCCAACTAAAATCTATCCACTCAACAAAAATTATTTCACACCACAGACTCATCTTGGTCAGGATCGATTTGAAATCTATCATGGTTTCAGAGAAATCATACTCCATGGATCGTTGTTCTTGTAGAATGTTGAACGACTACCCCAACCAAAATCTATCCACTCAACAAAAATTATTTCACACCACAGACTCTTTTTGGTCAGGATCGATTTGAAATCTATCATGGTTTCAGAGAAATCATAGTCCATGGTAAGTTGTTCTTGTAGAATGTTGAACGACTATCCCAACTAAAATCTATCCACTCAACAAAAATTATTTCACACCACAGACTCATCTTGGTCAGGATCGATTTGAAATCTATCATGGTTTCAGAGAAATCATACTCCATGGTTCGTTGTTCTTGTAGAATGTTGAACGACTATCCCAACTAAAATCTATCCACTCAACAAAAATTATTTCACACCACAGACTCATCTTGGTCGGATCGATTTGAAATCTATCATGGTTTCAGAGAAATCATACTCCATAGTTCGTTGTTCTTGTAGAATGTTGAACGACTATCCCAACTAAAATCTATCCACTTAACAAAAATTATTTCAGAGAAATCATATTCCATGTTTCGTTGTTCTTGTAGAATGTTGAACGACTATCCCAACTAAAATCTATCCACTCAACAAAAATTATTTCACACCACAGACTCATCTTGGTCAGGATCGATTTGAAACCTATCATGGTTTCAGAGAAATCATACTCCATGGTTCGTTGCTCTTGTAGAATGTTGAACGACTATCCCAACTAAAATCTATTTACTCAACAAAAATTATTTCAGAGAAATCATACTCAATGGTTCGTTGTTCTTGTAGAATGTTGAACGACTATCCCAACTAAAATCTATCCACTGAACAAAAATTATTTCACACCACAGACTCATCTTGCTCAGGATCAGGATGGTTTCAGAGAAATCATACTCCATGGTTCGTTGTTCTTGTAGAAAGTTGAACGCCTATCACAACTAAAATCTATCCACTCAACAAAAATTATTTCACACCACAGACTCATCTTGGTCAGGATCGATTTGAAATCTATCATGGTTTCAGAGAAATCATACTCCATGGTTCGTTGTTCTTGTAGAATGTTGAACGACTATCCCAACTAAAATCTATCCACTCAACAAAAATTATTTCAGAGAAATCATACTCCATAGTAAGTTGTTCTTGTAGAATGTTGAACGACTATCCCAACTAAAATCTATCCACTCAACAAAAATTATTTCACACCACAGACTCATCTTGGTCAGAATCGATTTGAAATCTATCATGGTTTCAGAGAAATCATACTCCATGGTTCGTTGTTCTTGTAGAATGTTGAACGACTACCCCAACTAAAATCTATCCACTCAACAAAAATTATTTCAGAGAAATCATACTCCATGGTTCGTTGTTCTTGTAGAATGTTGAACGACTATCCCAACTAAAATCTATCCACTCAACAAAAATTATTTCACATCACAGACTCATCTTGGTCAGGATCGATTTGAAATCTATCATGGTTTCAGAGAAATCATACTCCATGGTTCGTTGTTCTTGTAGAATGTTGAACGACTACCCCAACTAAAATCTATCCACTCAACAAAAATTATTTCAGAGAAATCATACTCCATGGTAAGTTGTTCTTGTAGAATGTTGAACGACTGTCCCAACTAAAATCTATCCACTCAACAAAAATTATTTCAGAGAAATCATACTCCATGGTAAGTTGTTCTTGTAGAATGTTGAACGACTACTCCAACTAAAATCTATCCACTCAACAAAAATTATTTCAGAGAAATCATACTCCATGGTAAATTGTTCTTGTAGAATGTTGAACGACTACCCCAACTAAAATCTATCCACTCAACAAAAATTATTTCACACCACAGACTCATCTTGGTCAGGATCGATTTGAAATCTATCATGGTTTCAGAGAAATCATAGTCCATGGTAAGTTGTTCTTGTAGAATGTTGAACGACTACCCCAACTAAAATCTATCCACTCAACAAAAATTATTTCAGAGAAATCATACTCCATGGTAAGTTGTTCTTGTAGAATGTTGAACGACTACCCCAACTAAAATCTATCCACTCAACAAAAATTATTTCAGAGAAATCATACTCCATGGTAAATTGTTCTTGTAGAATGTTGAACGACTACCCCAACTAAAATCTATCCACTCAACAAAAATTATTTCACACCACAGACTCATCTTGGTCAGGATCGATTTGAAATCTATCATGGTTTCAGAGAAATCATAGTCCATGGTAAGTTGTTCTTGTAGAATGTTGAACGACTACCCCAACTAAAATCTATCCACTCAACAAAAATTATTTCACACCACAGACTCATCTTGGTCAGGATCGATTTGAAATCTATCATGGTTTCAGAGAAATCATAGTCCATGGTAAGTTGTTCTTGTAGAATGTTGAACGACTACCCCAACTAAAATCTATCCACTCAACAAAAATTATTTCACACCACAGACTCATCTTGGTCAGGATCGATTTGAAATCTATCATGGTTTCAGAGAAATCATAGTCCATGGTAAGTTGTTCTTGTAGAATGTTGAACGACTACCCCAACTAAAATCTATCCACTCAACAAAAATTTTTTCACACCACAGACTCATCTTGGTCAGGATCGATTTGAAATCTATCATGGTTAGTTGTTCTTGTAGAATGTTGAACGACTACCCCAACTAAAATCTATCCACTCAACAAAAATTATTTCACACCACAGACTCATCTTGGTCAGGATCGATTTGAAATCTATCATGTTCTTGTAGAAGTTGCACGACTACCATAACTAAAATCTATCCACTCAACAAAAATTATTTCACACCACAGACTCATCTTGGTCAGGATCGATTTGAAATCTATCATGGTTTCAGAGAAATCATAGTCCATGGTAAGTTGTTCTTGTAGAATGTTGAACGACTACCCCAACTAAAATCTATCCACTCAACAAAAATTATTTCACACCACAGACTCATCTTGGTCAGGATCGATTTGAAATCTATCATGGTTTCAGAGAAATCATACTCCATGGTTCGTTGTTCTTGTAGAATGTTGAACGACTATCCCAACTAAAATCTATCCACTCAACAAAAATTATTTCAGAGAAATCATACTCCATGGTTCGTTGTTCTTGTAGAATGTTGAACGACTATCCCAACTAAAATCTATCCACTGAACAAAAATTATTTCACACCACAGACTCATCTTGGTCGGATCGATTTGAAATATATCATGGTTTCAGAGAAATCATACTCCATAGTTCGTTGTTCTTGTAGAATGTTGAACGACTATCCCAACTAAAATCTATTCACTTAACAAAAATTATTTCAGAGAAATCATACTCCATGGTTCGTTGTTCTTGTAGAATGTTGAACGACTATCCCAACTAAAATCTATCCACTCAACAAAAATTATTTCACACCACAGACTCATCTTGGTCAGGATCCATTTGAAACCTATCATGGTTTCAGAGAAATCATACTCCATGGTTCGTTGTTCTTGTAGAATGTTGAACGACTATCCCAACTAAAATCTATTTACTCAACAAAAATTATTTCAGAGAAATCATACTCAATGGTTCGTTGTTCTTGTAGAATGTTGAACGACTATCCCAACTAAAATCTATCCACTGAACAAAAATTATTTCACACCACAGACTCATCTTGCTCAGGATCGATTTGAAATCTATCATGGTTTCAGAGAAATCATACTCCATGGTTCGTTGTTCCTGTAGAATGTTGAACGACTATCCCAACTAAAATCTATCCACTCAACAAAAATTATTTCAGAGAAATCATACTCCATGGTAAGTTGTTCTTGTAGAATGTTGAACGACTACCCCAACTAAAATCTATCCACTCAACAAAAATTATTTCACACCACAGACTCATCTTGGTCAGGATCGATTTGAAATCTATCATGGTTTCAGAGAAATCATACTCCATGGTTCGTTGTTCTTGTAAAATGTTGAACGACTATAACAACTAAAATCAATCCACTCAACAAAAGTTATTTCAGAGAAATCATACTCCATGGTAAGTTGTTCTTGTAGAATGTTGAACGACTACCATAACTAAAATCTATCCACTCAACAAAAATTATTTCAGAGAAATCATACTCCATGGTTCGTTGTTCTTGTAGAATGTTGAACGACTATCCCAACTAAAATCTATCCACTCAACAAAAATTATTTCACACCACAGACTCATCTTGGTCAGGATCGATTTGAAATCTATCATGGTTTCAGAGAAATCATAGTCCATGGTAAGTTGTTCTTGTAGAATGTTGAACGACTACCCCAACTAAAATCTATCCACTCAACAAAAATTATTTCACACCACAGACTCATCTTGGTCAGGATCGATTTGAAGTCTATCATGGTTTCAGAGAAATCATAGTCCATGGTAAGTTGTTCTTGTAGAATGTTGAACGACTACCCCAACTAAAATCTATCCACTCAACAAAAATTTTTTCACACCACAGACTCATCTTGGTCAGGATCGATTTGAAATCTATCATGGTTTCAGAGAAATCATAGTCCATGGTAAGTTGTTCTTGTAGAAAGTTGAACGCCTATCACAACTAAAATCTATCCACTCAACAAAAATTATTTCACACCACAGACTCATCTTGGTCAGGATCGATTTGAAATCTATCATGGTTTCAGAGAAATCATAGTCCATGGTTCGTTGTTCTTGTAGAATGTTGAGCGACTATCCCAACTAAAATCTATCCACTCAACAAAAATTATTTCAGAGAAATCATACTCCATAGTAAGTTGTTCTTGTAGAATGTTGAACGACTATCCCAACTAAAATCTATCCACTCAACAAAAATTATTTCACACCACAGACTCATCTTGGTCAGAATCGATTTGAAATCTATCATGGTTTCAGAGAAATCATACTCCATGGTTCGTTGTTCTTGTAGAATGTTGAACGACTACCCCAACTAAAATCTATCCACTCAACAAAAATTATTTCAGAGAAATCATACTCCATGGTAAGTTGTTCTTGTAGAATGTTGAACGACTACCCCTAACTAAAATCTATCCACTCAACAAAAATTATTTCACACCACAGACTCATCTTGGTCAGGATCGATTTGAAATCTATCATGGTTTCAGAGAAATCATACTCCATGGTTCGTTGTTCTTGTAGAATGTTGAACGACTATCCCAACTAAAATCTATCCACTCAACAAAAATTATTTCAGAGAAATCATACTCCATTTTTCGTTGTTCTTGTAGAATGTTGAACGACTATCCCAACTAAAATCTATCCACTCAACAAAAATTATTTCACACCACAGACTCATCTTGGTCAGGATCGATTTGAAATCTATCATGGTTTCAGAGAAATCATACTCCATGGTTCGTTGTTCTTGTAAAATGTTGAACGACTATCCCAACTAAAATCAATCCACTCAACAAAAATTATTTCAGAGAAATCATACTCCATGGTAAGTTGTTGTTGTAGAATGTTGAACGACTACCATAACTAAAATCTATCCACTCAACAAAAATTATTTCAGAGAAATCATACTCCATGGTTCGTTGTTCTTGTAGAATGTTGAACGACTATCCCAACTAAAATCTATCCACTCAACAAAAATTATTTCACACCACAGACTCATCTTGGTCAGGATCGAATTGAAATCTATCATGGTTTCAGAGAAATCATACTCCATGGTAAGTTGTTCTTGTAGAATGTTGAACGACTATCCCAACTAAAATCTATCCACTCAACAAAAATTATTTCAGAGAAATCATACTCCATGGTAAGTTGTTCTTGTAGAATGTTGAACGACTATCCCAACTAAAATCTATCCACTCAACAAAAATTATTTCAGAGAAATCATACTCCATGGTAAGTTGTTCTTGTAGAATGTTGAACGACTACCCCAACTAAAATCTATCCACTCAACAAAAATTATTTCACACCACAGACTCATCTTGGTCAGGATCGATTTGAAATCTATCATGGTTTCAGAGAAATCATAGTCCATGGTAAGTTGTTCTTGTAGAATGTTGAACGACTATCCCAACTAAAATCTATCCACTCAACAAAAATTATTTCACACCACAGACTCATCTTGGTCAGGATCGATTTGAAATCTATCATGGTTTCAGAGAAATCATACTCCATGGTTCGTTGTTCTTGTAGAATGTTGAACGACTATCCCAACTAAAATCTATCCACTCAACAAAAATTATTTCACACCACAGACTCATCTTGGTCGGATCGATTTGAAATCTATCATGGTTTCAGAGAAATCATACTCCATAGTTCGTTGTTCTTGTAGAATGTTGAACGACTATCCCAACTAAAATCTATCCACTTAACAAAAATTATTTCAGAGAAATCATATTCCATGTTTCGTTGTTCTTGTAGAATGTTGAACGACTATCCCAACTAAAATCTATCCACTCAACAAAAATTATTTCACACCACAGACTCATCTTGGTCAGGATCGATTTGAAACCTATCATGGTTTCAGAGAAATCATACTCCATGGTTCGTTGCTCTTGTAGAATGTTGAACGACTATCCCAACTAAAATCTATTTACTCAACAAAAATTATTTCAGAGAAATCATACTCAATGGTTCGTTGTTCTTGTAGAATGTTGAACGACTATCCCAACTAAAATCTATCCACTGAACAAAAATTATTTCACACCACAGACTCATCTTGCTCAGGATCAGGATGGTTTCAGAGAAATCATACTCCATGGTTCGTTGTTCTTGTAGAAAGTTGAACGCCTATCACAACTAAAATCTATCCACTCAACAAAAATTATTTCACACCACAGACTCATCTTGGTCAGGATCGATTTGAAATCTATCATGGTTTCAGAGAAATCATACTCCATGGTTCGTTGTTCTTGTAGAATGTTGAACGACTATCCCAACTAAAATCTATCCACTCAACAAAAATTATTTCAGAGAAATCATACTCCATAGTAAGTTGTTCTTGTAGAATGTTGAACGACTATCCCAACTAAAATCTATCCACTCAACAAAAATTATTTCACACCACAGACTCATCTTGGTCAGAATCGATTTGAAATCTATCATGGTTTCAGAGAAATCATACTCCATGGTTCGTTGTTCTTGTAGAATGTTGAACGACTACCCCAACTAAAATCTATCCACTCAACAAAAATTATTTCAGAGAAATCATACTCCATGGTTCGTTGTTCTTGTAGAATGTTGAACGACTATCCCAACTAAAATCTATCCACTCAACAAAAATTATTTCACATCACAGACTCATCTTGGTCAGGATCGATTTGAAATCTATCATGGTTTCAGAGAAATCATACTCCATGGTTCGTTGTTCTTGTAGAATGTTGAACGACTACCCCAACTAAAACCTATCCACTCAACAAAAATTATTTCAGAGAAATCATACTCCATGGTAAGTTGTTCTTGTAGAATGTTGAACGACTGTCCCAACTAAAATCTATCCACTCAACAAAAATTATTTCAGAGAAATCATACTCCATGGTAAGTTGTTCTTGTAGAATGTTGAACGACTACTCCAACTAAAATCTATCCACTCAACAAAAATTATTTCAGAGAAATCATACTCCATGGTAAATTGTTCTTGTAGAATGTTGAACGACTACCCCAACTAAAATCTATCCACTCAACAAAAATTATTTCACACCACAGACTCATCTTGGTCAGGATCGATTTGAAATCTATCATGGTTTCAGAGAAATCATAGTCCATGGTAAGTTGTTCTTGTAGAATGTTGAACGACTACCCCAACTAAAATCTATCCACTCAACAAAAATTATTTCAGAGAAATCATACTCCATGGTAAGTTGTTCTTGTAGAATGTTGAACGACTACCCCAACTAAAATCTATCCACTCAACAAAAATTATTTCAGAGAAATCATACTCCATGGTAAATTGTTCTTGTAGAATGTTGAACGACTACCCCAACTAAAATCTATCCACTCAACAAAAATTATTTCACACCACAGACTCATCTTGGTCAGGATCGATTTGAAATCTATCATGGTTTCAGAGAAATCATAGTCCATGGTAAGTTGTTCTTGTAGAATGTTGAACGACTACCCCAACTAAAATCTATCCACTCAACAAAAATTATTTCACACCACAGACTCATCTTGGTCAGGATCGATTTGAAATCTATCATGGTTTCAGAGAAATCATAGTCCATGGTAAGTTGTTCTTGTAGAATGTTGAACGACTACCCCAACTAAAATCTATCCACTCAACAAAAATTATTTCACACCACAGACTCATCTTGGTCAGGATCGATTTGAAATCTATCATGGTTTCAGAGAAATCATAGTCCATGGTAAGTTGTTCTTGTAGAATGTTGAACGACTACCCCAACTAAAATCTATCCACTCAACAAAAATTTTTTCACACCACAGACTCATCTTGGTCAGGATCGATTTGAAATCTATCATGGTTAGTTGTTCTTGTAGAATGTTGAACGACTACCCCAACTAAAATCTATCCACTCAACAAAAATTATTTCACACCACAGACTCATCTTGGTCAGGATCGATTTGAAATCTATCATGTTCTTGTAGAAGTTGCACGACTACCCCAACTAAAATCTATCCACTCAACAAAAATTATTTCACACCACAGACTCATCTTGGTCAGGATCGATTTGAAATCTATCATGGTTTCAGAGAAATCATAGTCCATGGTAAGTTGTTCTTGTAGAATGTTGAACGACTACCCCAACTAAAATCTATCCACTCAACAAAAATTATTTCACACCACAGACTCATCTTGGTCAGGATCGATTTGAAATCTATCATGGTTTCAGAGAAATCATACTCCATGGTTCGTTGTTCTTGTAGAATGTTGAACGACTATCCCAACTAAAATCTATCCACTCAACAAAAATTATTTCAGAGAAATCATACTCCATGGTTCGTTGTTCTTGTAGAATGTTGAACGACTATCCCAATTAAAATCTATCCACTGAACAAAAATTATTTCACACCACAGACTCATCTTGGTCGGATCGATTTGAAATATATCATGGTTTCAGAGAAATCATACTCCATAGTTCGTTGTTCTTGTAGAATGTTGAACGACTATCCCAACTAAAATCTATTCACTTAACAAAAATTATTTCAGAGAAATCATACTCCATGGTTCGTTGTTCTTGTAGAATGTTGAACGACTATCCCAACTAAAATCTATCCACTCAACAAAAATTATTTCACACCACAGACTCATCTTGGTCAGGATCCATTTGAAACCTATCATGGTTTCAGAGAAATCATACTCCATGGTTCGTTGTTCTTGTAGAATGTTGAACGACTATCCCAACTAAAATCTATTTACTCAACAAAAATTATTTCAGAGAAATCATACTCAATGGTTCGTTGTTCTTGTAGAATGTTGAACGACTATCCCAACTAAAATCTATCCACTGAACAAAAATTATTTCACACCACAGACTCATCTTGCTCAGGATCGATTTGAAATCTATCATGGTTTCAGAGAAATCATACTCCATGGTTCGTTGTTCCTGTAGAATGTTGAACGACTATCCCAACTAAAATCTATCCACTCAACAAAAATTATTTCAGAGAAATCATACTCCATGGTAAGTTGTTCTTGTAGAATGTTGAACGACTACCCCAACTAAAATCTATCCACTCAACAAAAATTATTTCACACCACAGACTCATCTTGGTCAGGATCGATTTGAAATCTATCATGGTTTCAGAGAAATCATACTCCATGGTTCGTTGTTCTTGTAAAATGTTGAACGACTATAACAACTAAAATCAATCCACTCAACAAAAGTTATTTCAGAGAAATCATACTCCATGGTAAGTTGTTCTTGTAGAATGTTGAACGACTACCATAACTAAAATCTATCCACTCAACAAAAATTATTTCAGAGAAATCATACTCCATGGTTCGTTGTTCTTGTAGAATGTTGAACGACTATCCCAACTAAAATCTATCCACTCAACAAAAATTATTTCACACCACAGACTCATCTTGGTCAGGATCGATTTGAAATCTATCATGGTTTCAGAGAAATCATAGTCCATGGTAAGTTGTTCTTGTAGAATGTTGAACGACTACCCCAACTAAAATCTATCCACTCAACAAAAATTATTTCACACCACAGACTCATCTTGGTCAGGATCGATTTGAAGTCTATCATGGTTTCAGAGAAATCATAGTCCATGGTAAGTTGTTCTTGTAGAATGTTGAACGACTACCCCAACTAAAATCTATCCACTCAACAAAAATTTTTTCACACCACAGACTCATCTTGGTCAGGATCGATTTGAAATCTATCATGGTTTCAGAGAAATCATAGTCCATGGTAAGTTGTTCTTGTAGAAAGTTGAACGCCTATCACAACTAAAATCTATCCACTCAACAAAAATTATTTCACACCACAGACTCATCTTGGTCAGGATCGATTTGAAATCTATCATGGTTTCAGAGAAATCATAGTCCATGGTTCGTTGTTCTTGTAGAATGTTGAGCGACTATCCCAACTAAAATCTATCCACTCAACAAAAATTATTTCAGAGAAATCATACTCCATAGTAAGTTGTTCTTGTAGAATGTTGAACGACTATCCCAACTAAAATCTATCCACTCAACAAAAATTATTTCACACCACAGACTCATCTTGGTCAGAATCGATTTGAAATCTATCATGGTTTCAGAGAAATCATACTCCATGGTTCGTTGTTCTTGTAGAATGTTGAACGACTACCCCAACTAAAATCTATCCACTCAACAAAAATTATTTCAGAGAAATCATACTCCATGATTCGTTGTTCTTGTAGAATGTTGAACGACTATCCCAACTAAAATCTATCCACTCAACAAAAATTATTTCACATCACAGACTCATCTTGGTCAGGATCGATTTGAAATCTATCATGGTTTCAGAGAAATCATACTCCATGGTAAGTTGTTCTTGTAGAATGTTGGACGACTACCCCAACTAAAATCTATCCACTCAACAAAATTATTTCACACCACAGACTCATCTTGGTCAGGATCGATTTGAAATCTATCATGGTTTCAGAGAAATCATAGTCCATGGTTCGTTGTTCTTGTAGAATGTTGAACGACTACCCCAACTAAAATCTATCCACTCAACAAAAATTATTTCAGAGAAATCATACTCCATGGTAAGTTGTTCTTGTAGAATGTTGAACGACTAGCCCAACTAAAATCTATCCACTCAACAAAAATTATTTCAGAGAAATCATACTCCATGGTAAATTGTTCTTGTAGAATGTTGAACGACTACCCCAACTAAAATCTATCCACTCAACAAAAATTATTTCACACCACAGACTCATCTTGGTCAGGATCGATTTGAAATCTATCATGGTTTCAGAGAAATCATAGTCCATGGTAAGTTGTTCTTGTAGAATGTTGAACGACTACCCCAACTAAAATCTATCCACTCAACAAAAATTATTTCACACCACAGACTCATCTTGGTCAGGATCGATTTGAAATCTATCATGGTTTCAGAGAAATCATAGTCCATGGTAAGTTGTTCTTGTAGAATGTTGAACGACTACCCCAACTAAAATCTATCCACTCAACAAAAATTATTTCACACCACAGACTCATCTTGGTCAGGATCGATTTGAAATCTATCATGGTTTCAGAGAAATCACAGTCCATGGTAAGTTGTTCTTGTAGAATGTTGAACGACTACCCCAACTAAAATCTATCCACTCAACAAAAATTTTTTCACACCACAGACTCATCTTGGTCAGGATCGATTTGAAATCTATCATGGTTTCAGAGAAATCATAGTCCATGGTAAGTTGTTCTTGTAGAAAGTTGAACGCCTATCACAACTAAAATCTATCCACTCAACAAAAATTATTTCACACCACAGACTCATCTTGGTCAGGATCGATTTGAAATCTATCATGGTTTCAGAGAAATCATAGTCCATGGTAAGTTGTTCTTGTAGAATGTTGAACGACTACCCCAACTAAAATCTATCCACTCAACAAAAATTATTTCACACCACAGACTCATCTTGGTCAGGATCGATTTGAAATCTATCATGGTTTCAGAGAAATCATAGTCCATGGTAAGTTATTCTTGTAGAATGTTGAACGACTACCCCAACTAAAATCTATCCACTCAACAAAAATTTTTTCACACCACAGACTCATCTTGGTCAGGATCGATTTGAAATCTATCATGGTTTCAGAGAAATCATAGTCCATGGTAAGTTGTTCTTGTAGAAAGTTGAACGCCTATCACAACTAAAATCTATCCACTCAACAAAAATTATTTCACACCACAGACTCATCTTGGTCAGGATCGATTTGAAATCTATCATGGTTTCAGAGAAATCATACTCCATGGTTCGTTGTTCTTGTAGAATGTTGAACGACTATCCCAACTAAAATCTATCCACTCAACAAAAATTATTTCAGAGAAATCATACTCCATAGTAAGTTGTTCTTGTAGAATGTTGAACGACTATCCCAACTAAAATCTATCCACTCAACAAAAATTATTTCACACCACAGACTCATCTTGGTCAGAATCGATTTGAAATCTATCATGGTTTCAGAGAAATCATACTCCATGGTTCGTTGTTCTTGTAGAATGTTGAACGACTACCCCAACTAAAATCTATCCACTCAACAAAAATTATTTCAGAGAAATCATACTCCATGGTTCGTTGTTCTTGTAGAATGTTGAACGACTATCCCAACTAAAATCTATCCACTCAACAAAAATTATTTCACATCACAGACTCATCTTGGTCAGGATCGATTTGAAATCTATCATGGTTTCAGAGAAATCATACTCCATGGTAAGTTGTTCTTGTAGAATGTTGAACGACTACCCCAACTAAAATCTATCCACTCAACAAAAATTATTTCAGAGAAATCATACTCCATGGTAAGTTGCTCTTGTAGAATGTTGAACGACTGTCCCAACTAAAATCTATCCACTCAACAAAAATTATTTCAGAGAAATCATACTCCATGGTAAGTTGTTCTTGTAGAATGTTGAACGACTACTCCAACTAAAATCTATCCACTCAACAAAAATTATTTCAGAGAAATCATACTCCATGGTAAATTGTTCTTGTAGAATGTTGAACGACTACCCCAACTAAAATCTATCCACTCAACAAAAATTATTTCACACCACAGACTCATCTTGGTCAGGATCGATTTGAAATCTATCATGGTTTCAGAGAAATCATAGTCCATGGTAAGTTGTTCTTGTAGAATGTTGAACGACTACCCCAACTAAAATCTATCCACTCAACAAAAATTATTTCAGAGAAATCATACTCCATGGTTAGTTGTTCTTGTAGAATGTTGAACGACTACCCCAACTAAAATCTATCCACTCAACAAAAATTATTTCAGAGAAATCATACTCCATGGTAAATTGTTCTTGTAGAATGTTGAACGACTACCCCAACTAAAATCTATCCACTCAACAAAAATTATTTCACACCACAGACTCATCTTGGTCAGGATCGATTTGAAATCTATCATGGTTTCAGAGAAATCATACTCCATGGTAAGTTGTTCTTGTAGAATGTTGAACGACTACCCCAACTAAAATCTATCCACTCAACAAAAATTATTTCAGAGAAATCATACTCCATGGTAAGTTGTTCTTGTAGAATGTTGAACGACTGTCCCAACTAAAATCTATCCACTCAACAAAAATTATTTCAGAGAAATCATACTCCATGGTAAGTTGTTCTTGTAGAATGTTGAACGACTACTCCAACTAAAATCTATCCACTCAACAAAAATTATTTCAGAGAAATCATACTCCATGGTAAATTGTTCTTGTAGAATGTTGAACGACTACCCCAACTAAAATCTATCCACTCAACAAAAATTATTTCACACCACAGACTCATCTTGGTCAGGATCGATTTGAAATCTATCATGGTTTCAGAGAAATCATACTCCATGGTTCGTTGTTCCTGTAGAATGTTGAACGACTATCCCAACTAAAATCTATCCACTCAACAAAAATTATTTCAGAGAAATCATACTCCATGGTTCGTTGTTCTTGTAGAATGTTGAACGACTACCCCAACTAAAATCTATCCACTCAACAAAAATTATTTCACACCACAGACTCATCTTGGTCAGGATCGATTTGAAATCTATCATGGTTTCAGAGAAATCATACTCCATGGTTCGTTGTTCTTGTAAAATGTTGAACGACTATAACAACTAAAATCAATCCACTCAACAAAAGTTATTTCAGAGAAATCATACTCCATGGTAAGTTGTTCTTGTAGAATGTTGAACGACTACCATAACTAAAATCTATCCACTCAACAAAAATTATTTCAGAGAAATCATACTCCATGGTTCGTTGTTCTTGTAGAATGTTGAACGACTATCCCAACTAAAATCTATCCACTCAACAAAAATTATTTCACACCACAGACTCATCTTGGTCAGGATCGATTTGAAATCTATCATGGTTTCAGAGAAATCATAGTCCATGGTAAGTTGTTCTTGTAGAATGTTGAACGACTACCCCAACTAAAATCTATCCACTCAACAAAAATTATTTCACACCACAGACTCATCTTGGTCAGGATCGATTTGAAATCTATCATGGTTTCAGAGAAATCATAGTCCATGGTAAGTTGTTCTTGTAGAAAGTTGAACGCCTATCACAACTAAAATCTATCCACTCAACAAAAATTATTTCACACCACAGACTCATCTTGGTCAGGATCGATTTGAAATCTATCATGGTTTCAGAGAAATCATACTCCATGGTTCGTTGTTCTTGTAGAATGTTGAACGACTATCCCAACTAAAATCTATCCACTCAACAAAAATTATTTCAGAGAAATCATACTCCATAGTAAGTTGTTCTTGTAGAATGTTGAACGACTATCCCAACTAAAATCTATCCACTCAACAAAAATTATTTCACACCACAGACTCATCTTGGTCAGAATCGATTTGAAATCTATCATGGTTTCAGAGAAATCATACTCCATGGTTCGTTGTTCTTGTAGAATGTTGAACGACTACCCCAACTAAAATCTATCCACTCAACAAAAATTATTTCAGAGAAATCATACTCCATGGTTCGTTGTTCTTGTAGAATGTTGAACGACTATCCCAACTAAAATCTATCCACTCAACAAAAATTATTTCACATCACAGACTCATCTTGGTCAGGATCGATTTGAAATCTATCATGGTTTCAGAGAAATCATACTCCATGGTAAGTTGTTCTTGTAGAATGTTGAACGACTACCCCAACTAAAATCTATCCACTCAACAAAAATTATTTCAGAGAAATCATACTCCATGGTAAGTTGTTCTTGTAGAATGTTGAACGACTGTCCCAACTAAAATCTATCCACTCAACAAAAATTATTTCAGAGAAATCATACTCCATGGTAAGTTGTTCTTGTAGAATGTTGAACGACTACTCCAACTAAAATCTATCCACTCAACAAAAATTATTTCAGAGAAATCATACTCCATGGTAAATTGTTCTTGTAGAATGTTGAACGACTACCCCAACTAAAATCTATCCACTCAACAAAAATTATTTCACACCACAGACTCATCTTGGTCAGGATCGATTTGAAATCTATCATGGTTTCAGAGAAATCATAGTCCATGGTAAGTTGTTCTTGTAGAATGTTGAACGACTACCCCAACTAAAATCTATCCACTCAACAAAAATTATTTCAGAGAAATCATACTCCATGGTAAGTTGTTCTTGTAGAATGTTGAACGACTACCCCAACTAAAATCTATCCACTCAACAAAAATTATTTCAGAGAAATCATACTCCATGGTAAATTGTTCTTGTAGAATGTTGAACGACTACCCCAACTAAAATCTATCCACTCAACAAAAATTATTTCACACCACAGACTCATCTTGGTCAGGATCGATTTGAAATCTATCATGGTTTCAGAGAAATCATAGTCCATGGTAAGTTGTTCTTGTAGAATGTAGAACGACTACCCCAACTAAAATCTATCCACTCAACAAAAATTATTTCACACCACAGACTCATCTTGGTCAGGATCGATTTGAAATCTATCATGGTTTCAGAGAAATCATAGTCCATGGTAAGTTGTTCTTGTAGAAAGTTGAACGCCTATCACAACTGAAATCTATCCACTCAACAAAAATTATTTCACACCACAGACTCATCTTGGTCAGGATCGATTTGAAATCTATCATGGTTTCAGAGAAATCATACTCCATGGTTCGTTGTTCTTGTAGAATGTTGAACGACTATCCCAACTAAAATCTATCCACTCAACAAAAATTATTTCAGAGAAATCATACTCCATAGTAAGTTGTTCTTGTAGAATGTTGAACGACTATCCCAATTAAAATCTATCCACTCAACAAAAATTATTTCACACCACAGACTCATCTTGGTCAGGATCGATTTGAAATCTATCATATTTTCAGAGAAATTATAGTCCATGGTAAGTTGTTCTTGTAGAATGTTGAACGACTACCCCAACTAAAATCTATCCACTCAAAAAAAATTATTTCAGAGAAATCATACTCCATGGTTCGTTGTTCTTGTAGAATGTTGAACGACTACCCCAACTAAAATCTATCCACTCAACAAAAATTATTTCAGAGAAATCATACTCCATGATAAGTTGTTCTTGTAGAATTTTGAACGACTACCCCAACTAAAATCTATCCACTCAACAAAAATTATTTCAGAGAAATCATACTCCATGGTAAGTTGTTCTTGTAGAATGTTGAACGACTATCCCAACTAAAATCTATCCACTCAACAAAAATTATTTCACACCACAGACTCATCTTGGTCAGGATCGATTTGAAATCTATCATGGTTTCAGAGAAATCATACTCCATGGTAAGTTGTTCTTGTAGAATGTTGAACGACTATCCCAACTAAAATCTATCCACTCAACAAAAATTATTTCAGAGAAATCATACTCCATGGTAAGTTGTTCTTGTAGAATGTTGAACGACTACCCCAACTAAAATCTATCCACTCAACAAAAATTATTTCAGAGAAATCATACTCCATGGTAAGTTGTTCTTGTAGAATGTTGAACGACTACCCCAACTAAAATCTATGCACTCAACAAAAATTATTTCACACCACAGACTCATCTTGGTCAGGATCGATTTGAAATCTATCATATTTTCAGAGAAATTATAGTCCATGGTAAGTTGTTCTTGTAGAATGTTGAACGACTACCCCAACTAAAATCTATCCACTCAACAAAAATTATTTCACACCACAGACTCATCTTGGTCAGGATCGATTTGAAATCTATCATGGTTTCAGAGAAATCATAGTCCATGGTAAGTTGTTCTTGTAGAATGTTGAACGACTACCCCAACTAAAATCTATCCACTCAACAAATATTATTTCACACCACAGACTCATCTTGGTCAGGATCGATTTGAAATCTATCATGGTTTCAGAGAAATCATACTCCATGGTTCGCTGTTCTTGTAGAATGCTGAACGACAACCCCTAACTAAAATCTATCCACTCAACAAAAATTATTTCACACCACAGACTCATCTTGGTCAGGATCGATTTGAAATCTATCATGGTTTCAGAGAAATCATACTCCATGGTTCGTTGTTCTTGTAAAATGTTGAACGACTACCCCAACTAAAATCTATCCACTCAACAAAAATTATTTCACACCACAGACTCAGCTTGGTCAGGATCGATTTGAAATCTATCATGGTTTCAGAGAAATCATACTCCATGGTTCGTTGTTCTTGTAGAATGTTGAACGACTATCCCAACTAAAATCTATCCACTCAACAAAAATTATTTCAAAGAAATCATACTCCATGGTTCGTTGTTCTTGTAGAATGTTGAACGACTATCCCAACTAAAATCTATCCACTCAACAAAAATTATTTCACACCACAGACTCATCTTGGTCAGGATCGATTTGAAATCTATCATGGTTTCAGAGAAATCATACTCCATGGTTCGTTGTTCTTGTAAAATGTTGAGCGACAATCCCAACTAAAATCTATCCACTCAACAAAAATTATTTCAGAGAAATCATACTCCATGGTTCGTTGTTCTTGTAGAATGTTGAACGACTATCCCAACTAAAATCTATCCACTCAACAAAAATTATTTCACACCACAGACTCAGCTTGGTCAGGATCGATTTGAAATCTATCATGGTTTCAGAGAAATCATACTCCATGGTTCGTTGTTCTTGTAGAATGTTGAACGACTATCCCAACTAAAATCTATCCACTCAACAAAAATTATTTCAAAGAAATCATACTCCATGGTTCGTTGTTCTTGTAGAATGTTGAACGACTACGCCAACTAAAATCTATCCACTCAACAAAAATTATTTCACACCACAGACTCATCTTGGTCAGGATCGATTTGAAATCTATCATGGTTTCAGAGAAATCATTCTCCATGGTAAGTTGTTCTTGTAGAATGTTGAACGACTACCCCTAACTAAAATCTATCCACTCAACAAAAATTATTTCAGAGAAATCATACTCCATGGTAAGTTGTTCTTGTAGAATGTTGAACGACTACCCCAACTAAAATCTATCCACTCAACAAAAATTATTTCACACCACAGACTCATCTTGGTCAGGATCGATTTCAAATCTATCATGGTTTCAGAGAAATCATACTCCATGGTAAGTTGTTCTTGTAAAATGTTGAGCGACTATCCCAACTAAAATCTATCCACTCAACAAAAATTATTTCAGAGAAATCATACTCCATGGTTCGTTGTTCTTGTAGAATGTTGAACGACTATCCCAACTAAAATCTATCCACTCAACAAAAATTATTTCACACCACAGACTCATCTTGGTCAGGATCGATTTGAAATCTATCATGGTTTCAGAGAAATCATACTCCATGGTTCGTTGTTCTTGTAAAATGTTGAGCGACAATCCCAACTAAAATCTATCCACTCAACAAAAATTATTTCAGAGAAATCATACTCCATGGTTCGTTGTTCTTGTAGAATGTTGAACGACTATCCCAACTAAAATCTATCCACTCAACAAAAATTATTTCACACCACAGACTCATCTTGGTCAGGATCGATTTGAAATCTATCATGGTTTCAGAGAAATCATACTCCATGGTTCGTTGTTCTTGTAAAATGTTGAACGACTATCCCAACTAAAATCAATCCACTCAACAAAAATTATTTCAGAGAAATCATACTCCATGGTTCGTTGTTCTTGTAGAATGTTGAACCACTATCCCAACTAAAATCTATCCACTCAACAAAAATTATTTCAGAGAAATCATACTCCATAGTAAGTTGTTCTTGTAGAATGTTGAACGACTATCCCAACTAAAATCTATCCACTCAACAAAAATTATTTCACACCACAAACTCATCTTGGTCAGGATCGATTTGAAATCTATCATGGTTTCAGAGAAATCATACTCCATGGTAAGTTGTTCTTGTAGAATGTTGAACGACTATCCCAACTAAAATCTATCCACTCAACAAAAATTATTTCAGAGAAATCATACTCCATGGTAAGTTGTTCTTGTAAAATGTTGAACGACTACCCCAAATAAAATCCATCCACTCAACAAAAATTATTTCACACCACAGACTCATCTTGGTCAGGATCGATTTGAAATCTATCATGGTTTCAGAGAAATCATACTCCATGGTAAGTTGTTCTTGTAGAATGTTGAACGACTATCCCAACTAAAATCTATCCACTCAACAAAAATTATTTCAGAGAAATCATACTCCATGGTTCGTTGTTCTTGTAGAATGTTGAACGACTATCCCAACTAAAATCTATCCACTCAACAAAAATTATTTCACACCACAGACTCATCTTGGTCAGGATCGATTTGAAATCTATCATGGTTTCAGAGAAATCATACTCCATGGTTCGTTGTTCTTGTAAAATGTTGAACGACTATCCCAACTAAAATCAATCCACTCAACAAAAATTATTTCAGAGAAATCATACTCCATGGTAACTTGTTCTTGTAGAATGTTGAACGACTACCATAACTAAAATCTATCCACTCAACAAAAATTATTTCAGAGAAATCATACTCCATGGTTCGTTGTTCTTGTGGAATGTTGAACTACTACCCCAACTAAAATCTATCCACTCAACAAAAATTATTTCACACCACAGACTCATCTTGGTCAGGATCGATTTGAAATCTATCATGGTTTCAGAGAAATCATACTCCATGGTTCGTTGTTCTTGTAGAATGTTGAACCACTATCCCAACTAAAATCTATCCACTCAACAAAAAATATTTCAGAGAAATCATACTCCATAGTAAGTTGTTCTTGTAGAATGTTGAACGACTATCCCAACTAAAATCTATTCACTCAACAAAAATTATTTCACACCACAGACTCATCTTGGTCAGGATCGATTTGAAATCTATCATGGTGTCAGAGAAATCATACTCCATGGTAAGTTGTTCTTGTAGAATGTTGAACGACTATCCCAACTAAAATCTATCCACTCAACAAAAATTATTTCACACCACAGACTCATCTTGGTCAGGATCGATTTGAAATCTATCATGGTTTCAGCGAAATCATACTCCATGGTTCGTTGTTCTTGTAGAATGTTGAACGACTACCCCTAACTAAAATCTATCCATTCAACAAAAATTATTTCACACCACAGATTCATCTTGGTCAGGATCGATTTGAAATCTATCATGGTTTCAGAGAAATCATACTCCATGGTTCGTTGTTCTTGTAAAATGTTGAACGACTACCCCAACTAAAATCTATCCACTCAACAAAAATTATTTCACACTACAGACTCATCTTGGTCAGGATCGATTTGAAATCTATCATGGTTTCAGAGAAATCATAGTCCATATTAAGTTGTTCTTGTAGAATGTTGAACGACTATCCCAACTAAAATCTATCCACTCAACAAAAATTATTTCAGAGAAATCATACTCCATGGTAAGTTGTTCTGTAGACTGTTGAACGACTATCCCAACTAAAATATATCCACTCAACAAAAATTATTTCACACCACAGACTCATCTTGGTCAGGATCGATTTGAAATCTATCATGGTTTCAGAGAAATCATAGTCCATGGTAAGTTGTTCTTGTAGAATGTTGAACGACTACCCCAACTAAAATCTATCCACTCAACAAAAATTATTTCACACCACAGACTCATCTTGGTCAGGATCGATTTGAAATCTATCATGGTTTCAGAGAAATCATAGTCCATGATAAGTTGTTCTTGTAGAATATTGAACGACTATCCCAACTAAAATCTATCCACTCAACAAAAATTATTTCAGAGAAATCATACTCCATGGTAAGTTGTTCTTGTAGAATGTTGAACGACTATCCCAACTAAAATCTATCCACTCAACAAAAATTATTTCAGAGAAATCATACTCCATGGTAAGTTGTTCTTGTAGAATGTTGAACGACTATCCCAAATAAAATCTATCCACTCAACAAAAATTATTTCAGAGAAATCATACTCCATGGTTCGTTGTTCTTGTAGAATGTTGAACGACTACCCCTAACTAAAATCTATCCACTCAACAAAAATTATTTCACACCACAGACTCATCTTGGTCAGGATCGATTTGAAATCTATCATGGTTTCAGAGAAATCATAGTCCATGGTAAGTTGTTCTTGTAGAATGTTGAACGACTACCCCAACTAAAATCTATCCACTCAACAAAAATTATTTCACACCACAGACTCATCTTGGTCAGGATCGATTTGAAATCTATCATGGTTTCAGAGAAATCATACTCCATGGTAAGTTGTTCTTGTAGAATGTTGAACGACTATCCCAATGAAAATCTATCCACTCAACAAAAATTATTTCACACCACAGACTCATCTTGGTCAGGATCGATTTGAAATCTATCATGGTTTCAGAGAAATCATACTCCATGTTTCGTTGTTCTTGTAAAATGTTGAACGACTACCCCAACTAAAATCTATCCACTCAACAAAAATTATTTCACACCACAGACTCATCTTGGTCAGGATCGATTTGAAATCTATCATGGTTTCAGAGAAATCATACTCCATGCTAAGTTGTTCTTGTAGAATGTTGAACGACTATCCCAACTAAAATCTATCCACTCAACAAAAATTATTTCAGAGAAATCATACTCCATGGTAAGTTGTTCTTGTAAAATGTTGAACGACTACCCCAAATAAAATCTATCCACTCAACAAAAATTATTTCACACCACAGACTCATCTTGGTCAGGATCGATTTGAAATCTATCATGGTTTCAGAGAAATCATACTCCATGGTAAGTTGTTCTTGTAGAATGTTGAACGACTATCCCAATGAAAATCTATCCACTCAACAAAAATTATTTCACACCACAGACTCATCTTGGTCAGGATCGATTTGAAATCTATCATGGTTTCAGAGAAATCATACTCCATGTTTCGTTGTTCTTGTAAAATGTTGAACGACTACCCCAACTAAAATCTATCCACTCAACAAAAATTATTTCACACCACAGACTCATCTTGGTCAGGATCGATTTGAAATCTATCATGGTTTCAGAGAAATCATACTCCATGGTAAGTTGTTCTTGTAAAATGTTGAACGACTACCCCAAATAAAATCTATCCACTCAACAAAAATTATTTCACACCACAGACTCATCTTGGTCAGGATCGATTTGAAATCTATCATGGTTTCAGAGAAATCATACTCCATGGTAAGTTGTTCTTGTAGAATGTTGAACGACTATCCCAATGAAAATCTATCCACTCAACAAAAATTATTTCACACCACAGACTCATCTTGGTCAGGATCGATTTGAAATCTATCATGGTTTCAGAGAAATCATACTCCATGTTTCGTTGTTCTTGTAAAATGTTGAACGACTACCCCAACTAAAATCTATCCACTCAACAAAAATTATTTCACACCACAGACTCATCTTGGTCAGGATCGATTTGAAATCTATCATGGTTTCAGAGAAATCATACTCCATGCTAAGTTGTTCTTGTAGAATGTTGAACGACTATCCCAACTAAAATCTATCCACTCAACAAAAATTATTTCAGAGAAATCATACTCCATGGTTCGTTGTTCTTGTAGAATGTTGAACGACTATCCCAACTAAAATCTATCCACTCAACAAAAATTATTTCACACCACAGACTCATCTTGGTCAGGATCGATTTGAAATCTATCATGGTTTCAGAGAAATCATACTCCATGGTTCGTTGTTCTTGTAAAATGTTGAACGACTATCCCAACTAAAATCAATCCACTCAACAAAAATTATTTCAGAGAAATCATACTCCATGGTTCGTTGTTCTTGTAGAATGTTGAACCACTATCCCAACTAAAATCTATCCACTCAACAAAAATTATTTCAGAGAAATCATACTCCATAGTAAGTTGTTCTTGTAGAATGTTGAACGACTATCCCAACTAAAATCTATCCACTCAACAAAAATTATTTCACACCACAAACTCATCTTGGTCAGGATCGATTTGAAATCTATCATGGTTTCAGAGAAATCATACTCCATGGTAAGTTGTTCTTGTAGAATGTTGAACGACTATCCCAACTAAAATCTATCCACTCAACAAAAATTATTTCAGAGAAATCATACTCCATGGTAAGTTGTTCTTGTAAAATGTTGAACGACTACCCCAAATAAAATCCATCCACTCAACAAAAATTATTTCACACCACAGACTCATCTTGGTCAGGATCGATTTGAAATCTATCATGGTTTCAGAGAAATCATACTCCATGGTAAGTTGTTCTTGTAGAATGTTGAACGACTATCCCAACTAAAATCTATCCACTCAACAAAAATTATTTCAGAGAAATCATACTCCATGGTTCGTTGTTCTTGTAGAATGTTGAACGACTATCCCAACTAAAATCTATCCACTCAACAAAAATTATTTCACACCACAGACTCATCTTGGTCAGGATCGATTTGAAATCTATCATGGTTTCAGAGAAATCATACTCCATGGTTCGTTGTTCTTGTAAAATGTTGAACGACTATCCCAACTAAAATCAATCCACTCAACAAAAATTATTTCAGAGAAATCATACTCCATGGTAACTTGTTCTTGTAGAATGTTGAACGACTACCATAACTAAAATCTATCCACTCAACAAAAATTATTTCAGAGAAATCATACTCCATGGTTCGTTGTTCTTGTGGAATGTTGAACTACTACCCCAACTAAAATCTATCCACTCAACAAAAATTATTTCACACCACAGACTCATCTTGGTCAGGATCGATTTGAAATCTATCATGGTTTCAGAGAAATCATACTCCATGGTTCGTTGTTCTTGTAGAATGTTGAACCACTATCCCAACTAAAATCTATCCACTCAACAAAAAATATTTCAGAGAAATCATACTCCATAGTAAGTTGTTCTTGTAGAATGTTGAACGACTATCCCAACTAAAATCTATTCACTCAACAAAAATTATTTCACACCACAGACTCATCTTGGTCAGGATCGATTTGAAATCTATCATGGTGTCAGAGAAATCATACTCCATGGTAAGTTGTTCTTGTAGAATGTTGAACGACTATCCCAACTAAAATCTATCCACTCAACAAAAATTATTTCACACCACAGACTCATCTTGGTCAGGATCGATTTGAAATCTATCATGGTTTCAGCGAAATCATACTCCATGGTTCGTTGTTCTTGTAGAATGTTGAACGACTACCCCTAACTAAAATCTATCCATTCAACAAAAATTATTTCACACCACAGATTCATCTTGGTCAGGATCGATTTGAAATCTATCATGGTTTCAGAGAAATCATACTCCATGGTTCGTTGTTCTTGTAAAATGTTGAACGACTACCCCAACTAAAATCTATCCACTCAACAAAAATTATTTCACACTACAGACTCATCTTGGTCAGGATCGATTTGAAATCTATCATGGTTTCAGAGAAATCATAGTCCATATTAAGTTGTTCTTGTAGAATGTTGAACGACTATCCCAACTAAAATCTATCCACTCAACAAAAATTATTTCAGAGAAATCATACTCCATGGTAAGTTGTTCTGTAGACTGTTGAACGACTATCCCAACTAAAATATATCCACTCAACAAAAATTATTTCACACCACAGACTCATCTTGGTCAGGATCGATTTGAAATCTATCATGGTTTCAGAGAAATCATAGTCCATGGTAAGTTGTTCTTGTAGAATGTTGAACGACTACCCCAACTAAAATCTATCCACTCAACAAAAATTATTTCACACCACAGACTCATCTTGGTCAGGATCGATTTGAAATCTATCATGGTTTCAGAGAAATCATAGTCCATGATAAGTTGTTCTTGTAGAATATTGAACGACTATCCCAACTAAAATCTATCCACTCAACAAAAATTATTTCAGAGAAATCATACTCCATGGTAAGTTGTTCTTGTAGAATGTTGAACGACTATCCCAACTAAAATCTATCCACTCAACAAAAATTATTTCAGAGAAATCATACTCCATGGTAAGTTGTTCTTGTAGAATGTTGAACGACTATCCCAAATAAAATCTATCCACTCAACAAAAATTATTTCAGAGAAATCATACTCCATGGTTCGTTGTTCTTGTAGAATGTTGAACGACTACCCCTAACTAAAATCTATCCACTCAACAAAAATTATTTCACACCACAGACTCATCTTGGTCAGGATCGATTTGAAATCTATCATGGTTTCAGAGAAATCATAGTCCATGGTAAGTTGTTCTTGTAGAATGTTGAACGACTACCCCAACTAAAATCTATCCACTCAACAAAAATTATTTCACACCACAGACTCATCTTGGTCAGGATCGATTTGAAATCTATCATGGTTTCAGAGAAATCATACTCCATGGTAAGTTGTTCTTGTAGAATGTTGAACGACTATCCCAATGAAAATCTATCCACTCAACAAAAATTATTTCACACCACAGACTCATCTTGGTCAGGATCGATTTGAAATCTATCATGGTTTCAGAGAAATCATACTCCATGTTTCGTTGTTCTTGTAAAATGTTGAACGACTACCCCAACTAAAATCTATCCACTCAACAAAAATTATTTCACACCACAGACTCATCTTGGTCAGGATCGATTTGAAATCTATCATGGTTTCAGAGAAATCATACTCCATGCTAAGTTGTTCTTGTAGAATGTTGAACGACTATCCCAACTAAAATCTATCCACTCAACAAAAATTATTTCAGAGAAATCATACTCCATGGTAAGTTGTTCTTGTAGAATGTTGAACGACTATCCCAACTAAAATCTATCCACTCAACAAAAATTATTTCAGAGAAATCATACTCCATGGTTCGTTGTTCTTGTAGAATGTTGAACGACTACCCCTAACTAAAATCTATCCACTCAACAAAAATTATTTCACACCACAGACTCATCTTGGTCAGGATCGATTTGAAATCTATCATGGTTTCAGAGAAATCATAGTCCATGGTAAGTTGTTCTTGTAGAATGTTGAACGACTACCCCAACTAAAATCTATCCACTCAACAAAAATTATTTCACACCACAGAGTCATCTTGGTCAGGATCGATTTGAAATCTATCATGGTTTCAGAGAAATCATACTCCATGTTTCGTTGTTCTTGTAAAATGTTGAACGACTACCCCAACTAAAATCTATCCACTCAACAAAAATTATTTCACACCACAGACTCATCTTGGTCAGGATCGATTTGAAATCTATCATGGTTTCAGAGAAATCATACTCCATGGTTTGTTGTTCTTGTAAAATGTTGAACGACTACCCCAACTAAAATCTATCGACTCAACAAAAATTATTTCAGAGAAATCATACTCCATGGTAAGTTGTTCTTGTAGAATGTTGAACGACTATCCCAACTAAAATCTATCCACTCAACAAAAATTATTTGAGAGAAATCATACTCCATGGTTCGTTGTTCTTGTAGAATGTTGAACGACTACCCCAACTAAAATCTATCCACTCAACAAAAATTATTTCAGAGAAATCATACTCCATGGTTCGTTGTTCTTGTAGAATGTTGAACGACTACCCCAACTAAAATCTATCCACTCCACAAAAATTATTTCACACCACAGACTCATCTTGGTCAGGATCGATTTGAAATCTATCATGGTTTCAGAGAAATCATAGTCCATGGTTCGTTGTTCTTGTAAAATGTTGAACGACTACCCCAACTAAAATCTATCCACTCAAAAAAATTATTTCAAACCACAGACTCATCTTGGTCAGGATCGATTTGAAATCTATCATGGTTTCAGAGAAATCATACTCCATGTTTCGTTGTTCTTGTAAAATGTTGAACGACTACCCCAACTAAAATCTATCCACTCAACAAAAATTATTTCAGAGAAATCATACTCCATGTTAAGTTGTTCTTGTAGAATGTTGAACGACTATCCCAACTAAAATCTATCCACTCAACAAAAATTATTTCAGAGAAATCATACTCCATGGTAAGTTGTTCTTGTAGAATGTTGAACGACTACCCCAACTAAAATCTATCCACTCAACAAAAATTATTTCAGAGAAATCATACTCCATGGTAAGTTGTTCTTGTAGAATGTTGAACGACTATCCCAACTAAAATCTATACACTCAACAAAAATTATTTGAGAGAAATCATACTCCATGGTTCGTTGTTCTTGTAGAATGTTGAACGACTACCCCAACTAAAATCTATCCACTCAACAAAAATTATTTCAGAGAAGTCATAGTCCATGGTAAGATGTTCTTGTAGAATGTTGAACGACTACCCCAACTAAAATCTATCCACTCAACAAAAATTATTTCAGAGAAATCATACTCCATGGTAAGTTGTTCTTGTAGAATGTTGAACGACTATCCCAACTAAAATCTATCCACTCAACAAAAATTATTTGAGAGAAATCATACTCCATGGTTGGTTGTTCTTGTAGAATGTTGAACGACTACCCCAACTAAAATCTATCCACTCAACAAAAATTATTTCAGAGAAATCATACTCCATGATTCGTTGTTCTTGCAGAATGTTGAACGACTACCCCAACTAAAATCTATCCACTCAAAAAAATTATTTCACACCACAGACTCATCTTGGTCAGGATCGATTTGAAATCTATCATGGTTTCAGAGAAATCATAGTCCATGGTAAGTTGTTCTTGTAGAATGTTGAACGACTACCCCAACTAAAATCTATCCACTCAACAAAAATTATTTCACACCACAGAGTCATCTTGGTCAGGATCGATTTGAAATCTATCATGGTTTCAGAGAAATCATACTCCATGTTTCGTTGTTCTTGTAAAATGTTGAACGACTACCCCAACTAAAATCTATCCACTCAACAAAAATTATTTCACACCACAGACTCATCTTGGTCAGGATCGATTTGAAATCTATCATGGTTTCAGAGAAATCATACTCCATGGTTTGTTGTTCTTGTAAAATGTTGAACGACTACCCCAACTAAAATCTATCGACTCAACAAAAATTATTTCAGAGAAATCATACTCCATGGTAAGTTGTTCTTGTAGAATGTTGAACGACTATCCCAACTAAAATCTATCCACTCAACAAAAATTATTTGAGAGAAATCATACTCCATGGTTCGTTGTTCTTGTAGAATGTTGAACGACTACCCCAACTAAAATCTATCCACTCAACAAAAATTATTTCAGAGAAATCATACTCCATGGTTCGTTGTTCTTGTAGAATGTTGAACGACTACCCCAACTAAAATCTATCCACTCCACAAAAATTATTTCACACCACAGACTCATCTTGGTCAGGATCGATTTGAAATCTATCATGGTTTCAGAGAAATCATAGTCCATGGTTCGTTGTTCTTGTAAAATGTTGAACGACTACCCCAACTAAAATCTATCCACTCAAAAAAATTATTTCAAACCACAGACTCATCTTGGTCAGGATCGATTTGAAATCTATCATGGTTTCAGAGAAATCATACTCCATGTTTCGTTGTTCTTGTAAAATGTTGAACGACTACCCCAACTAAAATCTATCCACTCAACAAAAATTATTTCAGAGAAATCATACTCCATGTTAAGTTGTTCTTGTAGAATGTTGAACGACTATCCCAACTAAAATCTATCCACTCAACAAAAATTATTTCAGAGAAATCATACTCCATGGTAAGTTGTTCTTGTAGAATGTTGAACGACTACCCCAACTAAAATCTATCCACTCAACAAAAATTATTTCAGAGAAATCATACTCCATGGTAAGTTGTTCTTGTAGAATGTTGAACGACTATCCCAACTAAAATCTATACACTCAACAAAAATTATTTGAGAGAAATCATACTCCATGGTTCGTTGTTCTTGTAGAATGTTGAACGACTACCCCAACTAAAATCTATCCACTCAACAAAAATTATTTCAGAGAAGTCATAGTCCATGGTAAGATGTTCTTGTAGAATGTTGAACGACTACCCCAACTAAAATCTATCCACTCAACAAAAATTATTTCAGAGAAATCATACTCCATGGTAAGTTGTTCTTGTAGAATGTTGAACGACTATCCCAACTAAAATCTATCCACTCAACAAAAATTATTTGAGAGAAATCATACTCCATGGTTGGTTGTTCTTGTAGAATGTTGAACGACTACCCCAACTAAAATCTATCCACTCAACAAAAATTATTTCAGAGAAATCATACTCCATGATTCGTTGTTCTTGCAGAATGTTGAACGACTACCCCAACTAAAATCTATCCACTCAAAAAAATTATTTCACACCATAGACTCATCTTGGTCAGGATCGATTTGAAATCTATCATGGTTTCAGAGAAATCATACTCCATGGTTCGTTGTTCTTGTAGAATGTTGAACGACTATCCCAACTAAAATCTATCCACTCAACAAAAATTATTTCAGAGAAATCATACTCCATGGTAAGTTGTTCTTGTAGAATGTTGAACGACTACCCCAACTAAAATCTATCCACTCAACAAACATTATTTCACACCTCAGACTCATCTTGGTCAGGATCGATTTGAAATCTATCATGGTTTCAGAGAAATTATACTCCATGGTAAGTTGTTCTTGTAGAATGTTGAACGACTATCCCAACTAAAATCTATCCACTCAACAAAAATTATTTCACACCACAGACTCATCTTGGTCAGGATCGATTTGAAATCTATCATGGTTTCAAAGAAATCATACTCCATGGTTCGTTGTTCTTGTAGAATGTTGAACGACTATCCCAACTAAAATCTATCCACTCAACAAAAATTATTTCACACCACAGACTCATCTTGGTCAGGATCGATTTGAAATCTATCATGGTTTCAGAGAAATCATACTCCATGGTAAGTTGTTCTTGTAGAATGTTGAACGAAAACCCCTAACTAAAATCTATAAACTCAACAAAAATTATTTCACACCACAGACTCATCTTGGTCAGGATCGATTTGAAATCTATCATGGTTTCAGAGAAATCATACTCCATGGTTCGTTGTTCTTGTAAAATGTTGAACGACTACCCCAACTAAAATCTATCCACTCAACAAAAATTATTTCACACCACAGACTCATCTTGGTCAGGTTCGATTTGAAATCTATCATGGTTTCAGAGAAATCATACTCCATGGTTCGTTGTTCTTGTAAAATGTTGAACGACTACCCCAACTAAAATCTATTAACTCAACAAAAATTATTTCACACCACAGACTCATCTTGGTCAGGATCGATTTGAAATCTATCATGGTTTCAAAGAAATCATACTACATGGTAAGTTGTTCTTGTAGAATGTTGAACGACTACCCCAACTAAAATCTATCCACTCAACAAAAATTAATTCACACCACAGACTCATCTTGGTCAGGATCGATTTGAAATCTATCATGGTTTCAGAGAAATCATACTCCATGGTTCGTTGTTCTTGTAAAATGTTGAACGACTACCCCAACTAAAATCTATCCACTCAACAAAAATTATTTCACACCACAGACTCATCTTGGTCAGGTTCGATTTGAAATCTATCATGGTTTCAGAGAAATCATACTCCATGGTTCGTTGTTCTTGTAGAATGTTGAGCGACTATCCCAACTAAAATCTATCCACTCAACAAAAATTATTTCAGAGAAATCATAGTCCATGGTAAGTTGTTCTTGTAGAATGTTGAACGACTATCCCAACTAAAATCTATCCACTCAACAAAAATTATTTCACACCACAGGCTCATCTTGGTCAGGATCGATTTGAAATCTATCATGGTTTCAGAGAAATCATACTCCATGGTTCGTTGTTCTTGTAAAATGTTGAACGACTATCCCAACTAAAATCTATCCATTCAACAAAAATTATTTCAGAGAAATCATACTCCATGGTAAGTTGTTCTTGTAGAATCTTGAACAACTACCATAACTAAAATCTATCCACTCAACAAAAATTATTTCAGAGAAATCATACTCCATGGTTCGTTGTTCTTGTAAAATGTTGAACGACTACCCCAACTAAAATCTATTCCCTCAACAAAAATTATTTCACACCACAGACTCATCTTGGTCAGGATCGATTTGAAATCTATCATGGTTTCAGAGAAATCATACTCCATCGTAAGTTGTTCTTTTAGAATGTTGAACGACTATCCCAACTAAAATCTATCCACTCAACAAAAATTATTTCAGAGAAATCATACTCCATGGTAAGTTGTTCTTGTAGAATGTTGAACGACTATCCCAACTAAATTCTATCCACTCAACAAAAATTATTTCAGAGAAATCATACTCCATGGTAAGTTGTTCTTGTAGAATGGTGAACGACTACCCCAACTAAAATCTATCCACTCAACAAAAATTAATTCACACCACAGACTCATCTTGGTCAGGATCGATTTGAAATCTATCATGGTTTCAGAGAAATCATAGTCCATGGTAAGTTGTTCTTGTAGAATGTTGAACGACTATCCCAACTAAAATCTATCCACTCAACAAAAATTATTTCACACCACAGACTCATCTTGGTCAGGATAGATTTGAAATCTATCATGGTTTCAGAGAAATCATACTCCATGGTAAGTTGTTCTTGTAGAATGTTGAACGACAACCCCTAACTAAAATCTATCCACTCAACAAAAATTATTTCACACCACAGACTCATCTTGGTCAGGATCGATTTGAAATCTATCATGGTTTCAGAGAAATCATACTCCATGGTTCGTTGTTCTTGTAAAATGTTGAACGACTACCCCAACTAAAATCTATCCACTCAACAAAAATTATTTCACACCACAGACTCAGCTTGGTCAGGATCGATTTGAAATCTATCATGGTTTTAGAGAAATCATACTCCATGGTAAGTTGTTCTTGTAGAATGTTGAACGACTATCCCAACTAAAATCTATCCACTCAACAAAAATTATTTCAGAGAAATCATACTCCATGGTTCGTTGTTCTTGTAGAATGTTGAACGACTACCCCAACTAAAATCTATCCACTCAACAAAAATTATTTCAGAGAAATCATACTCCATGGTTCGTTGTTCTCGTAGAATGTTGAACGATTATCCCAACTAAAATCTATCCACTCAACAAAAATTATTTCAGAGAAATCATACTCCATCGTTCGTTGTTCTTGTAGAATGTTGAACGACTATCCCAACTAAAATCTATCCACTCAACAAAAATTATTTCACACCACAGACTCATCTTGTTCAGGATCGATTTGAAATCTATCATGGTTTCAGAGAAATCATACTCCATGTTTCGTTGTTCTTGTAACATGTTGAACGACTATCCCAACTAAAATCAATCCACTCAACAAAAATTATTTCAGAGAAATCATACTCCATGGTAAGTTGTTCTTGTAGAATGTTGAACGACTACCATAACTAAAATCTATCCACTCAACAAAAATTATATCAGAGAAATCATACTCTATGGTTCGTTGTTCTTGTAGAATGTTGAACGACTACCCCAACTAAAATCTATCCACTCAACAAAAATTATTTCACACCACAGACTCATCTTGGTCAGGATCGATTTGAAATCTATCATGGTTTCAGAGAAATCATACTCCATGGTAAGTTGTTCTTGTAGAATGTTGAACGACTATCCCAACTAAAATCTATCCACTCAACAAAAATTATTTCACACCACAGACTCATCTTGGTCAGGATCGATTTGAAATCTATCATGGTTTCAGAGAAATCATACTCCATGGTAAGTTGTTCTTGTAAAATGTTGAACGACTACCCCAACTAAAATCTATCCACTCAACAAAAATTATTTCAGAGAAATCATACTCCATGGTAAGTTGTTCTTGTAGAATGTTGAACGACTATCCCGACTAAAATCTATCCACTCAACAAAAATTATTTCAGAGAAATCATACTCCATGGTAAGTTGTTCTTGTAGAATGTTGAACGACTACCCCAACTAAAATCTATCCACTCAACAAAAATTAATTCACACCACAGACTCATCTTGGTCAGGATCGATTTGAAATCTATCATGGTTTCAGAGAAATCATAGTCCATGGTAAGTTGTTCTTGTAGAATGTTGAACGACTATCCCAACTAAAATCTATCCACTCAACAAAAATTATTTCACACCACAGACTCATCTTGGTCAGGATAGATTTGAAATCTATCATGGTTTCAGAGAAATCATACTCCATGGTAAGTTGTTCTTGTAGAATGTTGAACGACAACCCCTAACTAAGATCTATCCACTCAACAAAAATTATTTCACACCACAGACTCATCTTGGTCAGGATCGATTTGAAATCTATCATGGTTTCAGAGAAATCATACTCCATGGTTCGTTGTTCTTGTAGAATGTTGAACGACAACCCCTAACTAAGATCTATCCACTCAACAAAAATTATTTCACACCACAGACTCATCTTGGTCAGGATCGATTTGAAATCTATCATGGTTTCAGAGAAATCATAGTCCATGGTAAGTTGTTCTTGTAGAATGTTGAACGACTATCCCAACTAAAATCTATCCACTCAACAAAAATTATTTCACACCACAGACTCATCTTGGTCAGGATCGATTTGAAATCTATCATGGTTTCAGAGAAATCATACTCCATGGTTCGTTGTTCTTGTAAAATGTTGAACGACTACCCCAACTAAAATCTATCCACTCAACAAAAATTATTTCAGAGAAATCATACTCCATGGTAAGTTGTTCTTGTAGAATGTTGAACGACTATCCCGACTAAAATCTATCCACTCAACAAAAATTATTTCAGAGAAATCATACTCCATGGTAAGTTGTTCTTGTAGAATGTTGAACGACTACCCCAACTAAAATCTATCCACTCAACAAAAATTAATTCACACCACAGACTCATCTTGGTCAGGATCGATTTGAAATCTATCATGGTTTCAGAGAAATCATAGTCCATGGTAAGTTGTTCTTGTAGAATGTTGAACGACTATCCCAACTAAAATCTATCCACTCAACAAAAATTATTTCACACCACAGACTCATCTTGGTCAGGATAGATTTGAAATCTATCATGGTTTCAGAGAAATCATACTCCATGGTAAGTTGTTCTTGTAGAATGTTGAACGACAACCCCTAACTAAGATCTATCCACTCAACAAAAATTATTTCACACCACAGACTCATCTTGGTCAGGATCGATTTGAAATCTATCATGGTTTCAGAGAAATCATACTCCATGGTTCTTTGTTCTTGTAGAATGTTGAACGACAACCCCTAACTAAGATCTATCCACTCAACAAAAATTATTTCACACCACAGACTCATCTTGGTCAGGATCGATTTGAAATCTATCATGGTTTCAGAGAAATCATAGTCCATGGTAAGTTGTTCTTGTAGAATGTTGAACGACTATCCCAACTAAAATCTATCCACTCAACAAAAATTATTTCACACCACAGACTCATCTTGGTCAGGATCGATTTGAAATCTATCATGGTTTCAGAGAAATCATACTCCATGGTTCGTTGTTCTTGTAAAATGTTGAACGACTACCCCAACTAAAATCTATCCACTCAACAAAAATTATTTCACACCACAGACTCATCTTGGTCAGGATCGATTTGAAATCTATCATGGTTTCAGAGAAATCATACTCCATGGTTCGTTGTTCTTGTAGAATGTTGAACGACTATCCCAACTAAAATCTATCCACTCAACAAAAATTATTTCAGAGAAATCATACTCCATGGTTCGTTGTTCTTGTAGAATGTTGAACGACTACCCCAACTAAAATCTATCCACTCAACAAAAATTATTTCAGAGAAATCATACTCCATGGTTCGTTGTTCTTGTAGAATGTTGAACGACTACCCCAACTAAAATCTATCCCCTCAACAAAAATTATTTCAGAGAAATCATACTCCATGGTTCGTTGTTCTTGTAGAATGTTGAACGACTATCCCAACTAAAATCTATCCACTCAACAAAAATTATTTCAGAGAAATCATACTCCATGGTTCGTTGTTCTTGTAGAATGTTGAACGACTATCCCAACTAAAATCTATCCACTCAACAAAAATTATTTCACACCACAGACTCATCTTGGTCAGGATCGATTTGAAATCTATCATGGTTTCAGAGAAATCATACTCCATGGTAAGTTGTTCTTGTAGAATGTTGAACGACTATCCCAACTAAAATCTATCCACTCAACAAAAATTATTTCAGAGAAATCATACTCCATGGTAAGTTGTTCTTGTAGAATGTTGAACGACTATCCCAACTAAAATCTATCCACTCAACAAAAATTATTTCAGAGAAATCATACTCCATGGTAAGTTGTTCTTGTAGAATGTTGAACGACTATCCCAACTAAAATCTATCCACTCAACAAAAATTATTTCAGAGAAATCATACTCCATGGTAAGTTGTTCTTGTAGAATGTTGAACGACTACCCCAACTAAAATCTATCCACTCAACAAAAATTAATTCACACCACAGACTCATCTTGGTCAGGATCGATTTGAAATCTATCATGGTTTCAGAGAAATCATAGTCCATGGTAAGTTGTTCTTGTAGAATGTTGAACGACTATCCCAACTAAAATCTATCCACTCAACAAAAATTATTTCACACCACAGACTCATCTTGGTCAGGATAGATTTGAAATCTATCATGGTTTCAGAGAAATCATACTCCATAGTAAGTTGTTCTTGTAGAATGTTGAACGACTACACCAACTAAAATCTATCCACTCAACAAAAATTATTTCACACCACAGACTCATCTTGGTCAGGATCGATTTGAAATCTATCATGGTTTCAGAGAAATCATACTCCATGGTAAGTTGTTCTTGTAGAATGTTGAACGACTATCCCAACTAAAATCTATCCACTCAACAAAAATTATTTCAGAGAAATCATACTCCATGGTAAGTTGTTCTTGTAGAATTTTGAACGACTACCCCAACTAAAATCTATCCACTCAACAAAAATTATTTCAGAGAAATCATACTCCATGGTTCGTTGTTCTTGTAGAATGTTGAACGACTATCCCAACTAGAATCTATCCACTCAACAAAAATTATTTCAGAGAAATCATACTCCATGGTTCGTTGTTCTTGTAGAATGTTGAACGACTATCCCAACTAAAATCTATCCACTCAACAAAAATGATTTCACACCACAGACTCATCTTGGTCAGGATCGATTTGAAATCTATCATGGTTTCAGAGAAATCATACTCCATGGTTCGTTGTTCTTGTAAAATGTTGAACGACTATCCCAACTAAAATCAATCCACTCAACAAAAATTATTTCAGAGAAATCATACTCCATGGTTCGTTGTTCTTGTAGAATGTTGAACGACTATCCCAACTAAAATCTATCCACTCAACAAAAATTATTTCACACCACAGACTCATCTTGGTCAGGATCGATTTGAAATCTATCATGGTTTCAGAGAAATCATACTCCATGGTAGGTTGTTCTTGTAGAATGTTGAACGACTATCCCAACAATCTATCCACTCAACAAAAATTATTTCACACCACAGACTCATCTTGGTCAGGATCGATTTGAAATCTATCATGGTTTCAGAGAAATCATACTCCATGGTAAGTTGTTCTTGTAGAATGTTGAACGACTATCCCAACTAAAATCTATCCACTCAACAAAAATTATTTCACACCACAGACTCACCTTGGTCAGGATCGATTTGAAATCTATCTTGGTTTCAGAGAAATCATACTCCATGGTAAGTTGTTCTTGTAGAATGTTGAACGACTATCCCAACTAAAATCTATCCACTCAACAAAAATTATTTCAGAGAAATCATACTCCATGGTAAGTTGTTCTTGTAGAATGTTGAACGACTATCCCAACTAAAATCTATAAACTCAACAAAAATTATTTCAGAGAAATCATACTCCATGGTTCGTTGTTCTTGTAGAATGTTGAACGACTATCCCAACTAAAATCTATCCACTCAACAAAAATTATTTCACACCACAGACTCATCTTGGTCAGGATCGATTTGAAATCTATCATGGTTTCAGAGAAATCATAGTCCATGGTAAGTTGTTCTTGTAGAATGTTGAACGACTACCCCAACTAAAATCTATCCACTCAACAAAAATTATTTCACACCACAGACTCATCTTGGTCAGGATCGATTTGAAATCTATCATGGTTTCAGAGAAATCATAGTCCATGGTAAGTTGTTCTTGTAGAATGTTGAACGACTATCCCAACTAAAATCTATCCACTCAACAAAAATTATTTCACACCACAGATTCATCTTGGTCAGAATCGATTTGAAATCTATCATGGTTTCAGAGAAATCATACTCCATGGTTCGTTGTTCTTGTAGAATGTTGAACGACTACCCCTAACTAAAATCTATCCACTCAACAAAAATTATTTCACACCACAGACTCATCTTGGTCAGGATCGATTTGAAATCTGTCATGGTTTCAGAGAAATCATACTCCATGGTTCGTTGTTCTTGTAAAATGTTGAACGACTACCCCAACTAAAATCTATCCACTCAACAAAAATTATTTCACACCACAGACTCATCTTGGTCAGGATCGATTTGAAATCTATCATTATTTCAGAGAAATCATACTCCATGGTAAGTTGTTCTTGTAGAATGTTGAACGACTATCCCAACTAAAATCTATCCACTCAACAAAAATTATTTCAGAGAAATCATAGTCCATGGTAAGTTGTTCTGTAGAATGTTGAACGACTATCCCAACTAAAATCTATCCACTCAACAAAAATTATTTCAGAGAAATCATACTCCATGGTAAGTTGTTCTTGTAGAATGTTGAACGACTACCCCAACTAAAATCTATCCACTCAACAAAAATTATTTCACACCACAGACTCATCTTGGTCAGGATCGATTTGAAATCTATCATGGTTTCAGAGAAATCATAGTCCATGGTAAGTTGTTCTTGTAGAATGTTGAACGACTACCCCAACTAAAATCTATCCACTCAACAAAAATTATTTCACACCACAGACTCATCTTGATCAGGATCGATTTGAAATCTATCATGGTTTCAGAGAAATCATAGTCCATGGTAAGTTGTTCTTGTAGAATGTTGAACGACTATCCCAACTAAAATCTATCCACTCAACAAAAATTATTTCAGAGAAATCATACTCCATGGTAAGTTGTTCTTGTAGAATGTTGAACGAATATCCCAACTAAAATCTATCCACTCAACAAAATTATTTCAGAGAAATCATACTCCATGGTTCGTTGTTCTTGTAGAATGTTGAACGACTATCCCAACTAAAATCTATCCACTCAACAAAAATTATTTCAGAGAAATCATACTCCATGGTTCGTTGTTCTTGTAGAATGTTGAACGACTAACCCTAACTAAAATCTATCCACTCAACAAAAATTATTTCACACCACAGACTCATCTTGGTCAGGATCGATTTGAAACCTATCATGGTTTCAGAGAAATCATAGTCCATGGTAAGTTGTTCTTGTAGAATGTTGAACGACTATCCCAGTGAAAATCTATCCACTCAACAAAAATTATTTCACACCACAGACTCATCTTGGTCAGGATCGATTTGAAATCTATCATGGTTTCAGAGAAATCATACTCCATGGTTCGTTGTTCTTGTAAAATGTTGAACGACTACCCCAACTAAAATCTATCCACTCAACAAAAATTATTTCACACCACAGACTCATCTTGGTCAGGATCGATTTGAAATCTATCATGGTTTCAGAGAAATCATACTCCATGGTTCGTTGTTCTTGTAAAATGTTGAACGACTACCCCAACTAAAATCTATCCACTCAACAAAAATTATTTCAGAGAAATCATACTCCATGGTAAGTTGTTCTTGTAGAATTTTGAACGACTATCCCAACTAAAATCTATCCACTCAACAAAAATTATTTGAGAGAAATCATACTCCATGGTTCGTTGTTCTTGTAGAATGTTGAACGACTACCCCAACTAAAATCTATCCACTCAACAAAAATTATTTCAGAGAAATCATACTCCATGGTTCGTTGTTCTTGTAGAATGTTGAACGACTACCCCAACTAAAATCTATCCGCTCAACAAAAATTATTTCACACCACAGACTCATCTTGGTCAGGATCGATTTGAAATCTATCATGGTTTCAGAGAAATCATAGTCCATGGTAAGTTGTTCTTGTAGAATGTTGAACGACTACCCCTAACTAAAATCTATCCACTCAACAAAAATTATTTCACACCACAGACTCATCTTGGTCAGGATCGATTTGAAATCTATCATGGTTTCAGAGAAATCATACTCCATGGTTCGTTGTTCTTGTAGAATGTTGAACGACTATCCCAACTAAAATCTATCCACTCAACAAAAATTATTTCAGAGAAATCATACTCCATGGTAAGTTGTTCTTGTAGAATATTGAACGACTACCCCAACTAAAATCTATCCACTCAACAAACATTATTTCACACCTCAGACTCATCTTAGTCAGGATCGATTTGAAATCTATCATGGTTTCAGAGAAATCATACTCCATGGTAAGTTGTTCTTGTAGAATGTTGAACGACTATCCCAACTAAAATCTATCCACTCAACAAAAATTATTTCACACCACAGACTCATCTTGGTCAGGATCGATTTGAAATCTATCATGGTTTCAAAGAAATCATACTCCATGGTTCGTTGTTCTTGTAGAATGTTGAACGACTATCCCAACTAAAATCTATCCACTCAACAAAAATTATTTCACACCACAGACTCATCTTGGTCAGGATCGATTTGAAATCTATCATGGTTTCAGAGAAATCATAGTCCATGGTAAGTTGTTCTTGTAGAATGTTGAACGACTACCCCAACTAAAATCTATCCACTCAACAAAAATTATTTCAGAGAAATCATACTCCATTTTAAGTTGTTCTTGTAGAATGTTGAACGACTACCCCAACTAAAATCTATCAATTCAACAAAAATTATTTCACACCACAGACTCATCTTGGTCAGGATCGATTTGAAGTCTATCATGGTTTCAGAGAAATCATACTCCATGGTTCGTTGTTCTTGTAGAATGTTGAACGACTACCCCAACTAAAATCTATCCACTCAACAAAAATTATTTCAGAGAAATCATAGTCCATGGCAAGTTGTTCTTGTAGAATGTTGAACGACTACCCCAACTAAAATCTATTCACTCAACAAAAATTATTTCACACCACAGACTCATCTTGGTCAGGATCGATTTGAAATCTATCATGGTTTCAGAGAAATCATACTCCATGGTTCGTTGTTCTTGTAAAATGTTGAACGACTACCCCAACTAAAATCTATCCACTCAACAAAAATTATTTCACACCACAGACTGATCTTGGTCAGGTTCGATTTGAAATCTATCATGGTTTCAGAGAAATTATACTCCATGGTTCGTTGTTCTTGTAAAATGTTGAACGACTACCCCAACTAAAATCTATCCACTCAACAAAAATTATTTCACACCACAGACTCATCTTGGTCAGGATCGATTTGAAATCTATCATGGTTTCAGAGAAATCATAGTCCATGGTAAGTTGTTCTTGTAGAATGCTGAACGACTACCCCAACTAAAATCTATCCACCCAACAAAAATTATTTCACACCACAGACTCATCTTGGTCAGGATCGATTTGAAATCTATCATGGTTTCAGAGAAATCATACTCCATGGTTCGTTGTTCTTGTAGAATGTTGAACGACTATCCCAACTAAAATCTATCCACTCAACAAAAATTATTTCAGAGAAATCATACTCCATAGTAAGTTGTTCTTGTAGAATGTTGAACGACTATCCCAACTAAAATCTATCCACTCAACAAAAATTATTTCACACTACAGACTCATCTTGGTCAGGATCGATTTGAAATCTATCACGGTTTCAGAGAAATCATACTCCATAGTTCGTTGTTCTTGTAAAATGTTGAACGACTATCCCAACTAAAATCAATCCATTCAACAAAAATTATTTCAGAGAAATCATACTCCATGGTAAGTTGTTCTTGTAGAATGTTGAACGACTACCATAACTAAAATCTATCCACTCAACAAAAATTATTTCAGAGAAATCATACTCCATGGTGCGTTGTTCTTGTAGAATGTTGAACGACTACCCCAACTAAAATCTATCCACTCAACAAAAATTATTTCACACCACAGACTCATCTTTTTCAGGATCGATTTGAAATCTATCATGGTTTCAGAGAAATCATACTCCGTGGTTCGTTGTTCTTGTAGAATGTTGAACGACTATCCCAACTAAAATCTATCCACTCAACAAAAATTATTTCAGAGAAATCATACTCCATAGTAAGTTGTTCTTGTAGAATGTTGAACGACTATCCCAACTAAAATTTATCCACTCAACAAAAATTATTTCAGAGAAATCATACTCCATGGTAAGTTGTTCTTGTAGAATGTTGAACGACTACCCCAACTAAAATCTATCCACTCAACAAAAATTATTTCAGAGAAATCATACTCCATGGTAAGTTGTTCTTGTAGAATGTTGAACGACTACCCCTAACTAAAATCTATCCACTCAACAAAAATTATTTCACACCACAGACTCATCTTGGTCAGGATCGATTTGAAATCTATCATATTTTCAGAGAAATCATACTCCATGGTTCGTTGTTCTTGTAAAATGTTGAACGACTACCCCAACTAAAATCTATCCACTCAACAAAAATTATTTCACACCACAGACTCATCTTGGTCAGGATCGATTTGAAATCTATCATGGTTTCAGAGAAATCATACTCCATGGTTCGTTGTTCTTGTAAAATGTTGAACGACTACCCCAACTAAAATCTATCCACTCAACAAAAAGTATTTCAGAGAAATCATACTCCATGGTAAGTTGTTCTTGTAGAATGTTGAACGACTATCCCAACTAAAATCTATCCACTCAACAAAAATTATTTCAGAGAAATCATACTCCATGGTTCGTTGTTCTTGTAGAATGTTGAACGACTACCCCAACTAAAATCTATCCACTCAACAAAAATTATTTCAGAGAAATCATACTCCATGGTTCGTTGTTCTTGTAGAATGTTGAACGACTACCCCAACTAAAATCTATCCACTCAACAAAAATTATTTCACACCACAGACTCATCTTGGTCAGGATCGATTTGAAATCTATCATGGTTTCAGAGAAATCATACTCCATGGTTCGTTGTTCTTGTAGAATGTTGAACGACTATCCCAACTAAAATCTATCCACTCAACAAAAATTATTTCAGAGAAATCATACTCCATGGTAAGTTGTTCTTGTAGAATGTTGAACGACTACCCCAACTAAAATCTATCCACTCAACAAACATTATTTCACACCTCAGACTCATCTTGGTCAGGATCAATTTGAAATCTATCATGGTTTCAGAGAAATCATACTCCATGGTAAGTTGTTCTTGTAGAATGTTGAACGACTACCCCTAACTAAAATCTATCCACTCAACAAAAATTATTTCACACCACAGACTCATCTATCATGGTTTCAGAGAAATCATACTCCATGGTTCGTTGTTCTTGTAAAATGTTGAACGACTACCCCAACTAAAATCTATCCACTCAACAAAAATTATTTCACACCACAGACTGATCTTGGTCAGGTTCGATTTGAAATCTATCATGGTTTCAGAGAAATCATACTCCATGGTTCGTTGTTCTTGTAAAATGTTGAACGACTACCCCAACTAAAATCTATCCACTCAACAAAAATTATTTCACACCACAGACTCATCTTGGTCAGGATCGATTTGAAATCTATCATGGTTTCAGAGAAATCATAGTCCATGGTAAGTTGTTCTTGTAGAATGTTGAACGACTACCCCAACTAAAATTTATCCACTCAACAAAAATTATTTCAGAGAAATCATACTCCATGGTAAGTTGTTCTTGTAGAATGTTGAACGACTACCCCAACTAAAATCTATCCACTCAACAAAAATTATTTCAGAGAAATCATACTCCATGGTAAGTTGTTCTTGTAGAATGTTGAACGACTACCCCTAACTAAAATCTATCCACTCAACAAAAATTATTTCACACCACAGACTCATCTTGGTCAGGATCGATTTGAAATCTATCATATTTTCAGAGAAATCATACTCCATGGTTCGTTGTTCTTGTAAAATGTTGAACGACTACCCCAACTAAAATCTATCCACTCAACAAAAATTATTTCACACCACAGACTCATCTTGGTCAGGATCGATTTGAAATCTATCATGGTTTCAGAGAAATCATACTCCATGGTTCGTTGTTCTTGTAAAATGTTGAACGACTACCCCAACTAAAATCTATCCACTCAACAAAAAGTATTTCAGAGAAATCATACTCCATGGTAAGTTGTTCTTGTAGAATGTTGAACGACTATCCCAACTAAAATCTATCCACTCAACAAAAATTATTTCAGAGAAATCATACTCCATGGTTCGTTGTTCTTGTAGAATGTTGAACGACTACCCCAACTAAAATCTATCCACTCAACAAAAATTATTTCAGAGAAATCATACTCCATGGTTCGTTGTTCTTGTAGAATGTTGAACGACTACCCCAACTAAAATCTATCCACTCAACAAAAATTATTTCACACCACAGACTCATCTTGGTCAGGATCGATTTGAAATCTATCATGGTTTCAGAGAAATCATACTCCATGGTTCGTTGTTCTTGTAGAATGTTGAACGACTATCCCAACTAAAATCTATCCACTCAACAAAAATTATTTCAGAGAAATCATACTCCATGGTAAGTTGTTCTTGTAGAATGTTGAACGACTACCCCAACTAAAATCTATCCACTCAACAAACATTATTTCACACCTCAGACTCATCTTGGTCAGGATCAATTTGAAATCTATCATGGTTTCAGAGAAATCATACTCCATGGTAAGTTGTTCTTGTAGAATGTTGAACGACTACCCCTAACTAAAATCTATCCACTCAACAAAAATTATTTCACACCACAGACTCATCTATCATGGTTTCAGAGAAATCATACTCCATGGTTCGTTGTTCTTGTAAAATGTTGAACGACTACCCCAACTAAAATCTATCCACTCAACAAAAATTATTTCACACCACAGACTGATCTTGGTCAGGTTCGATTTGAAATCTATCATGGTTTCAGAGAAATCATACTCCATGGTTCGTTGTTCTTGTAAAATGTTGAACGACTACCCCAACTAAAATCTATCCACTCAACAAAAATTATTTCACACCACAGACTCATCTTGGTCAGGATCGATTTGAAATCTATCATGGTTTCAGAGAAATCATAGTCCATGGTAAGTTGTTCTTGTAGAATGTTGAACGACTACCCCAACTAAAATCTATCCACTCAACAAAAATTATTTCACACCACAGACTCATCTTGGTCAGGATCGATTTGAAATCTATCATGGTTTCAGAGAAATCATACTCCATGGTTCGTTGTTCTTGTAGAATGTTGAACGACTATCCCAACTAAAATCTATCCACTCAACAAAAATTATTTCAGAGAAATCATACTCCATAGTAAGTTGTTCTTGTAGAATGTTGAACGACTATCCCAACTAAAATCTATCCACTCAACAAAAATTATTTCACACCACAGACTCATCTTGGTCAGGATCGATTTGAAATCTATCATGGTTTCAGAGAAATCATACTCCATAGTTCGTTGTTCTTGTAAAATGTTGAACGACTATCCCAACTAAAATCAATCCATTCAACAAAAATTATTTCAGAGAAATCATACTCCATGGTAAGTTGTTCTTGTAGAATGTTGAACGACTACCATAACTAAAATCTATCCACTCAACAAAAATTATTTCAGAGAAATCATACTCCATGGTGCGTTGTTCTTGTAGAATGTTGAACGACTACCCCAACTAAAATCTATCCACTCAACAAAAATTATTTCACACCACAGACTCATCTTTTTCAGGATCGATTTGAAATCTATCATGGTTTCAGAGAAATCATACTCCGTGGTTCGTTGTTCTTGTAGAATGTTGAACGACTATCCCAACTAAAATCTATCCACTCAACAAAAATTATTTCAGAGAAATCATACTCCATAGTAAGTTGTTCTTGTAGAATGTTGAACGACTATCCCAACTAAAATTTATCCACTCAACAAAAATTATTTCAGAGAAATCATACTCCATGGTAAGTTGTTCTTGTAGAATGTTGAACGACTACCCCAACTAAAATCTATCCACTCAACAAAAATTATTTCAGAGAAATCATACTCCATGGTAAGTTGTTCTTGTAGAATGTTGAACGACTACCCCTAACTAAAATCTATCCACTCAACAAAAATTATTTCACACCACAGACTCATCTTGGTCAGGATCGATTTGAAATCTATCATGGTTTCAGAGAAATCATACTCCATGGTTCGTTGTTCTTGTAAAATGTTGAACGACTACCCCAACTAAAATCTATCCACTCAACAAAAATTATTTCACACCACAGACTCATCTTGGTCAGGATCGATTTGAAATCTATCATGGTTTCAGAGAAATCATACTCCATGGTTCGTTGTTCTTGTAAAATGTTGAACGACTACCCCAACTAAAATCTATCCACTCAACAAAAATTATTTCAGAGAAATCATACTCCATGGTAAGTTGTTCTTGTAGAATGTTGAACGACTATCCCAACTAAAATCTATCCACTCAACAAAAATTATTTCAGAGAAATCATACTCCATGGTTCGTTGTTCTTGTAGAATGTTGAACGACTACCCCAACTAAAATCTATCCACTCAACAAAAATTATTTCAGAGAAATCATACTCCATGGTTCGTTGTTCTTGTAGAATGTTGAACGACTATCCCAACTAAAATCTATCCACTCAACAAAAATTATTTCAGAGAAATCATACTCCATGGTAAGTTGTTCTTGTAGAATGTTGAACGACTACCCCAACTAAAATCTATCCACTCAACAAACATTATTTCACACCTCAGACTCATCTTGGTCAGGATCAATTTGAAATCTATCATGGTTTCAGAGAAATCATACTCCATGGTAAGTTGTTCTTGTAGAATGTTGAACGACTATCCCAACTAAAATCTATCCACTCAACAAAAATTATTTCACACCACAGACTCATCTTGGTCAGGATCGATTTGAAATCTATCATGGTTTAAGAGAAATCATACTCCATGGTTCGTTGTTCTTGTAGAATGTTGAACGACTATCCCAACTAAAATCTATCCACTCAACAAAAATTATTTCAGAGAAATTATACTCCATGGTAAGTTGTTCTTGTAGAATGTTGAAGGACTACCCCAACTAAAATCTATCCACTCAACAAACATTATTTCACACCTCAGACTCATCTTGGTCATTATCAATTTGAAATCTATCATGGTTTCAGAGAAATCATACTCCATGGTAAGTTGTTCTTGTAGAATGTTGAACGACTATCCCAACTAAAATCTATCCACTCAACAAAAATTATTTCACACCGCAGACTCATCTTGGTCAGGATCGATTTGAAATCTATCATGGTTTCAGAGAAATCATACTCCATGGTTCGTTGTTCTTGTAGAATGTTGCACGACTATCCCAACTAAAATCTATCCACTCAACAAAAATTATTTCACACCACAGACTCATCTTGGTCAGGATCGATTTGAAATCTATCATGGTTTCAGAGAAATCATACTCCATGGTTCGTTGTTCTTGTAGAATGCTACCCCAACTAAAATGTATCCACTCAACAAAAATTATTTCACACCACAGACTCATCTTGGTCAGGATCGATTTGAAATCTATCATGGTTTCAGAGAAATCATACTCCATGGTTCGTTGTTCTTGTAAAATGTTGAACGACTACCCCAACTAAAATCTATCCACTCAACAAAAATTATTTCACACCACAGACTCATCTTGGTCAGGTTCGATTTGAAATCTATCATGGTTTCAGAGAAATCATACTCCATGATTCGTTGTTCTTGTAAAATGTTGAACGACTACCCCAACTAAAATCTATCCACTCAACAAAAATTATTTCACACCACAGACTCATCTTGGTCAGGATCGATTTGAAATCTATCATGGTTTCAGAGAAATCATACTCCATGGTTCGTTGTTCTTGTAGAATGTTGAACGACTACCCCAACTAAAATCTATCCACTCAACAAAAATTATTTCACACCACAGACTCATCTTGGTCAGGATCGATTTGAAATCTATCATGGTTTCAGAGAAATCATAGTCCATGGTAAGTTGTTCTTGTAGAATGTTGCACTACTACCCCAACTAAAATCTATCCACTCAACAAAAATTATTTCATACCACAGACTCATCTTGGTCAGGATCGATTTGATATCTATCATGGTTTCAGAGAAATCATACTCCATGGTAAGTTGTTCTTGTAGAATGTTGAACGACTACCCCAACTAAAATCTATCCACTCAACAAAAATTATTTCACACCACAGACTCATCTTGGTCAGGATCGATTTGAAATCTATCATGGTTTCAGAGAAATCATACTAGATGGTTCGTTGTTCTTGTAAAATGTTGAACGACTATCCCAACTAAAATCTATCCACTCAACAAAAATTATTTCAGAGAAATCATACTCCATGATAAGTTTTTCTTGTAGAATGTTGAACGACTATCACAACTAACATCTATCCACTCAACAAAAATTATTTCACACCACAGACTCATCTTGGTCAGGATCGATTTGAAATCTATCATGGTTTCAGAGAAATCATACTCCATGGTTCGTTGTTCTTGTAGAATGTTGAACGACTACCCCAAATAAAATCTATCCACTCAACAAAAATTATTTCAGAGAAATCATACTCCAGGGTAAGTTGTTCTTGGTCAGGATCGATTTGAAATCTATCATGGTTTCAGAGAAATCATACTCCATGGTAAGTTGTTCTTGTAGAATGTTGAACGACTATCCCAACTAAAATCTATCCACTCAACAAAAATTATTTCACACCACAGACTCATCTTGGTCAAGATCGATTTGAAATCTATCATGGTTTCAAAGAAATCATACTCCATGGTTTGTTGTTCTTGTAGAATGTTGAACGACTATCCCAACTAAAATCTATCCACTCAACAAAAATTATTTCACACCACAGACTCATCTTGTTCAGGATCGATTTGAAATCTATCATGGTTTCAGAGAAATCATACTCCATGGTTCGTTGTTCTTGTAGAATGTTGAACGACTATCCCAACTAAAATCTATCCACTCAACAAAAATTATTTCACACCACAGACTCATCTTGTTCAGGATCGATTTGAAATCTATCATGGTTTCAGAGAAATCATACTCCATGGTTCGTTGTTCTTGTAGAATGTTGAACGACTATCCCAACTAAAATCTATCCACTCAACAAAAATTATTTCACACCACAGACTCATCTTGGTCAGGATCGATTTGAAATCTATCATGGTTTCAGAGAAATCATACTCCATGGTTCGTTGTTCTTGTAGAATGTTGAACGACTGTCCCAACTAAAATCTATCCACTCAACAAAAATTATTTCAGAGAAATCATACTCCATGGTAAGTTGTTCTTGTAGAATGTTGAAGGACTACCCCAACTAAAATCTATCCACTCAACAAACATTATTTCACACCTCAGAGTCATCTTGGTCATTATCAATTTGAAATCTATCATGGTTTCAGAGAAATCATACTCCATGGTAAGTTGTTCTTGTAGAATGTTGAACGACTATCCCAACTAAAATCTATCCACTCAACAAAAATTATTTCACACCACAGACTCATCTTGGTCAGGATCGATTTGAAATCTACCATGGTTTCAGAGAAATCATACTCCATGGTTCGTTGTTCTTGTAGAATGTTGAACGACTATCCCAACTAAAATCTATCCACTCAACAAAAATTATTTCACACCACAGACTCATCTTGGTCAGGATCGATTTGAAATCTATCATGGTTTCAGAGAAATCATACTCCATGGTTCGTTGTTCTTGTAGAATGCTACCCCAACTAAAATCTATCCACTCAACAAAAATTATTTCACACCACAGACTCATCTTGGTCAGGATCGATTTGAAATCTATCATGGTTTCAGAGAAATCATACTCCATGGTTCGTTGTTCTTGTAAAATGTTGAACGACTACCCCAACTAAAATCTATCCACTCAACAAAAATTATTTCACACCACAGACTCATCTTGGTCAGGTTCGATTTGAAATCTATCATGGTTTCAGAGAAATCATACTCCATGGTTCGTTGTTCTTGTAAAATGTTGAACGACTACCCCAACTAAAATCTATCCACTCAACAAAAATTATTTCACACCACAGACTCATCTTGGTCAGGATCGATTTGAAATCTATCATGGTTTCAGAGAAATCATACTCCATGGTTCGTTGTTCTTGTAGAATGTTGAACGACTACCCCAACTAAAATCTATCCACTCAACAAAAATTATTTCACACCACAGACTCATCTTGGTCAGGATCGATTTGAAATCTATCATGGTTTCAGAGAAATCATAGTCCATGGTAAGTTGTTCTTGTAGAATGTTGCACGACTACCCCAACTAAAATCTATCCACTCAACAAAAATTATTTCACACCACAGACTCATCTTGGTCAGGATCGATTTGAAATCTATCATGGTTTCAGAGAAATCATACTCCATGGTAAGTTGTTCTTGTAGAATGTTGAACGACTACCCCAACTAAAATCTATCCACTCAACAAACATTATTTCACACCTCAGACTCATCTTGGTCATTATCAATTTGAAATCTATCATGGATTCAGAGAAATCATACTCCATGGTAAGTTGTTCTTGTAGAATGTTGAACGACTATCCCAACTAAAATCTATCCACTCAACAAAAATTATTTCACACCACAGACTCATCTTGGCCAGGATCGATTTGAAATCTATCATGGTTTCAGAGAAATCATACTCCATGGTTCGTTGTTCTTGTAGAATGTTGAACGACTATCCCAACTAAAATCTATCCACTCAACAAAAATTATTTCACACCACAGACTCATCTTGGTCAGGATCGATTTGAAATCTATCATGGTTTCAGAGAAATCATACTAAATGGTTCGTTGTTCTTTAAGAATGCTACCCCAACTAAAATCTATCCACTCAACAAAAATTATTTCACACCACAGACTCATCTTGGTAAGGATCGATTTGAAATCTATCATGGTTTCAGAGAAATCATACTCCATGGTTCGTTGTTCTTGTAAAATGTTGAACGACTACCCCAACTAAAATCTATCCACTCAACAAAAATTATTTCACACCACAGACTCATCTTGGTCAGGTTCGATTTGAAATCTATCATGGTTTCAGAGAAATCATACTCCATGGTTCGTTGTTCTTGTAAAATGTTGAACGACTACCCCAACTAAAATCTATCCACTCAACAAAAATTATTTCACACCACAGACTCATCTTGGTCAGGATCGATTTGAAATCTATCATGGTTTCAGAGAAATCATACTCCATGGTTCGTTGTTCTTGTAGAATGTTGAACGACTACCCCAACTAAAATCTATCCACTCAACAAAAATTATTTCACACCACAGACTCATCTTGGTCAGGATCGATTTGAAATCTATCATGGTTTCAGAGAAATCATAGTCCATCGTAAGTTGTTCTTGTAGAATGTTGCACGACTACCCCAACTAAAATCTATCCACTCAACAAAAATTATTTCACACCACAGACTCATCTTGGTCAGGATCGATTTGAAATCTATCATGGTTTCAGAGAGATCATACTCCATGGTAAGTTGTTCTTGTAGAATGTTGAACGACTACCCCAACTAAAATCTATCCACTCAACAAAAATTATTTCACACCACAGACTCATCTTGGTCAGGATCGATTTGAAATCTATCATGGTTTCAGAGAAATCATACTAGATGGTTCGTTGTTCTTGTAAAATGTTGAACGACTATCCCAACTAAAATCTATCCACTCAACAAAAATTATTTCAGAGAAATCATACTCCATGGTGAGTTGTTCTCGTAGAATGTTGAACGACTATCCCAACTAAAATCTATCCACTCAACAAAAATTATTTCAGAGAAATCATACTCCATGATAAGTTTTTCTTGTAGAATGTTGAACGACTATCACAACTAACATCTATCCACTCAACAAAAATTATTTCACACCACAGACTCATCTTGGTCAGGATCGATTTGAAATCTATCATGGTTTCAGAGAAATCATACTCCATGGTTCGTTGTTCTTGTAGAATGTTGAACGACTACCCCAAATAAAATCTATCCACTCAACAAAAATTATTTCAGAGAAATCATACTCCATGATAAGTTTTTCTTGTAGAATGTTGAACGACTATCACAACTAACATCTATCCACTCAACAAAAATTATTTCACACCACAGACTCATCTTGGTCAGGATCGATTTGAAATCTATCATGGTTTCAGAGAAATCATACTCCATGGTAAGTTGTTCTTGTAGAATGTTGAACGACTATCCCAACTAAAATCTATCCACTCAACAAAAATTATTTCACACCACAGACTCATCTTGGTCAGGATCGATTTGAAATCTATCATGGTTTCAGAGAAATCATACTCCATGGTTCGTTGTTCTTGTAGAATGTTGAACGACTATCCCAACTAAAATCTATCCACTCAACAAAAATTATTTCAGAGAAATCATACTCCATGGTGAGTTGTTCTTGTAGAATGTTGAACGACTATCCCAACTAAAATCTATCCACTCAACAAAAATTATTTCAGAGAAATCATACTCCATGATAAGTTTTTCTTGTAGAATGTTGAACGACTATCACAACTAACATCTATCCACTCAACAAAAATTATTTCACACCACAGACTCATCTTGGTCAGGATCGATTTGAAATCTATCATGGTTTCAGAGAAATCATACTCCATGGTAAGTTGTTCTTGTAGAATGTTGAACGACTATCCCAACTAAAATCTATCCACTCAACAAAAATTATTTCACACCACAGACTCATCTTGGTCAGGATCGATTTGAAATCTATCATGGTTTCAGAGAAATCATACTCCATGGTTCGTTGTTCTTGTAGAATGTTGAACGACTATCCCAACTAAAATCTATCCACTCAACAAAAATTATTTCACACCACAGACTCATCTTGGTCAGGATCGATTTGAAATCTATCATGGTTTCAGAGAAATCATACTCCATGGTTCGTTGTTCTTGTAGAATGCTACCCCAACTAAAATCTATCCACTCAACAAAAATTATTTCACACCACAGACTCATCTTGGTCAGGATCGATTTGAAATCTATCATGGTTTCAGAGAAATCATACTCCATGGTTCGTTGTTCTTGTAAAATGTTGAACGACTACCCCAACTAAAATCTATCCACTCAACAAAAATTATTTCACACCACAGACTCATCTTGGTCAGGTTCGATTTGAAATCTATCATGGTTTCAGAGAAATCATACTCCATGGTTCGTTGTTCTTGTAAAATGTTGAACGACTACCCCAACTAAAATCTATCCACTCAACAAAAATTATTTCAGAGAAATCATACTCCATGATAAGTTTTTCTTGTAGAATGTTGAACGACTATCACAACTAACATCTATCCACTCAACAAAAATTATTTCACACCACAGACTCATCTTGGTCAGGATCGATTTGAAATCTATCATGGTTTCAGAGAAATCATACTCCATGGTTCGTTGTTCTTGTAGAATGTTGAACGACTACCCCAAATAAAATCTATCCACTCAACAAAAATTATTTCAGAGAAATCATACTCCATGATAAGTTTTTCTTGTAGAATGTTGAACGACTATCACAACTAACATCTATCCACTCAACAAAAATTATTTCACACCACAGACTCATCTTGGTCAGGATCGATTTGAAATCTATCATGGTTTCAGAGAAATCATACTCCATGGTAAGTTGTTCTTGTAGAATGTTGAACGACTATCCCAACTAAAATCTATCCACTCAACAAAAATTATTTCACACCACAGACTCATCTTGGTCAGGATCGATTTGAAATCTATCATGGTTTCAGAGAAATCATACTCCATGGTTCGTTGTTCTTGTAGAATGTTGAACGACTATCCCAACTAAAATCTATCCACTCAACAAAAATTATTTCAGAGAAATCATACTCCATGGTGAGTTGTTCTTGTAGAATGTTGAACGACTATCCCAACTAAAATCTATCCACTCAACAAAAATTATTTCAGAGAAATCATACTCCATGATAAGTTTTTCTTGTAGAATGTTGAACGACTATCACAACTAACATCTATCCACTCAACAAAAATTATTTCACACCACAGACTCATCTTGGTCAGGATCGATTTGAAATCTATCATGGTTTCAGAGAAATCATACTCCATGGTAAGTTGTTCTTGTAGAATGTTGAACGACTATCCCAACTAAAATCTATCCACTCAACAAAAATTATTTCACACCACAGACTCATCTTGGTCAGGATCGATTTGAAATCTATCATGGTTTCAGAGAAATCATACTCCATGGTTCGTTGTTCTTGTAGAATGTTGAACGACTATCCCAACTAAAATCTATCCACTCAACAAAAATTATTTCACACCACAGACTCATCTTGGTCAGGATCGATTTGAAATCTATCATGGTTTCAGAGAAATCATACTCCATGGTTCGTTGTTCTTGTAGAATGCTACCCCAACTAAAATCTATCCACTCAACAAAAATTATTTCACACCACAGACTCATCTTGGTCAGGATCGATTTGAAATCTATCATGGTTTCAGAGAAATCATACTCCATGGTTCGTTGTTCTTGTAAAATGTTGAACGACTACCCCAACTAAAATCTATCCACTCAACAAAAATTATTTCACACCACAGACTCATCTTGGTCAGGTTCGATTTGAAATCTATCATGGTTTCAGAGAAATCATACTCCATGGTTCGTTGTTCTTGTAAAATGTTGAACGACTACCCCAACTAAAATCTATCCACTCAACAAAAATTATTTCACACCACAGACTCATCTTGGTCAGGATCGATTTGAAATCTATCATGGTTTCAGAGAAATCATACTCCATGGTTCGTTGTTCTTGTAGAATGTTGAACGACTACCCCAACTAAAATCTATCCACTCAACAAAAATTATTTCACACCACAGACTCATCTTGGTCAGGATCGATTTGAAATCTATCACGGTTTCAGAGAAATCATAGTCCATGGTAAGTTGTTCTTGTAGAATGTTGCACGACTACCCCAACTAAAATCTATCCACTCAACAAAAATTATTTCACACCACAGACTCATCTTGGTCAGGATCGATTTGAAATCTATCATGGTTTCAGAGAAATCATACTCCATGGTAAGTTGTTCTTGTAGAATGTTGAACGACTACCCCAACTAAAATCTATCCACTCAACAAAAATTATTTCACACCACAGACTCATCTTGGTCAGGATCGATTTGAAATCTATCATGGTTTCAGAGAAATCATACTAGATGGTTCGTTGTTCTTGTAAAATGTTGAACGACTATCCCAACTAAAATCTATCCACTCAACAAAAATTATTTCAGAGAAATCATACTCCATGGTTCGTTGTTCTTGTAGAATGTTGAACGACTATCCCAACTAAAATCTATCCACTCAACAAAAATTATTTCAGAGAAATCATACTCCATGATAAGTTTTTCTTGTAGGATGTTGAACGACTATCACAACTAACATCTATCCACTCAACAAAAATTATTTCACACCACAGACTCATCGTGGTCAGGATCGATTTTAAATCTATCATGGTTTCAGAGAAATCATACTCCATGGTTCGTTGTTCTTGTAGAATGTTGAACGACTACCCCAAATAAAATCTATCCACTCAACAAAAATTATTTCAGAGAAATCATACTCCATGGTAAGTTGTTCTTGGTCAGGATCGATTTGAAATCTATCATGGTTTCAGAGAAATCATACTCCATGGTAAGTTGTTCTTGTAGAATGTTGAACGACTATCCCAACTAAAATCTATCCACTCAACAAAAATTATTTCACACCACAGACTCATCTTGGTCAGGATCGATTTGAAATCTATCATGGTTTCAAAGAAATCATACTCCATGGTTCGTTGTTCTTGTAGAATGTTGAACGACTATCCCAACTAAAATCTATCCACGCAACAAAAATTATTTCACACCACAGACTCATCTTGGTCAGGATCGATTTGAAATCTATCATGGTTTCAGAGAAATCATACTCCATGGTAAGTTGTTCTTGTAGAATGTTGAACGACTACCCCAACTAAAATCTATCCACTCAACAAAAATTATTTCACACCACAGACTCATCTTGGTCAGGATCGATTTGAAATCTATCATGGTTTCAGAGAAATCATAGTCCATCGTAAGTTGTTCTTGTAGAATGTTGCACGACTACCCCAACTAAAATCTATCCACTCAACAAAAATTATTTCACACCACAGACTCATCTTGGTCAGGATCGATTTGAAATCTATCATGGTTTCAGAGAGATCATACTCCATGGTAAGTTGTTCTTGTAGAATGTTGAACGACTACCCCAACTAAAATCTATCCACTCAACAAAAATTATTTCACACCACAGACTCATCTTGGTCAGGATCGATTTGAAATCTATCATGGTTTCAGAGAAATCATACTAGATGGTTCGTTGTTCTTGTAAAATGTTGAACGACTATCCCAACTAAAATCTATCCACTCAACAAAAATTATTTCAGAGAAATCATACTCCATGGTGAGTTGTTCTCGTAGAATGTTGAACGACTATCCCAACTAAAATCTATCCACTCAACAAAAATTATTTCAGAGAAATCATACTCCATGATAAGTTTTTCTTGTAGAATGTTGAACGACTATCACAACTAACATCTATCCACTCAACAAAAATTATTTCACACCACAGACTCATCTTGGTCAGGATCGATTTGAAATCTATCATGGTTTCAGAGAAATCATACTCCATGGTTCGTTGTTCTTGTAGAATGTTGAACGACTACCCCAAATAAAATCTATCCACTCAACAAAAATCATTTCAGAGAAATCATACTCCATGATAAGTTTTTCTTGTAGAATGTTGAACGACTATCACAACTAACATCTATCCACTCAACAAAAATTATTTCACACCACAGACTCATCTTGGTCAGGATCGATTTGAAATCTATCATGGTTTCAGAGAAATCATACTCCATGGTAAGTTGTTCTTGTAGAATGTTGAACGACTATCCCAACTAAAATCTAACCACTCAACAAAAATTATTTCACACCACAGACTCATCTTGGTCAGGATCGATTTGAAATCTATCATGGTTTCAGAGAAATCATACTCCATGGTTCGTTGTTCTTGTAGAATGTTGAACGACTATCCCAACTAAAATCTATCCACTCAACAAAAATTATTTCAGAGAAATCATACTCCATGGTGAGTTGTTCTTGTAGAATGTTGAACGACTATCCCAACTAAAAGCTATCCACTCAACAAAAATTATTTCAGAGAAATCATACTCCATGATAAGGTTTTCTTGTAGAATGTTGAACGACTATCACAACTAACATCTATCCACTCAACAAAAATTATTTCACACCACAGACTCATCTTGGTCAGGATCGATTTGAAATCTATCATGGTTTCAGAGAAATCATACTCCATGGTAAGTTGTTCTTGTAGAATGTTGAACGACTATCCCAACTAAAATCTATCCACTCAACAAAAATTATTTCACACCACAGACTCATCTTGGTCAGGATCGATTTGAAATCTATCATGGTTTCAGAGAAATCATACTCCATGGTTCGTTGTTCTTGTAGAATGTTGAACGACTATCCCAACTAAAATCTATCCACTCAACAAAAATTATTTCACACCACAGACTCATCTTGGTCAGGATCGATTTGAAATCTATCATGGTTTCAGAGAAATCATACTCCATGGTTCGTTGTTCTTGTAGAATGCTACCCCAACTAAAATCTATCCACTCAACAAAAATTATTTCACACCACAGACTCATCTTGGTCAGGATCGATTTGAAATCTATCATGGTTTCAGAGAAATCATACTCCATGGTTCGTTGTTCTTGTAAAATGTTGAACGACTACCCCAACTAAAATCTATCCACTCAACAAAAATTATTTCACACCACAGACTCATCTTGGTCAGGTTCGATTTGAAATCTATCATGGTTTCAGAGAAATCATACTCCATGGTTCGTTGTTCTTGTAAAATGTTGAACGACTACCCCAACTAAAATCTATCCACTCAACAAAAATTATTTCACACCACAGACTCATCTTGGTCAGGATCGATTTGAAATCTATCATGGTTTCAGAGAAATCATACTCCATGGTTCGTTGTTCTTGTAGAATGTTGAACGACTACCCCAACTAAAATCTATCCACTCAACAAAAATTATTTCACACCACAGACTCATCTTGGTCAGGATCGATTTGAAATCTATCATGGTTTCAGAGAAATCATAGTCCATGGTAAGTTGTTCTTGTAGAATGTTGCACGACTACCCCAACTAAAATCTATCCACTCAACAAAAATTATTTCACACCACAGACTCATCTTGGTCAGGATCGATTTGAAATCTATCATGGTTTCAGAGAAATCATACTCCATGGTAAGTTGTTCTTGTAGAATGTTGAACGACTACCCCAACTAAAATCTATCCACTCAACAAAAATTATTTCACACCACAGACTCATCTTGGTCAGGATCGATTTGAAATCTATCATGGTTTCAGAGAAATCATACTAGATGGTTCGTTGTTCTTGTAAAATGTTGAACGACTATCCCAACTAAAATCTATCCACTCAACAAAAATTATTTCAGAGAAATCATACTCCATGGTTCGTTGTTCTTGTAGAATGTTGAACGACTATCCCAACTAAAATCTATCCACTCAACAAAAATTATTTCAGAGAAATCATACTCCATGATAAGTTTTTCTTGTAGGATGTTGAACGACTATCACAACTAACATCTATCCACTCAAAAAAAATTATTTCACACCACAGACTCATCTTGGTCAGGATCGATTTTAAATCTATCATGGTTTCAGAGAAATCATACTCCATGGTTCGTTGTTCTTGTAGAATGTTGAACGACTACCCCAAATAAAATCTATCCACTCAACAAAAATTATTTCAGAGAAATCATACTCCATGGTAAGTTGTTCTTGGTCAGGATCGATTTGAAATCTATCATGGTTTCAGAGAAATCATACTCCATGGTAAGTTGTTCTTGTAGAATGTTGAACGACTATCCCAACTAAAATCTATCCACTCAACAAAAATTATTTCACACCACAGACTCATCTTGGTCAGGATCGATTTGAAATCTATCATGGTTTCAAAGAAATCATACTCCATGGTTCGTTGTTCTTGTAGAATGTTGAACGACTATCCCAACTAAAATCTATCCACTCAACAAAAATTATTTCACACCACAGACTCATCTTGGTCAGGATCGATTTGAAATCTATCATGGTTTCAGAGAAATCATACTCCATGGTAAGTTGTTCTTGTAGAATGTTGAACGACTACCCCTAACTAAAATCTATCCACTCAACAAAAATTATTTCACACCACAGACTCATCTTGGTCAGGATCGATTTGAAATCTATCATGGTTTCAGAGAAATCATACTCCATGGTTCGTTGTTCTTGTAAAATGTTGAACGACTACCCCAACTAAAATCTATCCACTCAACAAAAATTATTTCACACCACAGACTCATCTTGGTCAGGTTCGATTTGAAATCTATCATGGTTTCAGAGAAATCATACTCCATGGTTCGTTGTTCTTGTAAAATGTTGAACGACTACCCCAACTAAAATCTATCCACTCAACAAAAATTATTTCACACCACAGACTCATCTTGGTCAGGATCGATTTGAAATCTATCATGGTTTCAGAGAAATCATAGTCCATGGTAAGTTGTTCTTGTAGAATGTTGAACGACTACCCCAACTAAAATCTATCCACTTAACAAAAATTATTTCACACCACAGACTCATCTTGGTCAGGATCGATTTGAAATCGATCATGGTTTCAGAGAAATCATACTCCATGGTTCGTTGTTCTTGTAGAATGTTGAACGACTATCCCAACTAAAATCTATCCACTCAACAAAAATTATTTCAGAGAAATCATACTCCATAGTAAGTTGTTCTTGTAGAATGTTGAACGACTATCCCAACTAAAATCTATCCACTCAACAAAAATTATTTCACACCACAGACTCATCTTGGTCAGGATCGATTTGAAATCTATCACGGTTTCAGAGAAATCATACTCCATAGTTCGTTGTTCTTGTAAAATGTTGAACGACTATCCCAACTAAAATCAATCCATTCAACAAAAATTATTTCAGAGAAATCATACTCCATTGTAAGTTGTTCTTGTAGAATGTTGAACGACTACCATAACTAAAATCTATTAACTCAACAAAAATTATTTCAGAGAAATCATACTCCATGGTGCGTTGTTCTTGTAGAATGTTGAACGACTACCCCAACTAAAATCTATCCACTCAACAAAAATTATTTCACACCACAGACTCATCTTTTTCAGGATCGATTTGAAATCTATCATGGTTTCAGAGAAATCATACTCCGTGGTTCGTTGTTCTTGTAGCATGTTGAACGACTATCCCAACTAAAATTTATCCACTCAACAAAAATTATTTCAGAGAAATCATACTCCATGGTAAGTTGTTCTTGTAGAATGTTGAATGACTACCCCAACTAAAATCTATCCACTCAACAAAAATTATTTCAGAGAAATCATACTCCATGGTAAGTTGTTCTTGTAGAATGTTGAACGACTACCCCTAACTAAAATCTATCCACTCAAGAAAAATTATTTCACACCACAGACTCATCTTGGTCAGGATCGATTTGAAATCTATCATGGTTTCAGAGAAATCATACTCCATGGTTCGTTGTTCTTGTAAAATGTTGAACGACTATACCAACTAAAATCTATCCACTCAACAAAAATTATTTCAGAGAAATCATACTCCATGGTTCGTTGTTCTTGTAGAATGTTGAACGACTATCCCAACTAAAATCTATCCATTCAACAAAAATTATTTCAGAGAAATCATACTCCATGGTTCGTTGTTCTTGTAGAATGTTGAACGACTACCCCAACTAAAATCTATCCACTCAACAAAAATTATTTCAGAGAAATCATACTCCATGGTTCGTTGTTCTTGTAGAATGTTGAACGACTACCCCAACTAAAATCTATCCACTCAACAAAAATTATTTCACACCACAGACTCATCTTGGTCAGGATCGATTTGAAATCTATCATGGTTTCAGAGAAATCATACTCCATGTTTCGTTGTTTTTGTAGAATGTTGAGCGACTATCCCAACTAAAATCTATCCACTCAACAAAAATTATTTCAGAGAAATCATACTCCATGGTAAGTTGTTCTTGTAGAATGTTGAACGACTACCCCAACTAAAATCTATCCACTCAACAAACATTATTTCACACCTCAGACTCATCTTGGTCAGGATCAATTTGAAATCTATCATGGTTTCAGAGAAATCATACTCCGTGGTTCGTTGTTCTTGTAGAATGTTGAACGACTATCCCAACTAAAATCTATCCACTCAACAAAAATTATTTCAGAGAAATCATACTCCATAGTAAGTTGTTCTTGTAGAATGTTGAACGACTATCCCAACTAAAATTTATCCACTCAACAAAAATTATTTCAGAGAAATCATACTCCATGGTAAGTTGTTCTTGTAGAATGTTGAATGACTACCCCAACTAAAATCTATCCACTCAACAAAAATTATTTCAGAGAAATCATACTCCATGGTAAGTTGTTCTTGTAGAATGTTGAACGACTACCCCTAACTAAAATCTATCCACTCAAGAAAAATTATTTCACACCACAGACTCATCTTGGTCAGGATCGATTTGAAATCTATCATGGTTTCAGAGAAATCATACTCCATGGTTCGTTGTTCTTGTAAAATGTTGAACGACTATACCAACTAAAATCTATCCACTCAACAAAAATTATTTCAGAGAAATCATACTCCATGGTTCGTTGTTCTTGTAGAATGTTGAACGACTATCCCAACTAAAATCTATCCATTCAACAAAAATTATTTCAGAGAAATCATACTCCATGGTTCGTTGTTCTTGTAGAATGTTGAACGACTACCCCAACTAAAATCTATCCACTCAACAAAAATTATTTCAGAGAAATCATACTCCATGGTTCGTTGTTCTTGTAGAATGTTGAACGACTACCCCAACTAAAATCTATCCACTCAACAAAAATTATTTCACACCACAGACTCATCTTGGTCAGGATCGATTTGAAATCTATCATGGTTTCAGAGAAATCATACTCCATGTTTCGTTGTTTTTGTAGAATGTTGAGCGACTATCCCAACTAAAATCTATCCACTCAACAAAAATTATTTCAGAGAAATCATACTCCATGGTAAGTTGTTCTTGTAGAATGTTGAACGACTACCCCAACTAAAATCTATCCACTCAACAAACATTATTTCACACCTCAGACTCATCTTGGTCAGGATCAATTTGAAATCTATCATGGTTTCAGAGAAATCATACTCCATGGTAAGTTGTTCTTGTAGAATGTTGAACGACTATCCCAACTAAAATCTATCCACTCAACAAAAATTATTTCACACCACAGACTCATCTTGGTCAGGATCGATTTGAAATCTATCATGGTTTCAGAGAAATCATACTCCATATTTCGTTGTTCTTGTAGAATGTTGAACGACTATCCCAACTAAAATCTATCCACTCAACAAAAATTATTTCACACCACAGACTCATCTTGGTCAGGATCGATTTGAAATCTATCATGGTTTCAGAGAAATCATACTCCATGGTTCGTTGTTCTTGTAGAATGTTAAACGACTATCCCAACTAAAATCTATCCACTCAACAAAAATTATTTCAGAGAAATCATACTCCATGGTAAGTTGTTCTTGTAGAATGTTGAAGGACTACCCCAACTAAAATCTATCCACTCAACAAACATTATTTCACACCTCAGACTCATCTTGGTCAGGATCAATTTGAAATCTATCATGGTTTCAGAGAAATCATACTCCATGGTAAGTTGTTCTTGTAGAATGTTGAACGACTACCATAACTAAAATCTATTAACTCAACAAAAATTATTTCAGAGAAATCATACTCCATGGTGCGTTGTTCTTGTAGAATGTTGAACGACTACCCCAACTAAAATCTATCCACTCAACAAAAATTATTTCACACCACAGACTCATCTTTTTCAGGATCGATTTGAAATCTATCATGGTTTCAGAGAAATCATACTCCGTGGTTCGCTGTTCTTGTAGAATGTTGAACGACTATCCCAACTAAAATCTATCCACTCAACAAAAATTATTTCAGAGAAATCATACTCCATAGTAAGTTGTTCTTGTAGAATGTTGAACGACTATCCCAACTAAAATTTATCCACTCAACAAAAATTATTTCAGAGAAATCATACTCCATGGTAAGTTGTTCTTGTAGAATGTTGAATTTCTACCCCAACTAAAATCTATCCACTCAACAAAAATTATTTCAGAGAAATCATACTCCATGGTAAGTTGTTCTTGTAGAATGTTGAACGACTACCCCTAACTAAAATCTATCCACTCAACAAAAATTATTTCACACCACAGACTCATCTTGGTCAGGATCGATTTGAAATCTATCATGGTTTCAGAGAAATCATACTCCATGGTTCGTTGTTCTTGTAAAATGTTGAACGACTATACCAACTAAAATCTATCCACTCAACAAAAATTATTTCAGAGAAATCATACTCCATGGTTCGTTGTTCTTGTAGAATGTTGAACGACTATCCCAACTAAAATCTATCCATTCAACAAAAATTATTTCAGAGAAATCATACTCCATGGTTCGTTGTTCTTGTAGAATGTTGAACGACTACCCCAACTAAAATCTATCCACTCAACAAAAATTATTTCAGAGAAATCATACTCCATGGTTCGTTGTTCTTGTAGAATGTTGAACGACTACCCCAACTAAAATATATCCACTCAACAAAAATTATTTCACACCACAGACTCATCTTGGTCAGGATCGATTTGAAATCTATCATGGTTTCAGAGAAATCATACTCCATGGTTCGTTGTTCTTGTAGAATGTTGAGCGACTATCCCAACTAAAATCTATCCACTCAACAAAAATTATTTCAGAGAAATCATACTCCATGGTAAGTTGTTCTTGTAGAATGTTGAACGACTACCCCAACTAAAATCTATCCACTCAACAAACATTATTTCACACCTCAGACTCATCTTGGTCAGGATCAATTTGAAATCTATCATGGTTTCAGAGAAATCATACTCCATGGTAAGTTGTTCTTGTAGAATGTTGAACGACTATCCCAACTAAAATCTATCCACTCAACAAAAATTATTTCACACCACAGACTCATCTTGGTCAGGATCGATTTGAAATCTATCATGGTTTCAGAGAAATCATACTCCATGGTTCGTTGTTCTTGTAGAATGTTGAACGACTATCCCAACTAAAATCTATCCACTCAACAAAAATTATTTCACACCACAGACTCATCTTGGTCAGGATCGATTTGAAATCTATCATGGTTTCAGAGAAATCATACTCCATGGTTCGTTGTTCTTGTAGAATGTTAAACGACTATCCCAACTAAAATCTATCCACTCAACAAAAATTATTTCAGAGAAATCATACTCCATGGTAAGTTGTTCTTGTAGAATGTTGAAGGACTACCCCAACTAAAATCTATCCACTCAACAAACATTATTTCACACCTCAGACTCATCTTGGTCAGGATCAATTTGAAATCTATCATGGTTTCAGAGAAATCATACTCCATGGTAAGTTGTTCTTGTAGAATGTTGAACGACTATCCCAACTAAAATCTATCCACTCAACAAAAATTATTTCACACCACAGACTCATCTTGGTCAGGCTCGATTTGAAATCTATCATGGTTTCAGAGAAATCATACTCCATGGTTCGTTGTTCTTGTAAAATGTGGAACGAATACCCCAACTAAAATCTATCCACTCAACAAAAATTATTTCACACCACAGACTCATCTTGGTCAGGATCGATTTGAAATCTATCATGGTTTCAGAGAAATCATACTAGATGGTTCGTTGTTCTTGTAAAATGTTGAACGACTATCCCAACTAAAATCTATCCACTCAACAAAAATTATTTCAGAGAAATCATACTCCATGGTTCGTTGTTCTTGTAGAATGTTGAACGACTATCCCAACTAAAATCTATCCACTCAACAAAAATTATTTCACACCACAGACTCATCTTGGTCAGGATCGATTTGAAATTTATCATGGTTTCAGAGAAATCATAGTCCATGGTAAGTTGTTCTTGTAGAATGTTGAACGACTACCCCAACTAAAATCTATCCACTCAACAAAAATTATTTCACACCACAGACTCATCTTGGTCAGGATCGATTTGAAATTTATCATGGTTTCAGAGAAATCATAGTCCATGGTAAGTTGTTCTTGTAGAATGTTGCACGACTACCCCAACTAAAATCTATCCACTCAACAAAAATTATTTCACACCACAGACTCATCTTGGTCAGGATCGATTTGAAATCTATCATGGTTTCAGAGAAATCATACTCCATGGTAAGTTGTTCTTGTAGAATGTTGAACGACTACCCCAATTAAAATCTATCCACTCAACAAAAATTATTTCACACCACAGACTCATTTTGGTCAGGATCGATTTGAAATCTATCATGGTTTCAGAGAAATCATACTAGATGGTTCGTTGTTCTTGTAAAATGTTGAACGACTATCCCAACTAAAATCTATCCACTCAACAAAAATTATTTCAGAGAAATCATACTCCATGGTTCGTTGTTCTTGTAGAATGTTGAACGACTATCCCAACTAAAATCTATCCACTCAACAAAAATTATTTCAGAGAAATCATACTCCATGGTAAGTTTTTCTTGTAGAATGTTGAACGACTATCCCAACTAACATCTATCCACTCAACAAAAATTATTTCACACCACAGACTCATCTTGGTCAGGATCGATTTGAAATCTATCATGGTTTCAGAGAAATCATACTCCATGGTTCGTTGTTCTTGTAGAATGTTGAACGACTACCCCAAATAAAATCTATCCACTCAACAAAAATTATTTCAGAGAAATCATACTCCATGGTAAGTTGTTCTTGTAGAATGTTGAATGACTATCCCAACTAAAATCTATCCACGTCAACAAAAATTATTTCACACCTCAGACTCATCTTGGTCAGAATCGATTTGAAATCTATCATGGTTTCAGAGAAATCATACTCCATGGTTCGTTGTTCTTGTAAAATGTTGAACGACTACCCCAACTAAAATCTATCCACTCAACAAAAATTATTTCAGAGAAATCATACTCCATGGTTCGTTGTTCTTGTAGAATGTTGAACGACTATCCCAACTAAAATCTATCCACTCAACAAAAATTATTTCAGAGAAATCATACTCCATGGTTCGTTGTTCTTGTAGAATGTTGGACGACTACCCCAACTAAAATCTATCCACTCAACAAAAATTATTTCAGACCACAGACTCATCTTGCTCAGGATCGATTTGAAATCTATCATGGTTTCAGAGAAATCATAGTCCATGGTAAGTTGTTCTTGTAGAATGTTGAACGACTACCCCAACTAAAATCTATCCACTCAACAAAAATTATTTCAGAGAAATCATACTCCATGGTTCGTTGTTCTTGTAGAATGTTGGACGACTACCCCAACTAAAATCTATCCACTCAACAAAAATTATTTCAGAATACAGACTCATCTTGCTCAGGATCGATTTGAAATCTATCATGGTTTCAGAGAAATCATAGTCCATGGTAAGTTGTTCTTGTAGAATGTTGAACGACTACCCCAACTAAAATCTATCCACTCAACAAAAATGATTTCACACCACAGACTCATCTTGGTCAGGATCGATTTGAAATCTATCATGGTTTCAGAGAAATCATACTCCATGGTTCGTTGTTCTTGTAAAATGTTGAACGACTACCCCAACTAAAATCTATCCACTCAACAAAAATTATTTCCGAGAAATCATACTCCATGATAAGTTGTTCTTGTAGAATGTTGAACGACTACCCCAACTAAAATCTATCCACTCAACAAAAATTATTTCACACCACAGACTCATCTTGGTCAGGATCGATTTGAAATCTATCATGGTTTCAGAGAAATCATAGTCCATGGTAAGTTGTTCTTGTAGAATGTTGAACGACTATCCCAACTAAAATCTATCCACTCAATAAAAATTATTTCAGAGAAATCATGCTATATGGTAAGTTGTTCTTGTAGAATGTTGAACGACTACCCCTAACTAAAATCTATCCACTCAACAAAAATTATTTCAGAGAAGTCATACTCCATGGTAAGTTGTTCTTGTAGAATGTTGAACGACTATCCCAACTAAAATCTATCCACTCAACAAAAATTATTTCAGAGAAATCATACTCCATGGTTCGTTGTTCTTGTAGAATGTTGAACGACTACCCCAACTAAAATCTATCCACTCAACAAAAATTATTTCACACCACAGACTCATCTTGGTCAGGATCGATTTGAAATCTATCATGGTTTCAGAGAAATCATACTCCATGATAAGTTGTTCTTGTAAAATGTTGAACGACTACCCCAAATAAAATCTATATACTCAACAAAAATTATTTCACACCACAGACTCATCTTGGTCAGGATCGATTTGAAATCTATCATGGTTTCAGAGAAATCATACTCCATGGTACGTTGTTCTTGTAGAATGTTGAACGACTATAGCAACTAAAATCTATCCACTCAACAAAAATTATTTCACGCCACAGACTCATCATAGTCAGGATCGATTTGAAATCTTTCATGGTTTCAGAGAAATCATACGCCATGGTTCGTTGTTCTTGTAGAATGTTGAACGACTGTCCCAACTAAAATCTATCCACTCAACAAAAATTATTTCACACCACAGACTCATCTTGGTCAGGATCGATTTGAAATCTATCATGGTTTCAGAGAAATCATACTCCATGGTTCGTTGTTCTTGTAAAATGTTGAACGACTACCCCAACTAAAATCTATCCACTCAACAAAAATTATTTCAGAGAAATCATACTCCATGGTAAGTTGTTCTTGTAGAATGCTGAACGACTACCCCAACTAAAATCTATCCACTCAACAAAAATTATTTCAGAGAAATCATACTCCATGGTAAGTTGTTCTTGTAGAATGTTGAACGACTACCCCTAACTAAAATCTATCCACTCAACAAAAATTATTTCACACCACAGACTCATCTTGGTCAGGATCGATTTGAAATCTATCATGGTTTCAGAGAAATCATACTCCATGGTTCGTTGTTCTTGTAAAATGTTGAACGACTATCCCAACTAAAATCTATCCACTCAACAAAAATTATTTCACACCACAGACTCATCTTGGTCAGGATCGATTTGAAATCTATCATGGTTTCAGAGAAATCATAATCCATGGTAAGTTGTTCTTGTAGAATGTTGAACGACTATCCCAACTAAAATCTATCCACTCAACAAAAATTATTTCACACCACAGACTCATCTTGGTCAGGATCGATTTGAAATCTATCATGGTTTCAGAGAAATCATACTCCATGGTAAGTTGTTCTTGTAGAATGTTGAACGACTACCCCTAACTAAAATCTATCCACTCAACAAAAATTATTTCACACCACAGACTCATCTTGGTCAGGATCGATTTGAAATCTATCATGGTTTCAGAGAAATCATACTCCATGGTTCGTTGTTCTTGTAGAATGTTGAACGACTACCCCAACTAAAATCTATCCACTCAACAAAAATTATTTCAGAGAAATCATACTCCATGATAAGTTGTTCTTGTAGAATGTTGAACGACTACCCCAACTAAAATCTATCCACTCAACAAAAATTATTTCACACCACAGACTCATCTTGGTCAGGATCGATTTGAAATTTATCATGGTTGCAGAGAAATCATACTCCATGGTTCGTTGTTCTTGTAAAATGTTGAACGACTACCCCAACTAAAATCTATCCACTCTACAAAAATTATTTCACACCACAGACTCATCTTGGTCAGGATCGATTTGAAAGCGATCATGGTTTCAGAGAAATCATACTCCATGGTAAGTTGTTCTTGTAGAATGTTGAACGACTATCCCAACTAAAATCTATCCACTCAACAAAAATTATTTCAGAGAAATCATAATCCATGGTTCGTTGTTCTTGTAGAATGTTGAACGACTACCCCAACTAAAATCTATCCACTCAACAAAAATTATTTCACACCACAGACTCATCTTGGTCAGGATCGATTTGAAATCTATCATGGTTTCAGAGAAATCATAGTCCATGGTAAGTTGTTCTTGTAGAATGTTGAACGACTACCCCTAACTAAAATCTATCCACTCAACAAAAATTATTTCACACCACAGACTCATCTTGGTCAGGATCGATTTGAAATCTATCATGGTTTCAGAGAAATCATAGTCCATGGTAAGTTGTTCTTGTAGAATGTTGAACGACTACCCCAACTAAAATCTATCCACTCAACAAAAATTATTTCACACCACAGACTCATCTTGGTCAGGATCGATTTGAAATCTATCATGGTTTCAGAGAAATCATACTCCATGGTTCGTTGTTCTTGTAAAATGTTGAACGACTACCCCAACTAAAATCTATCCACTCAACAAAAATTATTTCAGAGAAATCATACTTAATGGTAAGTTGTTCTTGTAGAATGTTGAACGACTATCCCAACTAAAATCTATCCACTCAACAAAAGTTATTTCAGAGAAATCATTCTCCATGGTTCGTTGTTCTTGTAGAATGTTGAACGACTATCCTAACTAAAATCTATCCACTCAACAAAAATTATTTCAGAGAAATCATACACCATGGTAAGTTGTTCTTGTAGAATGTTGAACGACTACCCCTAACTAAAATCTATCCACTCAACAAAGATTATTTCACACCACAGACTCATCTTGGTCAGGATCGATTTGAAATCTATCATGGTTTCAGAGAAATCATACTCCATGGTTCGTTGTTCTTGTAGAATGTTGAACGACTATCCCAACTAAAATCTATCCACTCAACAAAAATTATTTCACACCACAGACTCATCTTGGTTAGGATCGATTTGAAATCTATCATGGTTGCAGAGAAATCATACTCCATGTTTCGTTGTTCTTGTAGAATGTTGAACGACTATCCCAACTAAAATCTATCCACTCAACAAAAATTATTTCAGAGAAATCATACTCCATGGTTCGTTGTTCTTGTAGAATGTTGAACGACTACCCCAACTAAAATCTATCCACTCAACAAAAATTATTTCACACCACAGACTCATCTTGGTCAGGATCGATTTGAAATCTATCATGGTTTCAGAGAAATCATACTCCATGGTTCGTTGTTCTTGTAGAATGTTGAACGACTACCCCAACTAAAATCTATCCACTCAACAAAAATTATTTCACACCACAGACTCATCTTGGTCAGGATCGATTTGAAATCTATCATGGTTTCAGAGAAATCATACTCCATGATTCGTTGTTCTTGTAAAATATTGAACGACTACCCCAACTAAAATCTATCCACTCAACAAAAATTATTTCAGAGAAATCATACTCCATGGTTCATTGTTCTTGTAGAATGTTGAACGACTACCCCAACTAAAATCTATTCACTCAACAAAAATTATTTCACACCACAGACTCATCTTGGTCAGGATCGATTTGAAATCTATCATGGTTTCAGAGAAATCATACTCCATGGTTCGTTGTTCTTGTAGAATGTTGAACGACTACCCCAACTAAAATCTATCCACTCAACAAAAATTATTTCACACCACAGACTCATCTTGGTCAGGATCGATTTGAAATCTATCATGGTTTCAGAGAAATCATACTCCATGGTTCGTTGTTCTTGTAGAATGTTGAACGACTACCCCAACTAAAATCTATCCACTCAACAAAAATTATTTCACACCACAGACTCATCTTGGTCAGGATCGATTTGAAATCTATCATGGTTTCAGAGAAATCATACTCCATGATTCGTTGTTCTTGTAAAATATTGAACGACTACCCCAACTAAAATCTATCCACTCAACAAAAATTATTTCAGAGAAATCATACTCCATGGTTCATTGTTCTTGTAGAATGTTGAACGACTACCCCAACTAAAATCTATTCACTCAACAAAAATTATTTCACACCACAGACTCATCTTGGTCAGGATCGATTTGAAATCTATCATGGTTTCAGAGAAATCATACTCCATGATTCGTTGTTCTTGTGGAATGTTGAACGACTACCCCAAATAAAATCTATCCACTTAACAAAAATTATTTCACACCACAGACTCATCTTGGTCAGGATCGATTTGAAATCTATCATGGTTGCAGAGAAATCATACCCCATGGTTCGTTGTTCTTGTAGAATGTTGAACGACTATCCCAACTAAAATCTATCCACTCAACAAAAATTATTTCACATCACAGACTCATCTTGGTCAGGATCGATTTGAAATCTATCATGGTTTCAGAGAAATCATAGTCCATGGTAAGTTGTTCTTGTAGAATGTTGAACGACTATCCCAACTAAAATCTATCCACTCAACAAAAATTATTTCAGAGAAATCATACTCCATTGTTCGTTGTTCTTGTAGAATGTTGAACGACTACCCCAACTAAAATCTATCCACTCAACAAAAATTATTTCACACCACAGACTCATCTTGGTCAGGATCGATTTGAAATCTATCATGGTTTCAGAGAAATCATACTCCATGGTAAGTTGTTTTTGTAGAATGTTGAACGACTACCCCAACTAAAATCTATCCACTCAACAGAAATTATTTCACACCACAGACTCATCTTGGTCAGGATCGACTTGAAATTTATCATGGTTTCAGAGAAATCATACTCCTTGGTTCGTTGTTCTTGTAGAATGTTGAACGACTATCCCAACTAAAATCTATCCACTCAACAAAAATTATTTCAGAGAAATCATACTCCATGGTTCGTTGTTCTTGTAGAATGTTGAACGACTATCCCAACTAAAATCTATCCACTCAACAAAAATTATTTCACACCACAGACTCATCTTGGTCAGGATCGATTTGAAATCTATCATGGTTTCAGAGAAATCATAGTCCATGATAAGTTGTTCTTGTAGAATGTTGAACGACTACCCCAACTAAAATCTATCCACTCAACAAAAATTATTTCACACCACAGACTCATCTTGGTCAGGATCGATTTGAAATCTATCATGGTTTCAGAGAAATCATAGTCCATGGTAAGTTGTTCTTGTAGAATGTTGAACGACTACCCCTAACTAAAATCTATCCACTCAACAAAAATTATTTCACACCACAGACTCATCTTGGTCAGGATCGATTTGAAATCTATCATGGTTTCAGAGAAATCATACTCCATGGTAAGTTGTTCTTGTAGAATGTTGAACGACTACCCCAACTAAAATCTATCCACTCAACAAAAATTATTTCACACCACAGACTCATCTTGGTCAGGATCGATTTGAAATCTATCATGGTTTCAGAGAAATCATAGTCCATGGTAAGTTGTTCTTGTAGAATGTTGAACGACTACCCCAACTAAAATCTATCCACTCAACAAAAATTATTTCACACCACAGACTCATCTTGGTCAGGATCGATTTGAAATCTATCATGGTTTCAGAGAAATCATACTCCATGGTTCGTTGTTCTTGTAGAATGTTGAACGACTATCCCAACTAAAATCTATCCACTCAAAAAAAATTATTTCAGAGAAATCATACTCCATGGTTCATTGTTCCTGTAGAATGTTGAACGACTACCCCAACTAAAATCTATCCACTCAACAAAAATTATTTCAGAGAAATCATACTCCACGGTAAGTTGTTCTTGTAGAATGTTGAACGACTACCCCAACTAAAATCTATCCACTCAAGAAAAATTATTTCACACCACAAACTCATCCTGGTCAGGATCGATTTGAAATCTATCATGGTTTCAGAGAAATCATACTCCATGGTAAGTTGCTCTTGTAGAATGTTGAACGACTACCCCAACTAAAATCTATCCACTCAACAAAAATTATTTCACACCACGGACTCATCTTGGTCAGGATCGATTTGAAATCTATCATGGTTTCAGAGAAATCATACTCCATGGTAAGTTGTTCTTGTAGAATGTTGAACGACTACCCCAACTAAAATCTATCCACTCAACAAAAATTATTTCACACCACAGACTCATCTTGGTCAGGATCGATTTGAAATCTATCATGGTTTCAGAGAAATCATACTCCATGGTAAGTTGTTCTTGTAGAATGTTGAACGACTACCCCAACTAAAATCTATCCACTCAACAAAAATTATTTCACACCACAGACTCATCTTGGTCAGGATCGATTTGAAATCTATCATGGTTTCAGAGAAATCATACTCCATGATTCCTTGTTCTTGTAAAATGTTGAACGACTACCCCAATTAAAATCTATCCACTCAACAAAAATTATTTCAGAAAAATCATACTGCATGGTTCGTTGTTCTTGTAGAATGTTGAACGACTACCCCAACTAAAATCTATTCACTCAACAAAAATTATTTCACACCACAGACTCATCTTGGTCAGGATCGATTTGAAATCTATCATGGTTTCAGAGAAATCATACTCCATGGTTCGTTGTTCTTGTAGAATGTTGAACGACTATCCCAACTAAAATCTATCCACTCAACAAAAATTATTTCACACCACAGACTCATCTTGGTCAGGATCGATTTGAAATCTATCATGGTTTCAGAGAAATCATAGTCCATGGTAAGTTGTTCTTGTAGAATGTTGAACGACTACCCCAACTAAAATCTATCCACTGAACAAAAATTATTTCACACCACAGACTCATCTTGGTCAGGATCGATTTGAAATCTATCATGGTTTCAGAGAAATCATAGTCCATGGTAAGTTGTTCTTGTAGAATGTTGAACGACTACCCCTAACTAAAATCTATCCACTCAACAAAAATTATTTCACACCACAGACTCATCTTGGTCAGGATCGATTTGAAATCTATCATGGTTTCAGAGAAATCATACTCCATGGTAAGTTGTTCTTGTAGAATGTTGAACGACTACCAGAACTAAAATCTATCCACTCAACAAAAATTATTTCACACCACAGACTCATCTTGGTCAGGATCGATTTGAAATCTATCATGGTTTCAGAGAAATCATAGTCCATGGTAAGTTGTTCTTGTAGAATGTTGAACGACTACCCCAACTAAAATCTATCCACTCAACAAAAATTATTTCACACCACAGACTCATCTTGGTCAGGATCGATTTGAAATCTATCATGGTTTCAGAGAAATCATACTCCATGGTTCGTTGTTCTTGTAGAATGTTGAACGACTATCCCAACTAAAATCTATCCACTCAAAAAAAATTATTTCAGAGAAATCATACTCCATGGTTCATTGTTCTTGTAGAATGTTGAACGACTACCCCAACTAAAATCTATCCACTCAACAAAAATTATTTCAGAGAAATCATACTCCACGGTAAGTTGTTCTTGTAGAATGTTGAACGACTACCCCAACTAAAATCTATCCACTCAACAAAAATTATTTCACACCACAGACTCATCTTGGTCAGGATCGATTTGAAATCTATCATGGTTTCAGAGAAATCAAACTCCATGGTAAGTTGTTCTTGTAGAATGTTGAACGACTACCCCAACTAAAATCTATCCAATCAACAAAAATTATTTCACACCACAGACTCATCTTGGTCAGGATCGATTTGAAATCTATCATGGTTTCAGAGAAATCATACTCCATGATTCCTTGTTCTTGTAAAATGTTGAACGACTACCCCAATTAAAATCTATCCACTCAACAAAAATTATTTCAGAAAAATCATACTGCATGGTTCGTTGTTCTTGTAGAATGTTGAACGACTACCCCAACTAAAATCTATTCACTCAACAAAAATTATTTCACACCACAGACTCATCTTGGTCAGGATCGATTTGAAATCTATCATGGTTTCAGAGAAATCATACTCCATGGTTCGTTGTTCTTGTAGAATGTTGAACGACTATCCCAACTAAAATCTATCCACTCAACAAAAATTATTTCACACCACAGACTCATCTTGGTCAGGATCGATTTGAAATCTATCATGGTTTCAGAGAAATCATAGTCCATGGTAAGTTGTTCTTGTAGAATGTTGAACGACTACCCCAACTAAAATCTATCCACTCAACAAAAATTATTTCACACCACAGACTCATCTTGGTCAGGATCGATTTGAAATCTATCATGGTTTCAGAGAAATCATAGTCCATGGTAAGTTGTTCTTGTAGAATGTTGAACGACTACCCCTAACTAAAATCTATCCACTCAACAAAAATTATTTCACACCACAGACTCATCTTGGTCAGGATCGATTTGAAATCTATCATGGTTTCAGAGAAATCATACTCCATGGTAAGTTGTTCTTGTAGAATGTTGAACGACTACCAGAACTAAAATCTATCCACTCAACAAAAATTATTTCACACCACAGACTCATCTTGGTCAGGATCGATTTGAAATCTATCATGGTTTCAGAGAAATCATAGTCCATGGTAAGTTGTTCTTGTAGAATGTTGAACGACTACCCCAACTAAAATCTATCCACTCAACAAAAATTATTTCACACCACAGACTCATCTTGGTCAGGATCGATTTGAAATCTATCATGGTTTCAGAGAAATCATACTCCATGGTTCGTTGTTCTTGTAGAATGTTGAACGACTATCCCAACTAAAATCTATCCACTCAAAAAAAATTATTTCAGAGAAATCATACTCCATGGTTCATTGTTCTTGTAGAATGTTGAACGACTACCCCAACTAAAATCTATCCACTCAACAAAAATTATTTCAGAGAAATCATACTCCACGGTAAGTTGTTCTTGTAGAATGTTGAACGACTACCCCAACTAAAATCTATCCACTCAACAAAAATTATTTCACACCACAGACTCATCTTGGTCAGGATCGATTTGAAATCTATCATGGTTTCAGAGAAATCAAACTCCATGGTAAGTTGTTCTTGTAGAATGTTGAACGACTACCCCAACTAAAATCTATCCAATCAACAAAAATTATTTCACACCACAGACTCATCTTGGTCAGGATCGATTTGAAATCTATCATGGTTTCAGAGAAATCATACTCCATGGTAAGTTGTTCTTGTAGAATGTTGAACGACTACCCCAACTAAAATCTATCCACTCAACAAAAATTATTTCACACCACAGACTCATCTTGGTCAGGATCGATTTGAAATCTATCATGGTTTCAGAGAAATCATACTCCATGGTAAGTTGTTCTTGTAGAATGTTGAACGACTACCCCTAACCAAAATCTATCCACTCAACAAAAATTATTTCACACCACAGACTCATCTTGGTCAGGATCGATTTGAAATCTATCATGGTTTCAGAGAAATCATACTCCATGGTTCGTTGTTCTTGTAGAATGTTGAACGACTATCCCAACTAAAATCTATCCACTCAACAAAAATTATTTCACACCACAGACACATCTTGGTCAGGATCGATTTGAAATCTATCATGGTTTCAGAGAAATCATAGTCCATGGTAAGTTGTTCTTGTAGAATGTTGGACGACTATCCCAACTAAAATCTATCCACTCAACAAAAATTATTTCAGAGAAATCATACTCCATGGTTCGTTGTTCTTGTAAAATGTTGAAAGACTACCCCAACTAAAATCTATCCACTCAACAAAAATTATTGGTAAGTTGTTCTTGTAGAATGTTGAACGACTACCCCAACTAAAATCTATCCACTCAACAAAAATTATTTCATACCACAGACTCATCTTGGACAGGATCGATTTGAAATCTATCATGGTTTCAGAGAAATCATACTCCATGGTTCGTTGTTCTTGTAAAATGTTGAGCGACTATCCCAACTAAAATCTATCCACTCAACAAAAATTATTTCAGAGAAATCATACTCCATGGTAAGTTGTTCTTGTAGAATGTTGAACGACTACCCCAACTAAAATCTATCCACTCAACAAAAATTATTTCACACCACAGACTCATCTTGGTCAGGATCGATTTGAAATCTATCATGGTTTCAGAGAAATCATACTCCATGGTTCGTTGTTCTTGTAGAATGTTGAACGACTACCCCAACTAAAATCTATCCACTCAACAAAAATTATTTCACACCACGGACTCATCTTGGTCAGGATCGATTTGAAATCTATCATGGTTTCAGAGAAATCATACTCCATGGTAAGTTGTTCTTGTAGAATGTTGAACGACTACCCCAACTAAAATCTATCCACTCAACAAAAATTATTTCACACCACTGACTCATCTTGGTCAGGATGGATTTGAAATCTATCATGGTTTCAGAGAAATCATACTCCATGGTAAGTTGTTTTTGTAGAATGTTGAACGACTACCCCAACTAAAATCTATCCACTCAACAAAAATTATTTCACACCACTGACTCATCTTGGTCAGGATCGATTTGAAATCTATCATGGTTTCAGAGAAATCATACTCCATGGTAAGTTGTTCTTGTAGAATGTTGAACGACTACCCCAACTAAAATCTATCCACTCAACAAAAATTATTTCATACTACAGACTCATCTTGGACAGGATCGATTTGAAATCTATCATGGTTTCAGAGAAATCATACTCCATGGTTCGTTGTTCTTGTAAAATGTTAAGCGACTATCCCAACTAAAATCTATCCACTCAACAAAAATTATTTCAGAGAAATCATACTCCATGGTAAGTTGTTCTTGTAGAATGTTGAACAACTACCCCAACTAAAATCTATCCACTCAACAAAAATTATTTCACACCACAGACTCATCTTGGTCAGGATGGATTTGAAATCTATCATGGTTTCAGAGAAATCATAGTCCATGGTAAGTTGTTCTTGTAGAATGTTGAACGACTACCCCAACTAAAATCTATCCACTCAACAAAAATTATTTCACACCACAGACTCATCTTGGTCAGGATCAATTTGAAATCTATCATGGTTTCAGAGAAATCACACTCCATAGTAATTTGTTCTTGTAGAATGTTGAACGACTACCCCAACTAAAATCTATCCACTCAACAAAAATTATTTCACACCACAGGCTCATCTTGGTCAGGATCGATTTGAAATCTATCATGGTTTCAGAGAAATCATACTCCATGGTTCGTTGTTCTTGTAGAATGTTGAACGACTATCCCAACTAAAATCTATCCACTCAACAAAAATTATTTCACACCACAGACTCATCTTGGTCAGGATCGATTTGAAATCTGTCATGGTTTCAGAGAAATCATACTCCATGGTTCGTTGTTCTTGTAGAATGTTGAACGACTACCCCAACTAAAATCTATCCACTCAACAAAAATTATGTCACACCACAGACTCATCTTGGTCAGGATCGATTTGAAATCTATCATGGTTTCAGAGAAATCATACTCCATGGTAAGTTGTTCTTGTAGAATGTTGAACGACTATCCCAACTAAAATCTATCCACTCAACAAAAATTATTTCAGAGAAACCATACTCCATGGTAAGTTGTTCTTGTAGAATGTTGAACGACTATCAAAGCTAAAATCTATCCACTCAACAAAAATTATTTCACACCACAGACTCATCTTGGTCAGGATCGATTTGAAATCTATAATGGTTTCAGAGAAATCATACTCCATGGTTCGTTGTTCTTGTAAAAGTTTGAACGACTACCCCAACTAAAATCTATCCACTCAACAAAAATTATTTCAGAGAAATCATACTCCATGGTAAGTTGTTCTTGTAGAATGTTGAACGACTATCCCAACTAAAATCTATCCACTCAACAAAAATTATTTCAGAGAAATCATACTCCATGGTTCGTTGTTCTTGTAGAATGTTGAACGACTATCCCAACTAAAATCTATCCACTCAACAAAAATTATTTCAGAGAAATCATACTCCATGGTAAGTTGTTCTTGTAGAATGTTGAACGACTATCCCAACTAAAATCTATCCACTCAACAAAAATTATTTCAGAGAAATCATACTCCATGGTAAGTTGTTCTTGTACAATGTTGAACGACTATCCCAACTAAAATCTATCCACTCAACAAAAATTATTTCAGAGAAATCATACTCCATGGTTCGTTGTTCTTGTAGAATGTTGAACGACTATCCCAACTAAAATCTATCCACTCAACAAAAATTATTTCAGAGAAATCATACTCCATGATAAGTTGTTCTTGTAGAATGTTGAACGACTACGCCAACTAAAATCTATCCACTCAACAAAAATTATGTCACACCACAGACTCATCTTGGTCAGGATCGATTTGAAATCTATCATGGTTTCAGAGAAATCATACTCCATGGTTCGTTGTTCTTGTAGAATGTTGAACGACTATCCCAACTAAAATCTATCCACTCAACAAAAATTATTTCAGAGAAACCATACTCCATGGTAAGTTGTTCTTGTAGAATGTTGAACGACTATCAAAGCTAAAATCTATCCACTCAACAAAAATTATTTCACACCACAGACTCATCTTGGTCAGGATCGATTTGAAATCTATAATGGTTTCAGAGAAATCATACTCCATGGTTCGTTGTTCTTGTAAAAGTTTGAACGACTACCCCAACTAAAATCTATCCACTCAACAAAAATTATTTCAGAGAAATCATACTCCATGGTTCGTTGTTCTTGTAGAATGTTGAACGACTATCCCAACTAAAATCTATCCACTCTACAAAAATTATTTCAGAGAAATCATACTCCATGGTTCGTTGTTCTTGTAGAATGTTGAACGACTACCCCAACTAAAATCTATCCACTCAACAAAAATTATTTCAGAGAAATCATACTCCATGGTAAGTTGTTCTTGTAGAATGTTGAACGACTACCCCAACTAAAATCTATCCACTCAACAAAAATTATTTCACACCACAGACTCATCTTGGTCAGGATCGATTTGAAATCTATCATGGTTTCAGAGAAATCATACTCCATGGTTCGTTGTTCTTGTAGAATGTTGAACGACTATCCCAACTAAAATCTATCCACTCAACAAAAATTATTTCAGAGAAATCATACTCCATGGTTCGTTGTTCTTGTTGAATGTTGAGCGACTACCCCAACTAGAATCTATTTACTCAACAAAAATTATTTCAGAGAAATCATACTCCATGGTAAGTTGTTCTTGTAGAATGTTGAACGACTATCCCAACTAAAATCTATCCACTCAGCAAAAATTATTTCAGAGAAATCATACTCCATGGTTCGTTGTTCTTGTAGAATGTTGAACGACTACCCCAACTAAAATCTATCCACTCAACAAAAATTATTTCAGAGAAATCATACTCCATGGTAAGTTGTTCTTGTAGAATGTTGAACGACTACCCCAACTAAAATCTATCCACTCAACAAAAATTATTTCACACCACAGACTCATCTTGGTCAGGATCGATTTGAAATCTATCATGGTTTCAGAGAAATCATACTCCATGGTAAGTTGTTCTTGTAGAATGTTGAACGACTACCCCAACTAAAATCTATCCACTCAACAAAAATTATTTCACACCACTGACTCATCTTGGTCAGGATGGATTTGAAATCTATCATGGTTTCAGAGAAATCATACTCCATGGTAAGTTGTTTTTGTAGAATGTTGAACGACTACCCCAACTAAAATCTATCCACTCAACAAAAATTATTTCAGAGAAATCATACTCCATGGTAAGTTGTTCTTGTAGAATGTTGAACGACTACCCCAACTAAAATCTATCCACTCAACAAAAATTATTTCACACCACAGACTCATCTTGGTCAGGATCGATTTGAAATCTATCATGGTTTCAGAGAAATCATACTCCATGGTAAGTTGTTCTTGTAGAATGTTGAACGACTACCCCAACTAAAATCTATCCACTCAACAAAAATTATTTCATACTACAGACTCATCTTGGACAGGATCGATTTGAAATCTATCATGGTTTCAGAGAAATCATACTCCATGGTTCGTTGTTCTTGTAAAATGTTGAGCGACTATCCCAACTAAAATCTATCCACTCAACAAAAATTATTTCAGAGAAATCATACTCCATGGTAAGTTGTTCTTGTAGAATGTTGAACAACTACCCCAACTAAAATCTATCCACTCAACAAAAATTATTTCACACCACAGACTCATCTTGGTCAGGATCGATTTGAAATCTATCATGGTTTCAGAGAAATCATAGTCCATGGTAAGTTGTTCTTGTAGAATGTTGAACGACTACCCCAACTAAAATCTATCCACTCAACAAAAATTATTTCACACCACAGACTCATCTTGGTCAGGATCAATTTGAAATCTATCATGGTTTCAGAGAAATCATACTCCATAGTAATTTGTTCTTGTAGAATGTTGAACGACTACCCCAACTAAAATCTATCCACTCAACAAAAATTATTTCAGAGAAATCATACTCCATGGTAAGTTGTTCTTGTAGAATGTTGAACGACTACCCCAACTAAAATCTATCCACTCAACAAAAATTATTTCACACCACAGACTCATCTTGGTCAGGATCGATTTGAAATCTATCATGGTTTCAGAGAAATCATACTCCATGGTTCGTTGTTCTTGTAGAATGTTGAACGACTACCCCAACTAAAATCTATCCACTCAACAAAAATTATTTCAGAGAAATCATACTCCATGGTAAGTTGTTCTTGTAGAATGTTGAACGACTATCCCAACTAAAATCTATCCACTCAGCAAAAATTATTTCAGAGAAATCATACTCCATGGTTCGTTGTTCTTGTAGAATGTTGAACGACTACCCCAACTAAAATCTATCCACTCAACAAAAATTATTTCAGAGAAATCATACTCCATGGTAAGTTGTTCTTGTAGAATGTTGAACGACTACCCCAACTAAAATCTATCCACTCAACAAAAATTATTTCACACCACAGACTCATCTTGGTCAGGATCGATTTGAAATCTATCATGGTTTCAGAGAAATCATACTCCATGGTTCGTTGTTCTTGTAGAATGTTGAACGACTACCCCAACTAAAATCTATCCACTCAACAAAAATTATTTCACACCACAGACTCATCTTGGTCAGGATCGATTTGAAATCTATCATGGTTTCAGAGAAATCATAGTCCATGGTAAGTTGTTCTTGTAGAATGTTGAACGACTACGCCAACTAAAATCTATCCACTCAACAAAAATTATTTCACACCACAGACTCATCTTGGTCAGGATCAATTTGAAATCTATCATGGTTTCAGAGAAATCATACTCCATAGTAATTTGTTCTTGTAGAATGTTGAACGACTACCCCAACTAAAATCTATCCACTCAACAAAAATTATTTCACACCACAGGCTCATCTTGGTCAGGATCGATTTGAAATCTATCATGGTTTCAGAGAAATCATACTCCATGGTTCGTTGTTCTTGTAGAATGTTGAACGACTATCCCAACTAAAATCTATCCACTCAACAAAAATTATTGCAGAGAAATCATACTCCATGATAAGTTGTTTTTGTAGAATGTTGAACGACTACGCCAACTAAAATCTATCCACTCAACAAAAATTATTTCACACCACAGACTCATCTTGGTCAGGATCGATTTGAAATCTATCATGGTTTCAGAGAAATCATACTCCATGGTTCGTTGTTCTTGTAGAATGTTGAACGACTATCCCAACTAAAATCTATCCACTCAACAAAAATTATTTCAGAGAAACCATACTCCATGGTAAGTTGTTCTTGTAGAATGTTGAACGACTATCAAAGCTAAAATCTATCCACTCAACAAAAATTATTTCACACCACAGACTCATCTTGGTCAGGATCGATTTGAAATCTATAATGGTTTCAGAGAAATCATACTCCATGGTTCGTTGTTCTTGTAAAAGTTTGAACGACTACCCCAACTAAAATCTATCCACTCAACAAAAATTATTTCAGAGAAATCATACTCCATGGTTCGTTGTTCTTGTAGAATGTTGAACGACTATCCCAACTAAAATCTATCCACTCAACAAAAATTATTTCAGAGAAATCATACTCCATGGTTCGTTGTTCTTGTAGAATGTTGAACGACTACCCCAACTAAAATCTATCCACTCAACAAAAATTATTTCAGAGAAATCATACTCCATGGTTCGTTGTTCTTGTAGAATGTTGAACGACTATCCCAACTAAAATCTATCCACTCAACAAAAATTATTTCACACCACTGACTCATCTTGGTCAGGATCGATTTGAAATCTATCATGGTTTCAGAGAAATCATAGTCCATGGTAAGTTGTTCTTGTAGAATGTTGAACGACTACCCCAACTAAAATCTATTCACTCAACAAAAATTATTTCACACCACAGACTCATCTTGGTCAGGATCGATTTGAAATCTATCATGGTTTCAGAGAAATCATACTCCATGGTTCGTTGTTCTTGTAGAATGTTGAACCACTACCCCAACTAAAATCTATCCACTCAACAAAAATTATTTCACACCACAGACTCATCTTGGTCAGGATCGATTTGAAATCTATCATGGTTGCAGAGAAATCATACCCCATGGTTCGTTGTTCTTGTAGAATGTTGAACGACTATCCCAACTAAAATCTATCCACTCAACAAAAATTATTTCACACCGCAGACTCATCTTGGTCAAGATCGATTTGAAATCTATCATGGTTTCAGAGAAATCATAGTCCATGGTAAGTTGTTCTTGTAGAATGTTGAACGACTATCCCAACTAAAATCTATCCACTCAACAAAAATTATTTCAGAGAAATCATACTCCATGGTTCGTTGTTCTTGTAGAATGTTGAACGACTACCCCAACTAAAATCTATCCACTCAACAAAAATTATTTCACACCACAGACTCATCTTGGTCAGGATCGATTTGAAATCTATCATGGTTTCAGAGAAATCATACTCCATGGTAAGTTGTTCTTGTAGAATGTTGAACGACTACCCCCAAATAAAATCTATCCACTCAACAAAAATTATTTCACACCACAGACTCATCTTGGTCAGGATCGATTTGAAATCTATCATGGTTTCAGAGAAATCATACTCCTTGGTTCGTTGTTCTTGTAGAATGTTGAACGACTATCCCAACTAAAATCTATCCACTCAACAAAAATTATTTCAGAGAAATCATACTCCATGGTTCGTTGTTCTTGTAGAATGTTGAACGACTACCCCAACTAAAATCTATCCACTCAACAAAAATTATTTCACACCACAGACTCATCTTGGTCAGGATCGATTTGAAATCTATCATGGTTTCATAGAAATCATACTCCATGGTAAGTTGTTCTTGTAGAATGTTGAACGACTACCCCAACTAAAATCTATCCACTCAACAAAAATTATTTCACACCACAGACTCATCTTGGTCAGGATCGATTTGAAATCTATCATGGTTTCAGAGAAATCATAGTCCATGGTAAGTTGTTCTTGTAGAATGTTGAACGACTATCCCAACTAAAATCTATCCACTCAACAAAAATTATTTCAGAGAAATCATACTCCATGGTTCGTTGTTCTTGTAGAATGTTGAACGACTACCCCAACTAAAATCTATCCACTCAACAAAAATTATTTCACACCACAGACTCATCTTGGTCAGGATCGATTTGAAATCTATCATGGTTTCAGAGAAATCATACTCCATGGTAAGTTGTTCTTGTAGAATGTTGAACGACTACCCCAACTAAAATCTATCCACTCAACAAAAATTATTTCACACCACAGACTCATCTTGGTCAGGATCGATTTGAAATCTATCATGGTTTCAGAGAAATCATAGTCCATGGTAAGTTGTTCTTGTAGAATGTTGAACGACTACCCCAACTAAAATCTATCCACTCAACAAAAATTATTTCACACCACAGACTCATCTTGGTCAGGATCGATTTGAAATCTATCATGGTTTCAGAGAAATCATAGTCCATGGTAAGTTGTTCTTGTAGAATGTTGAACGACTACCCCTAACTAAAATCTATCCACTCAACAAAAATTATTTCACACCACAGACTCATCTTGGTCAGGATCGATTTGAAATCTATCATGGTTTCAGAGAAATCATACTCCATGGTAAGTTGTTCTTGTAGAATGTTGAACGACTACCAGAACTAAAATCTATCCACTCAACAAAAATTATTTCACACCACAGACTCATCTTGGTCAGGATCGATTTGAAATCTATCATGGTTTCAGAGAAATCATAGTCCATGGTAAGTTGTTCTTGTAGAATGTTGAACGACTACCCCAACTAAAATCTATCCACTCAACAAAAATTATTTCACACCACAGACTCATCTTGGTCAGGATCGATTTGAAATCTATCATGGTTTCAGAGAAATCATACTCCATGGTTCGTTGTTCTTGTAGAATGTTGAACGACTATCCCAACTAAAATCTATCCACTCAAAAAAAATTATTTCAGAGAAATCATACTCCATGGTTCATTGTTCTTGTAGAATGTTGAACGACTACCCCAACTAAAATCTATCCACTCAACAAAAATTATTTCAGAGAAATCATACTCCACGGTAAGTTGTTCTTGTAGAATGTTGAACGACTACCCCAACTAAAATCTATCCACTCAACAAAAATTATTTCACACCACAGACTCATCTTGGTCAGGATCGATTTGAAATCTATCATGGTTTCAGAGAAATCAAACTCCATGGTAAGTTGTTCTTGTAGAATGTTGAACGACTACCCCAACTAAAATCTATCCAATCAACAAAAATTATTCACACCACAGACTCATCTTGGTCAGGATCGATTTGAAATCTATCATGGTTTCAGAGAAATCATACTCCATGGTAAGTTGTTCTTGTAGAATGTTGAACGACTACCCCAACTAAAATCTATCCACTCAACAAAAATTATTTCACACCACAGACTCATCTTGGTCAGGATCGATTTGAAATCTATCATGGTTTCAGAGAAATCATACTCCATGGTTCGTTGTTCTTGTAGAATGTTGAACGACTACCCCAACTAAAATCTATCCACTCAACAAAAATTATTTCACACCACAGACTCATCTTGGTCAGGATCGATTTGAAATCTATCATGGTTTCAGAGAAATCATAGTCCATGGTAAGTTGTTCTTGTAGAATGTTGAACGACTACCCCAACTAAAATCTATCCACTCAACAAAAATTATTTCACACCACAGACTCATCTTGGTCAGGATCGATTTGAAATCTATCATGGTTTCAGAGAAATCATAGTCCATGGTAAGTTGTTCTTGTAGAATGTTGAACGACTACCCCAACTAAAATCTATCCACTCAACAAAAATTATTTCACACCACAGACTCATCTTGGTCAGGATCGATTTGAAATCTATCATGGTTTCAGAGAAATCATACTCCATGGTTCGTTGTTCTTGTAGAATGTTGAACGACTATCCCAACTAAAATCTATCCACTCAACAAAAATTATTTCACACCACAGACTCATCTTGGTCAGGATCGATTTGAAATCTATCATGGTTTCAGAGAAATCATAGTCCATGGTAAGTTGTTCTTGTAGAATGTTGAACGACTACCCCAACTAAAATCTATCCACTCAACAAAAACTATTTCACACCACAGACTCATCTTGGTCAGGATCGATTTGAAATCTATCATGGTTTCAGAGAAATCATAGTCCATGGTAAGTTGTTCTTGTAGAATGTTGAACGACTACCCCTAACTAAAATCTATCCACTCAACAAAAATTATTTCACACCACAGACTCATCTTGGTCAGGATCGATTTGAAATCTATCATGGTTTCAGAGAAATCATACTCCATGGTAAGTTGTTCTTGTAGAATGTTGAACGACTACCAGAACTAAAATCTATCCACTCAACAAAAATTATTTCACACCACAGACTCATCTTGGTCAGGATCGATTTGAAATCTATCATGGTTTCAGAGAAATCATAGTCCATGGTAAGTTGTTCTTGTAGAATGTTGAACGACTACCCCAACTAAAATCTATCCACTCAACAAAAATTATTTCACACCACAGACTCATCTTGGTCAGGATCGATTTGAAATCTATCATGGTTTCAGAGAAATCATACTCCATGGTTCGTTGTTCTTGTAGAATGTTGAACGACTATCCCAACTAAAATCTATCCACTCAAAAAAAATTATTTCAGAGAAATCATACTCCATGGTTCATTGTTCTTGTAGAATGTTGAACGACTACCCCAACTAAAATCTATCCACTCAACAAAAATTATTTCAGAGAAATCATACTCCACGGTAAGTTGTTCTTGTAGAATGTTGAACGACTACCCCAACTAAAATCTATCCACTCAACAAAAATTATTTCACACCACAGACTCATCTTGGTCAGGATCGATTTGAAATCTATCATGGTTTCAGAGAAATCAAACTCCATGGTAAGTTGTTCTTGTAGAATGTTGAACGACTACCCCAACTAAAATCTATCCAATCAACAAAAATTATTTCACACCACAGACTCATCTTGGTCAGGATCGATTTGAAATCTGTCATGGTTTCAGAGAAATCATACTCCATGGTAAGTTGTTCTTGTAGAATGTTGAACGACTACCCCAACTAAAATCTATCCACTCAACAAAAATTATTTCACACCACAGACTCATCTTGGTCAGGATCGATTTGAAATCTATCATGGTTTCAGAGAAATCATACTCCATGGTTCGTTGTTCTTGTAGAATGTTGAACGACTACCCCAACTAAAATCTATCCACTCAACAAAAATTATTTCACACCACAGACTCATCTTGGTCAGGATCGATTTGAAATCTATCATGGTTTCAGAGAAATCATACTCCATGGTAAGTTGTTCTTGTAGAATGTTGAACGACTACCCCAACTAAAATCTATCCACTCAACAAAAATTATTTCACACCACTGACTCATCTTGGTCAGGATGGATTTGAAATCTATCATGGTTTCAGAGAAATCATACTCCATGGTAAGTTGTTTTTGTAGAATGTTGAACGACTACCCCAACTAAAATCTATCCACTCAACAAAAATTATTTCACACCACTGACTCATCTTGGTCAGGATGGATTTGAAATCTATCATGGTTTCAGAGAAATCATACTCCATGGTAAGTTGTTCTTGTAGAATGTTGAACGACTACCCCAACTAAAATCTATCCACTCAACAAAAATTATTTCATACTACAGACTCATCTTGGACAGGATCGATTTGAAATCTATCATGGTTTCAGAGAAATCATACTCCATGGTTCGTTGTTCTTGTAAAATGTTAAGCGACTATCCCAACTAAAATCTATCCACTCAACAAAAATTATTTCAGAGAAATCATACTCCATGGTAAGTTGTTCTTGTAGAATGTTGAACAACTACCCCAACTAAAATCTATCCACTCAACAAAAATTATTTCACACCACAGACTCATCTTGGTCAGGATGGATTTGAAATCTATCATGGTTTCAGAGAAATCATAGTCCATGGTAAGTTGTTCTTGTAGAATGTTGAACGACTACCCCAACTAAAATCTATCCACTCAACAAAAATTATTTCACACCACAGACTCATCTTGGTCAGGATCAATTTGAAATCTATCATGGTTTCAGAGAAATCATACTCCATAGTAATTTGTTCTTGTAGAATGTTGAACGACTACCCCAACTAAAATCTATCCACTCAACAAAAATTATTTCACACCACAGGCTCATCTTGGTCAGGATCGATTTGAAATCTATCATGGTTTCAGAGAAATCATACTCCATGGTTCGTTGTTCTTGTAGAATGTTGAACGACTATCCCAACTAAAATCTATCCACTCAACAAAAATTATTTCAGAGAAATCATACTCCATGATAAGTTGTTCTTGTAGAATGTTGAACGACTACGCCAACTAAAATCTATCCACTCAACAAAAATTATGTCACACCACAGACTCATCTTGGTCAGGATCGATTTGAAATCTATCATGGTTTCAGAGAAATCATACTCCATGGTTCGTTGTTCTTGTAGAATGTTGAACGACTATCCCAACTAAAATCTATCCACTCAACAAAAATTATTTCAGAGAAACCATACTCCATGGTAAGTTGTTCTTGTAGAATGTTGAACGACTATCAAAGCTAAAATCTATCCACTCAACAAAAATTATTTCACACCACAGACTCATCTTGGTCAGGATCGATTTGAAATCTATAATGGTTTCAGAGAAATCATACTCCATGGTTCGTTGTTCTTGTAAAAGTTTGAACGACTACCCCAACTAAAATCTATCCACTCAACAAAAATTATTTCAGAGAAATCAAACTCCATGGTAAGTTGTTCTTGTACAATGTTGAACGACTATCCCAACTAAAATCTATCCACTCAACAAAAATTATTTCAGAGAAATCATACTCCATGGTTCGTTGTTCTTGTAGAATGTTGAACGACTATCCCAACTAAAATCTATCCACTCAACAAAAATTATTTCACACCACAGGCTCATCTTGGTCAGGATCGATTTGAAATCTATCATGGTTTCAGAGAAATCATACTCCATGGTTCGTTGTTCTTGTAGAATGTTGAACGACTATCCCAACTAAAATCTATCCACTCAACAAAAATTATTTCACACCACAGGCTCATCTTGGTCAGGATCAATTTGAAATCTATCATGGTTTCAGAGAAATCATACTCCATAGTAATTTGTTCTTGTAGAATGTTGAACGACTACCCCAACTAAAATCTATCCACTCAACAAAAATTATTTCACACCACAGGCTCATCTTGGTCAGGATCGATTTGAAATCTATCATGGTTTCAGAGAAATCATACTCCATGGTTCGTTGTTCTTGTAGAATGTTGAACGACTATCCCAACTAAAATCTATCCACTCAACAAAAATTATTTCAGAGAAATCATACTCCATGGTAAGTTGTTCTTGTAGAATGTTGAACGACTATCCCAACTAAAATCTATCCACTCAACAAAAATTATTTCAGAGAAATCAAACTCCATGGTAAGTTGTTCTTGTACAATGTTGAACGACTATCCCAACTAAAATCTATCCACTCAACAAAAATTATTTCAGAGAAATCATACTCCATGGTTCGTTGTTCTTGTAGAATGTTGAACGACTATCCCAACTAAAATCTATCCACTCAACAAAAATTATTTCAGAGAAATCATACTCCATGATAAGTTGTTCTTGTAGAATGTTGAACGACTACGCCAACTAAAATCTATCCACTCAACAAAAATTATGTCACACCACAGACTCATCTTGGTCAGGATCGATTTGAAATCTATCATGGTTTCAGAGAAATCATACTCCATGGTTCGTTGTTCTTGTAGAATGTTGAACGACTATCCCAACTAAAATCTATTCACTCAACAAAAATTATTTCAGAGAAACCATACTCCATGTTAAGTTGTTCTTGTAGAATGTTGAACGACTATCAAAGCTAAAATCTATCCACTCAACAAAAATTATTTCACACCACAGACTCATCTTGGTCAGGATCGATTTGAAATCTATAATGGTTTCAGAGAAATCATACTCCATGGTTCGTTGTTCTTGTAAAAGTTTGAACGACTACCCCAACTAAAATCTATCCACTCAACAAAAATTATTTCAGAGAAATCATACTCCATGGTTCGTTGTTCTTGTAGAATGTTGAACGACTATCCCAACTAAAATCTATCCACTCAACAAAAATTATTTCAGAGAAATCATACTCCATGGTTCGTTGTTCTTGTAGAATGTTGAACGACTACCCCAACTAAAATCTATCCACTCAACAAAAATTATTTCAGAGAAATCATACTCCATGGTAAGTTGTTCTTGTAGAATGTTGAACGACTACCCCAACTAAAATCTATCCACTCAACAAAAATTATTTCACACCACAGACTCATCTTGGTCAGGATCGATTTGAAATCTATCATGGTTTCAGAGAAATCATACTCCATGGTTCGTTGTTCTTGTAGAATGTTGAACGACTATCCCAACTAAAATCTATCCACTCAACAAAAATTATTTCAGAGAAATCATACTCCATGGTTCGTTGTTCTTGTTGAATGTTGAGCGACTACCCCAACTAGAATCTATTTACTCAACAAAAATTATTTCAGAGAAATCATACTCCATGGTAAGTTGTTCTTGTAGAATGTTGAACGACTATCCCAACTAAAATCTATCCACTCAGCAAAAATTATTTCAGAGAAATCATACTCCATGGTTCTTTGTTCTTGTAGAATGTTGAACGACTACCCCAACTAAAATCTATCCACTCAACAAAAATTATTTCAGAGAAATCATACTCCATGGTAAGTTGTTCTTGTAGAATGTTGAACGACTACCCCAACTAAAATCTATCCACTCAACAAAAATTATTTCACACCACAGACTCATCTTGGTCAGGATCGATTTGAAATCTATCATGGTTTCAGAGAAATCATACTCCATGGTTCGTTGTTCTTGTAGAATGTTGAACGACTATCCCAACTAAAATCTATCCACTCAACAAAAATTATTTCAGAGAAATCATACTCCATGGTAAGTTGTTCTTGTAGAATGTTGAACGACTACCCCAACTAAAATCTATCCACTCAACAAAAATTATTTCACACCACAGACTCATCTTGGTCAGGATCGATTTGAAATCTATCATGGTTTCAGAGAAATCATACTCCATGGTTCGTTGTTCTTGTAGAATGTTGAACGACTATCCCAACTAAAATCTATCCACTCAACAAAAATTATTTCAGAGAAATCATACTCCATGGTTCGTTGTTCTTGTTGAATGTTGAGCGACTACCCCAACTAGAATCTATTTACTCAACAAAAATTATTTCAGAGAAATCATACTCCATGGTAAGTTGTTCTTGTAGAATGTTGAACGACTATCGCAACTAAAATCTATCCACTCAGCAAAAATTATTTCAGAGAAATCATACTCCATGGTTCGTTGTTCTTGTAGAATGTTGAACGACTACCCCAACTAAAATCTATCCACTCAACAAAAATTATTTCAGAGAAATCATACTCCATGGTAAGTTGTTCTTGTAGAATGTTGAACGACTACCCCAACTAAAATCTATCCACTCAACAAAAATTATTTCACACCACAGACTCATCTTGGTCAGGATCGATTTGAAATCTATCATGGTTTCAGAGAAATCATACTCCATGGTTCGTTGTTCTTGTAGAATGTTGAACGACTACCCCAACTAAAATCTATCCACTCAACAAAAATTATTTCACACCACAGACTCATCTTGGTCAGGATCGATTTGAAATCTATCATGGTTTCAGAGAAATCATACTCCATGGTAAGTTGTTCTTGTAGAATGTTGAACGACTACCCCAACTAAAATCTATCCACTCAACAAAAATTATTTCACACCACTGACTCATCTTGGTCAGGATGGATTTGAAATCTATCATGGTTTCAGAGAAATCATACTCCATGGTAAGTTGTTTTTGTAGAATGTTGAACGACTACCCCAACTAAAATCTATCCACTCAACAAAAATTATTTCAGAGAAATCATACTCCATGGTTCGTTGTTCTTGTTGAATGTTGAGCGACTACCCCAACTAGAATCTATTTACTCAACAAAAATTATTTCAGAGAAATCATACTCCATGGTAAGTTGTTCTTGTAGAATGTTGAACGACTATCCCAACTAAAATCTATCCACTCAGCAAAAATTATTTCAGAGAAATCATACTCCATGGTTCGTTGTTCTTGTAGAATGTTGAACGACTACCCCAACTAAAATCTATCCACTCAACAAAAATTATTTCAGAGAAATCATACTCCATGGTAAGTTGTTCTTGTAGAATGTTGAACGACTACCCCAACTAAAATCTATCCACTCAACAAAAATTATTTCACACCACAGACTCATCTTGGTCAGGATCGATTTGAAATCTATCATGGTTTCAGAGAAATCATACTCCATGGTTCGTTGTTCTTGTAGAATGTTGAACGACTACCCCAACTAAAATCTATCCACTCAACAAAAATTATTTCACACCACAGACTCCTCTTGGTCAGGATCGATTTGAAATCTATCATGGTTTCAGAGAAATCATACTCCATGGTAAGTTGTTCTTGTAGAATGTTGAACGACTACCCCAACTAAAATCTATCCACTCAACAAAAATTATTTCACACCACTGACTCATCTTGGTCAGGATGGATTTGAAATCTATCATGGTTTCAGAGAAATCATACTCCATGGTAAGTTGTTTTTGTAGAATGTTGAACGACTACCCCAACTAAAATCTATCCACTCAACAAAAATTATTTCACACCACTGACTCATCTTGGTCAGGATCGATTTGAAATCTATCATGGTTTCAGAGAAATCATACTCCATGGTAAGTTGTTCTTGTAGAATGTTGAACGACTACCCCAACTAAAATCTATCCACTCAACAAAAATTATTTCATACTACAGACTCATCTTGGACAGGATCGATTTGAAATCTATCATGGTTTCAGAGAAATCATACTCCATGGTTCGTTGTTCTTGTAAAATGTTGAGCGACTATCCCAACTAAAATCTATCCACTCAACAAAAATTATTTCAGAGAAATCATACTCCATGGTAAGTTGTTCTTGTAGAATGTTGAACAACTACCCCAACTAAAATCTATCCACTCAACAAAAATTATTTCACACCACAGACTCATCTTGGTCAGGATCGATTTGAAATCTATCATGGTTTCAGAGAAATCATAGTCCATGGTAAGTTGTTCTTGTAGAATGTTGAACGACTACCCCAACTAAAATCTATCCACTCAACAAAAATTATTTCACACCACAGACTCATCTTGGTCAGGATCAATTTGAAATCTATCATGGTTTCAGAGAAATCATACTCCATAGTAATTTGTTCTTGTAGAATGTTGAACGACTACCCCAACTAAAATCTATCCACTCAACAAAAATTATTTCACACCACAGGCTCATCTTGGTCAGGATCGATTTGAAATCTATCATGGTTTCAGAGAAATCATACTCCATGGTTCGTTGTTCTTGTAGAATGTTGAACGACTATCCCAACTAAAATCTATCCACTCAACAAAAATTATTGCAGAGAAATCATACTCCATGATAAGTTGTTTTTGTAGAATGTTGAACGACTACGCCAACTAAAATCTATCCACTCAACAAAAATTATTTCACACCACACACTCATCTTGGTCAGGATCGATTTGAAATCTATCATGGTTTCAGAGAAATCATACTCGATGGTAAGTTGTTCTTGTAGAATGTTGAACGACTATCCCAACTAAAATCTATCCACTCAACAAAAATTATTTCAGAGAAACCATACTCCATGGTAAGTTGTTCTTGTAGGATGTTGAACGACTATCAAAGCTAAAATCTATCCACTCAACAAAAATTATTTCACACCACAGACTCATCTTGGTCAGGATCGATTTGAAATCTATAATGGTTTCAGAGAAATCATACTCCATGGTTCGTTGTTCTTGTAAAAGTTTGAACGACTACCCCAACTAAAATCTATCCACTCAACAAAAATTATTTCAGAGAAATCATACTCCATGGTTCGTTGTTCTTGTAGAATGTTGAACGACTATCCCAACTAAAATCTATCCACTCAACAAAAATTATTTCAGAGAAATCATACTCCATGGTTCGTTGTTCTTGTAGAATGTTGAACGACTACCCCAACTAAAATCTATCCACTCAACAAAAATTATTTCAGAGAAATCATACTCCATGGTAAGTTGTTCTTGTAGAATGTTGAACGACTATCCCAACTAAAATCTATCCACTCAACAAAAATTATTTCAGAGAAATCATACTCCATGGTAAGTTGTTCTTGTAGAATGTTGAACGACTAGCCCAACTAAAATCTATCCACTCAACAAAAATTATTTCAGAGAAATCATACTCCATGGTTCGTTGTTCTTGTTGAATGTTGAACGACTACCCCAACTGAAATCTATCCACTCAACAAAAATTATTTCACACCACAGACTCATCTTGGTAAGGATCGATTTGAAATCTATCATGGTTTCAGAGAAATCATAGTCCATGGTAAGTTGTTCTTGTAGAATGTTGAACGACTACCCCTAACTAAAATCTATCCACTCAACAAAAATTATTTCACACCACAGACTCATCTTGGTCAGGATCGATTTGAAATCTATCATGGTTTCAGAGAAATCATAATCCATGGTTCGTTGTTCTTGTAGAATGTTGAACGACTACCCCTAACTAAAATCTATCCACTCAACAAAAATTATTTCACACCACAGACTCATCTTGGTCAGGATCGATTTGAAATCTATCATGGTTTCAGAGAAATCATACTCCATGGTTCGTTGTTCTTGTAGAATGTTGAACGACTATCCCAACTAAAATCTATCCACTCAACAAAAATTATTTCAGAGAAATCATACTCCATGGTTCGTTGTTCTTGTTGAATGTTGAACGACTACCCCAACTAGAATCTATTTACTCAACAAAAATTATTTCAGAGAAATCATACTCCATGGTAAGTTGTTCTTGTAGAATGTTGAACGACTATCCCAACTAAAATCTATCCACTCAGCAAAAATTATTTCAGAGAAATCATACTCCATGGTTCGTTGTTCTTGTAGAATGTTGAACGACTACCCCAACTAAAATCTATCCACTCAACAAAAATTATTTCACAATACAGACTCATCTTGGTCAGGATCGATTTGAAATCTATCATGGTTTCAGAGAAAGCATACTTCATGGTTCGTTGTTCTTGTAGAATGTTGAACGACTATCCCAGCTAAAATCTATTCACACAAAAAAATATTTCGGAGAAATCATACTCCATGGTAAGTTGTTCTTGTAGAATGTTGAACGACTATCCCAACTAAAATCTATCCACTCAACAAAAATTATTTCACACCACAGACTCATCTTGGTCAGGATCGATTTGAAATCTATCATGGTTTTAGAGAAATCATACTCCATGGTTCGTTGTTCTTGTAAAATGTTGAACGACTACCCCAACTAAAATCTATCCACTCAACAAAAATTATTTCAGAGAAATCATACTCCATGGTAAGTTGTTCTTGTAGAATGTTGAACGACTATCCCAACTAAAATCTATCCACTCAACAAAAATTATTTCACACCACAGACTCATCTTGGTCAGGATCGATTTGAAATCTATCATGGTTTCAGAGAAGTCATACTCCATAGTTCGTTGTTCTTGTAAAATGTTGAACGACTATCCCAACGCAAATCTATCCACTCAACAAAAATTATTTCAGAGAAATCATACTCCATGGTTCGTTGTTCTTGTAGAATGTTGAACGACTACCCCAACTAAAATCTATCCACTCAACAAAAATTATTTCACACCACAGACTCATCTTGGTCAGGATCGATTTGAAATCTATCGTGGTTTCAGAGAAATCATACTCCATGGTTCGTTGTTCTTGTAGAATGTTGAACGACTATCCCAACTAAAATCTATCCACTCAACAAAAATTATTTCAGAGAAATCATACTCCATGGTAAGTTGTTCTTGTAGAATGTTGAACGACTACCCCAACTAAAATCTATCCACTCAACAAAAATTATTTCAGAGAAATCATACTCCATGATAAGTTGTTCTTGTAGAATGTTGAACGACTATCCCAACTAAAATCTATCCACTCAGCAAAAATTATTTCAGAGAAATCATACTCCATGGTTCGTTGTTCTTGTAGAATGTTGAACGACTACCCCAACTAAAATCTATCCACTCAACAAAAATTATTTCACACCACAGACTCATCTTGGTCAGGATCGATTTGAAATCTATCATGGTTTCAGAGAAATCATACTTCATGGTTCGTTGTTCTTGTAGAATGTTGAACGACTATCCCAACTAAAATCTATCCACACAAAAAAATATTTCAGAGAAATCATACTCCATGGTAAGTTGTTCTTGTAGAATGTTGAACGACTATCCCAACTAAAATCTATCCACTCAACAAAAATTATTTCACACCACAGACTCATCTTGGTCAGGATCGATTTGAAATCTATCATGGTTTCAGAGAAATCATACTCCATGGTTCGTTGTTCTTGTAAAATGTTGAACGACTACCCCAACTAAAATCTATCCACTCAACAAAAATTATTTCCGAGAAATCATACTCCATGGTAAATTGTTCTTGTAGAATGTTGAACGACTATCCCAACTAAAATCTATCCACTCAACAAAAATTATTTCACACCACAGACTCATCTTGGTCAGGATCGATTTGAAATCTATCATGGTTTCAGAGAAATCATACTCCATAGTTCGTTGTTCTTGTAAAATGTTGAACGACTATCCCAACGCAAATCTATCCACTCAACAAAAATTATTTCAGAGAAATCATACTCCATGGTTCGTTGTTCTTGTAGAATGTTGAACGACTACCCCAACTAAAATCTATCCACTCAACAAAAATTATTTCACACCACAGACTCATCTTGGTCAGGATCGATTTGACATCTATCATGGTTTCAGAGAAATCATACTCCATGGTTCGTTGTTCTTGTAGAATGTTGAACGACTATCCCAACTAAAATCTATCCACTCAACAAAAATTATTTCAGAGAAATCATACTCCATGGTAAGTTGTTCTTGTAGAATGCTGAACGACTACCCCTAACTAAAATCTATCCACTCAACAAAAATTATTTCACACCACAGACTCATCTTGGTCAGGATCGATTTGAAATCTATCGTGGTTTCAGAGAAATCATACTCCATGGTTCGTTGTTCTTGTAGAATGTTGAACGACTATCCCAACTAAAATCTATCCACTCAACAAAAATTATTTCAGAGAAATCATACTCCATGGTAAGTTGTTCTTGCTGAATGTTGAACGACTACCCCTAACTAAAATCTATCCACTCAACAAAAATTATTTCAGAGAAATCATACTCCATGGTAAGTTGTTCTTGTAGAATGTTGAACGACTATCCCAACTAAAATCTATCCACTCAGCAAAAATTATTTCAGAGAAATCATACTCCATGGTTCGTTGTTCTTGTAGAATGTTGAACGACTACCCCAACTAAAATCTATCCACTCAACAAAAATTATTTCACACCACAGACTCATCTTGGTCCGGATCGATTTGAAATCTATCATGGTTTCAGAGAAATCATACTTCATGGTTCGTTGTTCTTGTAGAATGTTGAACGACTATCCCAACTAAAATCTATCCACACAAAAAAATATTTCAGAGAAATCATACTCCATGGTAAGTTGTTCTTGTAGAATGTTGAACGACTATCCCAACTAAAATCTATCTACTCAACAAAAATTATTTCACACCACAGACTCATCTTGGTCAGGATCGATTTGAAATCTATCATGGTTTCAGAGAAATCATACTCCATGGTTCGTTGTTCTTGTAAAATGTTGAACGACTACCCCAACTAAAATCTATCCACTCAACAAAAATTATTTCAGAGAAATCATACTCCATGGTAAGTTGTTCTTGTACGACTTGTTGAACGACTATCCCAACTAAAATCTATCCACTCAACAAAAATTATTTCACACCACAGACTCATCTTGGTCAGGATCGATTTGAAATCTATCACGGTTTCAGAGAAATCATACTCCATGGTTCGTTGTTCTTGTAAAATGTTGAACGACTATCCCAACTAAAATCTATCCACTCAACAAAAATTATTTCAGAGAAATCATACTCCATGGTAAGTTGTTCTTGTAGAATGTTGAACGACTACCCCAACTAAAATCTATCCACTCAATAAAAATTATTTCACACCACAGACTCATCTTGGTCAGGATCGATTTGAAATCTATCATGGTTTCAGAGAAATCATACTCCATGGTTCGTTGTTCTTGTAGAATGTTGAACGACTATCCCAACTAAAATCTATCCACTCAACAAAAATTATTTCAGAGAAATCATACTCCATGGTAAGTTGTTCTTGTAGAATGTTGAACGACTATCCCAACTAAAATCTATCCACTCAACAAAAATCATTTCACACCACAGACTCATCTTGGTCAGGATCGATTTGAAATCTATCATGGTTTCAGAGAAATCATACTCCATGGTTCGTTGTTCTTGTAAAATGTTGAACGACTACCCAAACTAAAATCTATCCACTCAACAAAAATTATTTCACACCACAGACTCATCTTGGTCAGGATCGATTTGAAATCTATCATGGTTTCAGAGAAATCATAGTCCATGGTAAGTTGTTCTTGTAGAATGTTGAACGACTACCCCTAACTAAAATCTATCCACTCAACAAAAATTATTTCACACCACAGACTCATCTTGGTCAGAATCGATTTGAAATCTATCATGGTTTCAGAGAAATCATACTCCATGGTTCGTTGTTCTTGTAGAATGTTGAACGACTATCCCAACTAAAATCTATCCACTCAACAAAAATTATTTCAGAGAAATCATACTCCATGGTAAGTTGTTCTTGTAGAATGTTGAACGACTACCCCAACTAAAATCTATCCACTCAACAAAAATTATTTCACACCACAGACTCATCTTGGTCAGGATGGATTTGAAATCTATCATGGTTTCAGAGAAATCATACTCCATGGTTCGTTGTTCTTGTAGAATGTTGAACGACCACCCCGACTAAAATCTATCCACTCAACAAAAATTATTTCAGAGAAATCATACTCCATGGTTCGTTGTTCTTGTTAAATGTTGAACGACTACCCCAACTAAAATCTATCCACTCAACAAAAATTATTTCAGAGAAATCATACTCCATGGTTCGTTGGTCTTGTAGAATGTTGAACGACTATCCCAACTAAAATCTATCCACTCAACAAAAATTATTTCAGAGAAATCATACTCCATGGTAAGTTGTTCTTGTAGAATGTTGAACGACTATCCCAACTAAAATCTATCCACTCAACAAAAATTATTTCACACCACAGACTCATCTTGGTCCGGATCGATTTGAAATCTATCATGATTTCAGAGAAATCATACTCCATGGTTCGTTGTTCTTGTTAAATGTTGAACGACTACCCCAACTAAAATCTATCCACTCAACAAAAATTATTTCAGAGAAATCATACTCCATGGTTCGTTGTTCTTGTAGAATGTTGAACGACTATCCCAACTAAAATCTATCCACTCAACAAAAATTATTTCAGAGAAATCATACTCCATGGTTCGTTGTTCTTGTAGAATGTTGAACGACTACCCCAACTAAAATCTATCCACTCAACAAAACTTATTTCACACCACAGACTCATCTTGGTCAGGATCGATTTGAAATCTATCATGGTTTCAGAGAAATCATACTCCATGGTAAGTTGTTCTTGTAGAATGTTGAACGACTACCCCTAACTAAAATCTATCCACTCAACAAAAATTATTTCACACCACAGACTCATCTTGGTCAGGATCGATTTGAAATCTATCATGGTTTCAGAGAAATCATAGTCCATGGTAAGTTGTTCTTGTAGAATGTTGAACGACTACCCCTATCTAAAATCTATCCACTCAACAAAAATTATTTCACACCACAGACTCATCTTGGTCAGGATCGATTTGAAATCTATCATGGTTTCAGAGAAATCATACTCCATGGTTCGTTGTTCTTGTAGAATGTTGAACGACTATCCCAACTAAAATCTATCCACTCAACAAAAATTATTTCACACCACAGACTCATCTTGGTCAGGATCGATTTGAAATCTATCATGGTTTCAGAGAAATCATACTCCATGGTTCGTTGTTCTTGTAAAATGTTGAGCGACTACCCCAACTAAAATCTATCCACTCAACAAAAATTATTACAGCGAAATCATACTCCATGGTAAATTGTTCTTGTAGAATGTTGAACGACTATCCCAACTAAAATCTATCCACTCAACAAAAATTATTTCACACCACAGACTCATCTTGGTCAGGATCGGTTTGAAATCTATCATGGTTTCAGAGAAATCATACTCCATGGTTCGTTGTTCTTGTAAAATGTTGAACGACTACCCCAACTAAAATCTATCCACTCAACAAAAATTATTTCAGAGAAATCATACTCCATGGTTCGTTGTTCTTGTAGAATGTTGAACGACTACCCCAACTAAAATCTATCCACTCAACAAAAATTATTTCACACCACAGACTCATCTTGGTCAGGATCGATTTGAAATCTATCATGGTTTCAGAGAAATCATACTCCATGGTTCGTTGTTCTTGTAAAATGTTGAACGACTACCACAACTAAAATCTATCCACTCAACAAAAATTATTTCACACCACAGACTCATCTTGGTCAGGATCGATTTGAAATCTATCATGGTTTCAGAGAAATCATACTCCATGGTAAGTTGTTCTTGTAGAATGTTGAACGACTACCCCTAACTAAAATCTATCCACTCAACAAAAATTATTTCACACCACAGACTCATCTTGGTCAGGATCGATTTGAAATCTATCATGGTTTCAGAGAAATCATACTCCATGGTTCGTTGTTCTTGTAGAATGTTGAACGACTATCCCAACTAAAATCTATCCACTCAACAAAAATTATTTCAGAGAAATCATACTCCATGGTAAGTTGTTCTTGTAGAATGTTGAACGACTACCCCAACTAAAATCTATCCACTCAACAAAAATTATTTCACACCACAGACTCATCTTGGTCAGGATCGATTTGAAATCTATCATGGTTTCATAGAAATCATACTCCATGGTTCGTTGTTCTTGTAGAATGTTGAACGACTATCCCAACTAAAATCTATCCACTCAACAAAAATTATTTCAGAGAAATCATACTCCATGGTAAGTTGTTCTTGTAGAATGTTGAACGACTATCCCAACTAAAATCTATCCACTCAACAAAAATTATTTCACACCACAGACTCATCTTGGTCAGGATCGATTTGAAATCTATCATGGTTTCAGAGAAATCATACTCCATGGTTCGTTGTTCTTGTAAAATGTTGAACGACTACCCCAACTAAAATCTATCCACTCAACAAAAATTATTTCAGAGAAATCATACTCCATGGTTCGTTGTTCTTGTAGAATGTTGAACAACTATCCCAACTAAAATCTATCCACTCAACATAAATTATTTCAGAGAAATCATACTCCATGGTTCGTTGTTCTTGTAGAATGTTGAACGACTACCCCAACTAAAATCTATCCACTCAACAAAAATTATTTCAGAGAAATCATACTCCATGGTAAGTTGTTCTTGTAGAATGTTGAACGACTATCCCAACTAAAATCTATCCACTCAACAAAAATTATTTCAGAGAAATCATACTCCATGGTAAGTTGTTCTTGTAGAATGTTGAATGACTATCCCAACTAAAATCTATCCACTCAACAAAAATTATTTCAGAGAAATCATACTCCATGGTTCGTTGTTCTTGTTGAATGTTGAACGACTACCCCAACTAAAATCTATCCACTCAACAAAAATTATTTCACACCACAGACTCATCTTGGTCAGGATCGATTTGAAATCTATCATGGTTTCAGAGAAATCATACTCCATGGTAAGTTGTTCTTGTAGAATGTTGAACGACTACCCCAACTAAAATCTATCCACTCAACAAAAATTATTTAACACCACAGACTCATCTTGGTCAGGATCGATTTGAAATCTATCATGGTTTCAGAGAAATCATACTCCATGGTTCGTTGTTCTTGTAGAATGTTGAACGACTACCCCTAACTAAAATCTATCCACTCATCAAAAATTATTTCACACCACAGACTCATCTTGGTCAGGATCGATTTGAAATCTATCATGGTTTCAGAGAAATCATACTCCATGGTTCGTTGTTCTTGTAGAATGTTGAACGACTACCCCTAACTAAAATCTATCCACTCAACAAAAATTATTTCACACCACAGACTCATCTTGGTCAGGATCAATTTGAAATCTATCATGGTTTCAGAGAAATCATACTCCATGGTTCGTTGTTCTTGTAGAATGTTGAGCGACTATCCCAACTAAAATCTATCCACTCAACAAAAATTATTTCAGAGAAATCATACTCCATGGTAAGTTGTTCTTGTTGAATGTTGAACGACTACCCCAACTAAAATCTGTCCACTCAACAAAAATTATTTCGGAGAAATCATACTCCATGGTAAGTTGTTCTTGTAGAATGTTGAACGACTATCCCAACTAAAATCTATCCACTCAGCAAAAATTATTTCAGGGAAATCATACTCCGTGGTTCGTTGTTCTTGTAGAATGTTGAACGACTACCCCAACTAAAATCTATCAACTCAACAAAAATTATTTCACACCACAGACTCATCTTGGTCAGGATCGATTTGAAATCTATCATGGTTTCAGAGAAATCATACTTCATGGTTCGTTGTTCTTGTAGAATGTTAAACGACTATCCCAACTAAAATCTATCCACACAAAAAAATATTTCAGAGAAATCATACTCCATGGTAAGTTGTTCTTGTAGAATGTTGAACGACTATCCCAACTAAAATCTATCCACTCAACAAAAATTATTTCACACCACAGACTCATCTTTTTCAGGATCGATTTGAAATCTATCATGGTTTCAGAGAAATCATACTCCATGGTTCGTTGTTCTTGTAAAATGTTGAACGACTACCCCAACTAAAATCTATCCACTCAACAAAAATTATTTCAGAGAAATCATACTCCATGGTAAGTTGTTCTTGTAGAATGTTGAACGACTATCCCAACTAAAATCTATCCACTCAACAAAAATTATTTCACACCACAGACTCATCTTGGTCAAGATCGATTTGAAATCTATCACGGTTTCAGAAAAATCATACTCCATGTTTCGTTGTTCTTGGAGAATGTTGAACGACTACCCCAACTAAAATCTATCCACTCAACAAAAATTATTTCACACCACAGACTCATCTTGGTCAGGATCGATTTGAAATCTGTCATGGTTTCAGAGAAATCATACTCCATGGTTCGTTGTTCTTGTAGAATGTTGAACGACTACCCCAACTAAAATCTATCCACTCAACAAAAATTATTTCACACCACAGACTCATCTTGGTCAGGATCGATTTGAAATCTATCATGGTTTCAGAGAAATCGTACTCCATGGTTCGTTGTTCTGGTAGAATGTTGAACGACTACCCCAACTAAAATCTATCCACTCAACAAAAATTATTTCACACCACAGACTCATCTTGGTCAGGATCGATTTGAAATCTATCATGGTTTCAGAGAAATCATACTCCATGGTTCGTTGTTCTTGTAGAATGTTGAACGACTATCCCAACTAAAATCTATCCACTCAAAAAAAATTATTTCAGAGAAATCATACTCCATGGTTCATTGTTCTTGTAGAATGTTGAACGACTACCCCAACTAAAATCTATCCACTCAACAAAAATTATTTCACACCACAGACTCATCTTGGTCAGGATCGATTTGAAATCTATCATGGTTTCAGAGAGATCATACTCCATGGTTCGTTGTTCTTGTAGAATGTTGAACGACTACCCCAACTAAAATCTATCCACTCAACAAAAATTATTTCACACCACAGACTCATCTTGGTCAGGATCGATTTGAAATCTATCATGGTTTCAGAGAAATCATACTCCATGGTTCGTTGTTCTTGTAGAATGTTGAACGACTATCCCAACTAAAATCTATCCACTCAAAAAAAATTATTTCAGAGAAATCATACTCCATGGTTCATTGTTCTTGTAGAATGTTGAACGACTACCCCAACTAAAATCTATCCACTCAACAAAAATTATTTCACACCACAGACTCATCTTGGTCAGGATCGATTTGAAATCTATCATGGTTTCAGAGAAATCATACTCCATGGTTCGTTGTTCTGGTAGAATGTTGAACGACTACCCCAACTAAAATCTATCCACTCAACAAAAATTATTTCACACCACAGACTCATCTTGGTCAGGATCGATTTGAAATCTATCATGGTTTCAGAGAAATCATACTCCATGGTTCGTTGTTCTTGTAGAATGTTGAACGACTATCCCAACTAAAATCTATCCACTCAAAAAAAATTATTTCAGAGAAATCATACTCCATGGTTCATTGTTCTTGTAGAATGTTGAACGACTACCCCAACTAAAATCTATCCACTCAACAAAAATTATTTCACACCACAGACTCATCTTGGTCAGGATCGATTTGAAATCTATCATGGTTTCAGAGAGATCATACTCCATGGTTCGTTGTTCTTGTAGAATGTTGAACGACTACCCCAACTAAAATCTATCCACTCAACAAAAATTATTTCACACCACAGACTCATCTTGGTCAGGATCGATTTGAAATCTATCATGGTTTCAGAGAAATCATACTCCATGGTAAGTTGTTCTTGTAGAATGTTGAACGACTACCCCAACTAAAATCTATCCACTCAACAAAAATTATTTCACACCACAGACTCATCTTGGTCAGGATCGATTTGAAATCTATCATGGTTTCAGAGAAATCATACTCCATGGTTCGTTGTTCTGGTAGAATGTTGAACGACTACCCCAACTAAAATCTATCCACTCAACAAAAATTATTTCACACCACAGACTCATCTTGGTCAGGATCGATTTGAAATCTATCATGGTTTCAGAGAAATCATACTCCATGGTTCGTTGTTCTGGTAGAATGTTGAACGACTACCCCAACTAAAATCTATCCACTCAGCAAAAATTATTTCAGGGAAATCATACTCCGTGGTTCGTTGTTCTTGTAGAATGTTGAACGACTACCCCAACTAAAATCTATCAACTCAACAAAAATTATTTCACACCACAGACTCATCTTGGTCAGGATCGATTTGAAATCTATCATGGTTTCAGAGAAATCATACTTCATGGTTCGTTGTTCTTGTAGAATGTTAAACGACTATCCCAACTAAAATCTATCCACACAAAAAAATATTTCAGAGAAATCATACTCCATGGTAAGTTGTTCTTGTAGAATGTTGAACGACTATCCCAACTAAAATCTATCCACTCAACAAAAATTATTTCACACCACAGACTCATCTTTTTCAGGATCGATTTGAAATCTATCATGGTTTCAGAGAAATCATACTCCATGGTTCGTTGTTCTTGTAAAATGTTGAACGACTACCCCAACTAAAATCTATCCACTCAACAAAAATTATTTCAGAGAAATCATACTCCATGGTAAGTTGTTCTTGTAGAATGTTGAACGACTATCCCAACTAAAATCTATCCACTCAACAAAAATTATTTCACACCACAGACTCATCTTGGTCAAGATCGATTTGAAATCTATCACGGTTTCAGAAAAATCATACTCCATGTTTCGTTGTTCTTGGAGAATGTTGAACGACTACCCCAACTAAAATCTATCCACTCAACAAAAATTATTTCACACCACAGACTCATCTTGGTCAGGATCGATTTGAAATCTGTCATGGTTTCAGAGAAATCATACTCCATGGTTCGTTGTTCTTGTAGAATGTTGAACGACTACCCCAACTAAAATCTATCCACTCAACAAAAATTATTTCACACCACAGACTCATCTTGGTCAGGATCGATTTGAAATCTATCATGGTTTCAGAGAAATCATACTCCATGGTTCGTTGTTCTGGTAGAATGTTGAACGACTACCCCAACTAAAATCTATCCACTCAACAAAAATTATTTCACACCACAGACTCATCTTGGTCAGGATCGATTTGAAATCTATCATGGTTTCAGAGAAATCATACTCCATGGTTCGTTGTTCTTGTAGAATGTTGAACGACTATCCCAACTAAAATCTATCCACTCAAAAAAAATTATTTCAGAGAAATCATACTCCATGGTTCATTGTTCTTGTAGAATGTTGAACGACTACCCCAACTAAAATCTATCCACTCAACAAAAATTATTTCACACCACAGACTCATCTTGGTCAGGATCGATTTGAAATCTATCATGGTTTCAGAGAAATCATTCTCCATGGTAAGTTGTTCTTGTAGAATGTTGAACGACTACCCCAACTAAAATCTATCCACTCAACAAAAATTTTTTCAGACCACAGACTCATCTTGGTCAGGATCGATTTGAAATCTATCATGGTTTCAGAGAAATCATTCTCCATGGTTCGTTGTTCTTGTAGAATGTTGAACGACTACCCCAACTAAAATCTATCCACTCAACAAAAATTATTTCACACCACAGACTCATCTTGGTCAGGATCGATTTGAAATCTATCATGGTTTCAGAGAAATCATTCTCCATGGTAAGTTGTTCTTATAGAATGTTGAACGACTACCCCAACTAAAATCTATCCACTCAACAAAAATTATTTCACACCACAGACTCATCTTGGTCAGGATCGATTTGAAATCTATCATGGTTTCAGAGAAATCATACTCCATGGTTCGTTGTTCTTGTAGAATGTTGAACGACTACCCCAACTAAAATCTATCCACTCAACAAAAATTATTTCACACCACAGACTCATCTTGGTCAGGATCGATTTGAAATCTATCATGGTTTCAGAGAAATCATACTCCATGGTTCGTTGTTCTTGTAGAATGTTGAACGACTACTCCAACTAAAATCTATCCACTCAACAAAAATTATTTCACACCACAGACTCATCTTGGTCAGGATCGATTTGAAATCTATCATGGTTTCAGAGAAATCATACTCCATGGTTCGTTGTTCTTGTAGAATGTTGAACGACTACCCCAACTAAAATCTATCCACTCAACAAAAATTATTTCACACCACAGACTCATCTTGGTCACGATCGATTTGAAATCTATCATGGTTTCAGAGAAATCATACTCCTTGGTTCGTTGTTCTTGTAGAATGTTGAACGTCTACCCCAACTAAAATCTATCCACTCAACAAAAATTATTTCACACCACAGACTCATCTTGGTCAGGATCGATTTGAAATCTATCATGGTTTCAGAGAAATCATACTCCATGTTTCGTTGTTCTTGTAGAGTGTTGAACGACTACCCCAACTAAAATCTATCCACTCAACAAAACTTATTTCACACCACAGACTCATCTTGGTCAGGATCGATTTGAAATCTATCATGGTTTCAGAGAAATCATACTCCATGGTTCGTTGTTCTTGTAGAATGTTGAACGACTACCCCAACGAAAATCTATCCACTCAACAAAAATTATTTCACACCACAGACTCATCTTGGTCAGGATCGATTTGAAATATATAATGGTTTCAGAGAAATCATACTCCATGGTAAGTTGTTCTTGTAGAATGTTGAACGACTACCCTAACTAAAATCTATCCACTCAACAAAAATTATTTCACACCACAGACTAATCTTGGTCAGGATCGATTTGAAATCTATAATGGTTTCAGAGAAATCATACTCCATGGTAAGTTGTTCTTGTAGAATGTTGAACGACTACAACAACTAAAATCTATCCACTCAACAAAAATTATTTCACACCACAGACTCATCTTGGTCAGGATCGATTTGAAATCTATCATGGTTTCAGAGAAATCATACTCCATGGTAAGTTGTTCTTGTAGAATGTTGAACGACTACCCCAACTAAAATCTATCCACTCAACAAAAATTATTTCACACCACAGACTCATCTTGGTCAGGATCGATTTGAAATCTATCATGGTTGCAGAGAAATCATACTCCATGGTTCGTTGTTCTTGTGGAATGTTGAACGACTACCCCAACTAAAATCACTCAACAAAAATTATTTCACACCACAGACTCATCTTGGTCAGGTTCGATGTGAAATCTATCATGGTTTCAGAGAAATCATACTCCATGGTTCGTTGTTCTTGTAGAATGTTGAACGACTACAACAACTAAAATCTATCCACTCAACAAAAATTATTTCACACCACAGACTCATCTTGGTCAGGATCGATTTGAAATCTATCGTGGTTTCAGAGAAATCATACTCCATGGTAAGTTGTTCTTGTAGAATGTTGAACGACTACCCTAACTAAAATCTATCCACTCAACAAAAATTATTTCACACCACAGACTCATCTTGGTCAGGATCGATTTGAAATCTATCGTGGTTTCAGAGAAATCATACTCCATGGTTCGTTGTTCTTGTAGAATGTTGAACGACTACCCCAACTAAAATCTATCCACTCAACAAAAATTATTTCACACCACAGACTCATTTTGGTCAGGATCGATTTGAAATCTATCATGGTTTCAGAGAAATCATACTCCATGGTTCGTTGTTCTTGTAGAATGTTGAACGACTACCCCAACTAAAATCTATCCACTCAACAAAAATTATTTCACACCACAGACTCATCTTGGTCAGGATCGATTTGAAATCTATCATGGTTTCAGAGAAATCATACTCCATGGTAAGTTGTTCTTGTAGAATGTTGAACGACTACCCTAACTAAAATCTATCCACTCAACAAAAATTATTTCACACCACAGACTCATCTTGGTCAGGATCGATTTGAAATCTATCATGGTTTCAGAGAAATCATACTCCATGGTTCGTTGTTCTTGTAGAATGTTGAACGACTACCCCAACTAAAATCTATCCACTCAACAAAAATTATTTCACACCACAGACTCATCTTGGTCAGGATCGATTTGAAATCTATCATGGTTTCAGAGAAATCATACTCCATGGTTCGTTGTTCTTGTAGAATGTTGAACGACTACCCCAACTAAAATCTATCCACTCAACAAAAATTATTTCACACCACAGACTCATCTTGGTCAGGATCGATTTGAAATCTATAATGGTTTCAGAGAAATCATACTCCATGGTTCGTTGTTCTTGTAGAATGCTACCCCAACTAAAATCTATCCACTCAACAAAAATTATTTCACACCACAGACTTATCTTGGTCAGGATCGATTTGAAATCTATCATGGTTTCAGAGAAATCATACTCCATGGTAAGTTGTTCTTGTAGAATGTTGAACGACTACCCCAACTAAAATCTATCCACTCAACAAAAATTATTTCACACCACAGACTCATCTTGGTCAGGATCGATTTGAAATCTATCATGGTTTCAGAGAAATCATACTCCATGGTTCGTTGTTCTTGTAGAATGTTGAACGACTACCCCAACTAAAATCTATCCACTCAACAAAAATTATTTCACACCACAGACTCATCTTGGTCAGGATCGATTTGAAATCTATAATGGTTTCAGAGAAATCATACTCCATGGTTCGTTGTTCTTGTAGAATGTTGAACGACTACCCCAACTAAAATCTATCCACTCAATAAAAATTATTTCACACCACAGACTCATCTTGGTCAGGATCAATTTGAAATCTATCATGGTTTCAGAGAAATCATACTCCATGGTAAGTTGTTCTTGTAGAATGTTGAACGACTACCCTAACTAAAATCTATCCACTCAACAAAAATTATTTCACACCACAGACTCATCTTGGTCAGGATCGATTTGAAATCTATCATGGTTTCAGAGAAATCATACTTCATGGTTCGTTGTTCTTGTAGAATGTTGAACGACTATCCCAACTAAAATCTATCCACACAAAAAAATATTTCAGAGAAATCATACTCCATGGTAAGTTGTTCTTGTAGAATGTTGAACGACTATCCCAACTAAAATCGATCCACTCAACAAAAATTATTTCACACCACAGACTCATCTTGGTCAGGATCGATTTGAAATCTATCATGGTTTCAGAGAAATCATACTCCATGGTTCGTTGTTCTTGTAGAATGTTGAACGACTACCCCAACTAAAATCTATCCACTCAACAAAAATTATTTCACACCACAGACTCATCTTGGTCACGATCGATTTGAAATCTATCATGGTTTCAGAGAAATCATACTCCTTGGTTCGTTGTTCTTGTAGAATGTTGAACGACTACCCTAACTAAAATCTATCCACTCAACAAAAATTATTTCACACCACAGACTCATCTTGGTCAGGATCGATTTGAAATCTATCATGGTTTCAGAGAAATCATACTTCATGGTTCGTTGTTCTTGTAGAATGTTGAACGACTATTACAACTAAAATCTATCCACACAATAAAATATTTCAGAGAAATCATACTCCATGGTAAGTTGTTCTTGTAGAATGTTGAACGACTATAACAACTAAAATCTATCCACTCAACAAAAATTATTTCACACCACAGACTCATCTTGGTCAGGATCGATTTGAAATCTATCATGGTTTCAGAGAAATCATACTCCATGGTTCGTTGTTCTTGTAGAATGTTGAACGACTACCCCAACTAAAATCTATCCACTCAACAAAAATTATTTCAGAGAAATCATACTCCATGGTAAGTTGTTCTTGTAGAATGTTGAACGACTATCCCAACTAAAATCTATCCACTCAACAAAAATTATTTCACACCACAGACTCATCTTGGTCAGGATCGATTTGAAATCTATCACGGTTTCAGAGAAATCATACTCCATGGTTCGTTGTTCTTGTAAAATGTTGAACGACTATCCCAACTAAAATCTATCCACTCAACAAAAATTATTTCAGAGAAATCATACTCCATGGTAAGTTGTTCTTGTAGAATGTTGAACGACTATCCCAACTAAAATCTATCCACTCAACAAAAATCATTTCACACCACAGACTCATCTTGGTCAGGATCGATTTGAAATCTATCATGGTTTCAGAGAAATCATACTCCATGGTTCGTTGTTCTTGTAAAATGTTGAACGACTACCCAAACTAAAATCTATCCACTCAACAAAAATTATTTCACACCACAGACTCATCTTGGTCAGGATCGATTTGAAATCTATCATGGTTTCAGAGAAATCATAGTCCATGGTAAGTTGTTCTTGTAGAATGTTGAACGACTACCCCTAACTAAAATCTATCCACTCAACAAAAATTATTTCACACCACAGACTCATCTTGGTCAGAATCGATTTGAAATCTATCATGGTTTCAGAGAAATCATACTCCATGGTTCGTTGTTCTTGTAAAATGTTGAACGACTATCCCAACTAAAATCTATCCACTCAACAAAAATTATTTCAGAGAAATCATACTCCATGGTAAGTTGTTCTTGTAAAATGTTGAACTACTACCCCAATTAAAATCTATCCACTCAACAAAAATTATTTCACACCACAGACTCATCTTGGTCAGGATGGATTTGAAATCTATCATGGTTTCAGAGAAATCATACTCCATGGTTCGTTGTTCTTGTAGAATGTTGAACGACTATCCCAACTAAAATCTATCCACTCAACAAAAATTATTTCAGAGAAATCATACTCCATGATAAGTTGTTCTTGTAGAATGTTGAACGACTATCCCAACTAAAATCTATCCACTCAACAAAAATTATTTCACACCACAGACTCATCTTGGTCAGGATCGATTTGAAATCTATCATGGTTTCAGAGAAATCATACTCCATGGTTCGTTGTTCTTGTAGAATGTTGAACGAATACAACAACTAAAATCTATCCACTCAACAAAAATTATTTCAGAGAAATCATACTCCATGGTTCGTTGTTCTTGTAGAATGTTGAACGACTATCCCAACTAAAATCTATCCACTCAACAAAAATTATTTCAGAGAAATCATACTCCATGGTAAGTTGTTCTTGTAGAATGTTGAACGACTATCCCAACTAAAATCTATCCACTCAACAAAAATTATTTCACACCACAGACTCATCTTGGTCAGGATCGATTTGAAATCTATCATGGTTTCAGAGAAATCATACTCCATGGTTCGTTGTTCTTGTTAAATGTTGAACGACTACCCCAACTAAAATCTATCCACTCAACAAAAATTATTTCAGAGAAATCATACTCCATGGTTCGTTGTTCTTGTAGAATGTTGAACGACTATCCCAACTAAAATCTATCCACTCAACAAAAATTATTTCAGAGAAATCATACTCCGTGGTTCGTTGTTCTTGTAGAATGTTGAACGACTACCCCAACTAAAATCTATCCACTCAACAAAAATTATTTCAGAGAAATCATACTCCATGGTAAGTTGTTCTTGTAGAATGTTGAACGACTATCCCAACTAAAATCTATCCACTCAACAAAAATTATTTCAGAGAAATCATACTCCATGGTTCGTTGTTCTTGTAGAATGTTGAACGACTACAACAACTAAAATCTATCCACTCAACAAAAATTATTTCACACCACAGACTCATCTTGGTCAGGATCGATTTGAAATCTATCATGGTTTCAGAGAAATCATACTCCATGGTAAGTTGTTCTTGTAGAATGTTGAACGACTACCCTAACTAAAATCTATCCACTCAACAAAAATTATTTCACACCACAGACTCATCTTGGTCAGGATCGATTTGAAATCTATCGTGGTTTCAGAGAAATCATACTCCATGGTTCGTTGTTCTTGTAGAATGTTGAACGACTACCCCAACTAAAATCTGTCCACTCAACAAAAATTATTTCACACCACAGACTCATCTTGGTCAGGATCGATTTGAAATCTATCATGGTTTCAGAGAAATCATACTCCATGGTTCGTTGTTCTTGTAGAATGTTGAACGACTACCCCAACTAAAATCTATCCACTCAACAAAAATTATTTCACACCACAGACTCATCTTGGTCAGGATCGATTTGAAATTTATCATGGTTTCAGAGAAATCATACTCCATGGTAAGTTGTTCTTGTAGAATGTTGAACGACTACCCTAACTAAAATCTATCCACTCAACAAAAATTATTTCACACCACAGACTCATCTTGGTCAGGATCGATTTGAAATCTATCGTGGTTTCAGAGAAATCATACTCCATGGTTCGTTGTTCTTGTAGAATGTTGAACGACTACCCCAACTAAAATCTATCCACTCAACAAAAATTATTTCACACCACAGACTCATCTTGGTCAGGATCGATTTGAAATCTATCATGGTTTCAGAGAAATCATACTCCATGGTTCGTTGTTCTTGTAGAATGTTGAACGACTACCCCAACTAAAATCTATCCACTCAACAAAAATTATTTCACACCACAGACTCATCTTGGTCAGGATCGATTTGAAATCTATCATGGTTTCAGAGAAATCATAGTCCATGGTAAGTTGTTCTTGTAGAATGTTGAACGACTACCCCTAACTAAAATCTATTCATTCAACAAAAATTATTTCACACCACAGACTCATCTTGGTCAGGATCGATTTGAAATCTATCATGGTTTCAGAGAAATCATACTCCATGGTTCGTTGTTCTTGTAGAATGTTGAACGACTACCCCAACTAAAATCTATCCACTCAACAAAAATTATTTCACACCACAGACTCATCTTGGTCAGGATCGATTTGAAATCTATCATGGTTTCAGAGAAATCATACTCCATGGTTCGTTGTTCTTGTAGAATGTTGAACGACTACCCCAACTAAAATCTATCCACTCAACAAAAATTATTTCACACCACAGACTCATCTTGGTCAGGATCGATTTGAAATCTATCATGGTTTCAGAGAAATCATACTCCATGGTTCGTTGTTCTTGTAGAATGTTGAACGACTACCCCAACTAAAATCTATCCACTCAACAAAAATTATTTCACACCACAGACTCATCTTGGTCAGGATCGATTTGAAATCTATCATGGTTTCAGAGAAATCATACTCCATGGTAAGTTGTTCTTGTAGAATGTTGAACGACTACCCCAACTAAAATCTATCCACTCAACAAAAATTATTTCACACCACAGACTCATCTTGGTCAGGATCGATTTGAAATTTATCATGGTTTCAGAGAAATCATACTCAAGGGTTCGTTGTTCTTGTAGAATGTTGAACGACTACCCCAACTAAAATCTATCCACTCAACAAAAATTATTTCACACCACAGACTCATCTTGGTCAGGATCGATTTGAAATCTATCGTGGTTTCAGAGAAGTCATACTCAATGGTTCGTTGTTCTTGTAGAATGTTGAACGACTACCCCAACTAAAATCTATCCACTCAACAAAAATTATTTCACACCACAGACTCATCTTGGTCAGGATCGATTTGAAATCTATCGTGGTTTCAGAGAAATCATACTCCATGGTTCGTTGTTCTTGTAGAATGTTGAACGACTACCCCAACTAAAATCTATCCACTCAACAAAAATTATTTCACACCACAGACTCATCTTGGTCAGGATCGATTTGAAATCTATCATGGTTTCAGAGAAATCATACTCCATGGTTCGTTGTTCTTGTAGAATGTTGAACGACTACCCCAACTAAAATCTATCCACTCAACAAAAATTATTTCACACCACAGACTCATCTTGGTCAGGATCGATTTGAAATCTATCGTGGTTTCAGAGAAATCATACTCAATGGTTCGTTGTTCTTGTAGAATGTTGAACGACTACCCCAACTAAAATCTATCCACTCAACAAAAATTATTTCACACCACAGACTCATCTTGGTCAGGATCGATTTGAAATCTATCATGGTTTCAGAGAAATCATAGTCCATGGTAAGTTGTTCTTGTAGAATGTTGAACGACTACCCCAACTAAAATCTATCCACTCAACAAAAATTATTTCACACCACAGACTCATCTTGGTCAGGATCGATTTGAAATCTATCATGGTTTCAGAGAAATCATACTCCATGGTAAGTTGTTCTTGTAGAATGTTGAACGACTACCCTAACTAAAATCTATCCACTCAACAAAAATTATTTCACACCACAGACTCATCTTGGTCAGGATCGATTTGAAATCTATCATGGTTTCAGAGAAATCATACTCCATGGTAAGTTGTTCTTGTAGAATGTTGAACGACTACCCCAACTAAAATCTATCCACTCAACAAAAATTATTTCACACCACAGACTCATCTTGGTCAGGATCGATTTGAAATCTATCATGGTTTCAGAGAAATCATACTCCATGGTTCGTTGTTCTTGTAGAATGTTGAACGACTACCCCAACTAAAATCTATCCACTCAACAAAAATTATTTCACACCACAGACTCATCTTGGTCAGGATCGATTTGAAATCTATCATGGTTTCAGAGAAATCATACTCCATGGTTCGTTGTTCTTGTAGAATGTTGAACGACTACCCCAACTAAAATCTATCCACTCAACAAAAATTATTTCACACCACAGACTCATCTTGGTCAGGATCGATTTGAAATCTATCATGGTTTCAGAGAAATCATACTCCATGGTTCGTTGTTCTTGTAGAATGCTACATCAACTAAAATCTATCCACTCAACAAAAATTATTTCACACCACAGACTTATCTTGGTCAGGATCGATTTGAAATCTATCATGGTTTCAGAGAAATCATACTGCATGGTAAGTTGTTCTTGTAGAATGTTGAACGACTACCCTAACTAAAATCTATCCACTCAACAAAAATTATTTCACACCACAGACTCATCTTGGTCAGGATCGATTTGAAATCTATCATGGTTTCAGAGAAATCATACTCCATGGTAAGTTGTTCTTGTAGAATGTTGAACGACTACCCCAATTAAAATCTATCCACTCAACAAAAATTATTTCACACCACAGACTCATCTTGGTCAGGATCGATTTGAAATCTATCATGGTTTCAGAGAAATCATACTCCATGGTTCGTTGTTCTTGTAGAATGTTGAACGACTACCCCAACTAAAATCTATCCACTCAACAAAAATTATTTCACACCACAGACTCATCTTGGTCAGGATCGATTTGAAATCTATAATGGTTTCAGAGAAATCATACTCCATGGTTCGTTGTTCTTGTAGAATGTTGAACGACTACCCCAACTAAAATCTATCCACTCAATAAAAATTATTTCACACCACAGACTCATCTTGGTCAGGATCAATTTGAAATCTATCATGGTTTCAGAGAAATCATACTCCATGGTAAGTTGTTCTTGTAGAATGTTGAACGACTACCCTAACTAAAATCTATCCACTCAACAAAAATTATTTCACACCACAGACTCATCTTGGTCAGGATCGATTTGAAATCTATAATGGTTTCAGAGAAATCATACTCCATGGTTCGTTGTTCTTGTAGAATGTTGAACGACTACCCCAACTAAAATCTATCCACTCAATAAAAATTATTTCACACCACAGACTCATCTTGGTCAGGATCAATTTGAAATCTATCATGGTTTCAGAGAAATCATACTCCATGGTAAGTTGTTCTTGTAGAATGTTGAACGACTACCCTAACTAAAATCTATCCACTCAACAAAAATTATTTCACACCACAGACTCATCTTGGTCAGGATCGATTTGAAATCTATCATGGTTTCAGAGAAATCATACCTCATGGTTCGTTGTTCTTGTAGAATGTTGAACGACTACCCCAACTAAAATCTATCCACACAAAAAAATATTTCAGAGAAATCACACTCCATGGTAAGTTGTTCTTGTAGAATGTTGAACGACTATCCCAACTAAAATCTATCTACTCAACAAAAATTATTTCACACCACAGACTCATCTTGGTCAGGATCGATTTGAAATCTATCATGGTTTCAGAGAAATCATACTCCATGGTAAGTTGTTCTTGTAAAATGTTGAACGACTACCCCAACTAAAATCTATCCACTCAACAAAAATTATTTCAGAGAAATCATACTCCATGGTAAGTTGTTCTTGTAGAATGTTGAACGACTATCCCAACTAAAATCTATCCACTCAACAAAAATTATTTCACACCACAGACTCATCTTGGTCAGGATCGATTTGAAATCTATCATGGTTTCAGAGAAATCATACTCCATGGTTCGTTGTTCTTGTAAAATGTTGAACGACTATCCCAACTAAAATCTATCCACTCAACAAAAATTATTTCAGAGAAATCATACTCCATGGTAAGTTGTTCTTGTAGAATGTTGAACGACTACCCCAACTAAAATCTATCCACTCAATAAAAATTATTTCACACCACAGACTCATCTTGGTCAGGATCGATTTGAAATCTATCATGGTTTCAGAGAAATCATACTCCATGGTTCGTTGTTCTTGTAGAATGTTGAACGACTATCCCAACTAAAATCTATCCACTCAACAAAAATTATTTCAGAGAAATCATACTCCATGGTAAGTTGTTCTTGTAGAATGTTGAACGACTATCCCAACTAAAATCTATCCACTCAACAAAAATCATTTCACACCACAGACTCATCTTGGTCAGGATCGATTTGAAATCTATCATGGTTTCAGAGAAATCATAGTCCATGGTAAGTTGTTCTTGTAGAATGTTGAACGACTACCCCTAACTAAAATCTATCCACTCAACAAAAATTATTTCACACCACAGACTCATCTTGGTCAGAATCGATTTGAAATCTATCATGGTTTCAGAGAAATCATACTCCATGGTTCGTTGTTCTTGTAGAATGTTGAACGACTATCCCAACTAAAATCTATCCACTCAACAAAAATTATTTCAGAGAAATCATACTCCATGGTAAGTTGTTCTTGTAAAATGTTGAACGACTACCCAAACTAAAATCTATCCACTCAACAAAAATTATTTCACACCACAGAGTCATCTTGGTCAGGATCGATTTGAAATCTATCATGGTTTCAGAGAAATCATAGTCCATGGTAAGTTGTTCTTGTAGAATGTTGAACGACTACCCCAACTAAGATCTATCCACTCAACAAAAATTATTTCACACCACAGACTCATCTTGGTCAGAATCGATTTGAAATCTATCATGGTTTCAGAGAAATCATACTCCATGGTTCGTTGTTCTTGTAGAATGTTGAACGACTATCCCAACTAAAATCTATCCACTCAACAAAAATTATTTCAGAGAAATCATACTCCATGGTAAGTTGTTCTTGTAGAATGTTGAACGACTAGCCCAACTAAAATCTATCCACTCAACAAAAATTATTTCACACCACAGACTCATCTTGGTCAGGATGGATTTGAAATCTATCATGGTTTCAGAGAAATCATACTCCATGGTTCGTTGTTCTTGTAGAATGTTGAACGACTATCCCAACTAAAATCTATCCACTCAACAAAAATTATTTCAGAGAAATCATACTCCATGATAAGTTGTTCTTGTAGAATGTTGAACGACTATCCCAACTAAAATCTATCCACTCAACAAAAATTATTTCACACCACAGACTCATCTTGGTCAGGATCGATTTGAAATCTATCATGGTTTCAGAGAAATCATACTCCATGGTTCGTTGTTCTTGTAGAATGTTGAACGACTACCCCAACTAAAATCTATCCACTCAACAAAAATTATTTCAGAGAAATCATACTCCATGGTAAGTTGTTCTTGTAGAATGTTGAACGACTATCCCAACTAAAATCTATCCACTCAACAAAAATTATTTCAGAGAAATCATACTCCATGGTTCGTTGTTCTTGTAGAATGTTGAACGACTACAACAACTAAAATCTATCCACTCAACAAAAACTATTTCACACCACAGACTCATCTTGGTCAGGATCGATTTGAAATCTATCATGGTTTCAGAGAAATCATACTCCATGGTAAGTTGTTCTTGTAGAATGTTGAACGACTACCCTAACTAAAATCTATCCACTCAACAAAAATTATTTCACACCACAGACTCATCATGGTCAGGATCGATTTGAAATCTATCATGGTTTCAGAGAAATCATACTCCATGTTTCGTTGTTCTTGTAGAATGTTGAACGACTACCCCAACTAAAATCTATCCACTCAACAAAAATTATTTCACACCACAGACTCATCTTTGTCAGGATCGATTTGAAATCTATAATGGTTTCAGAGAAATCATACTCCATGGTTCGTTGTTCTTGTAGAATGCTACCCCAACTAAAATCTATCCACTCAACAAAAATTCTTTCACACCACAGACTTATCTTGGTCAGGATCGATTTGAAATCTATCATGGTTTCAGAGAAATCATACTGCATGGTAAGTTGTTCTTGTAGAATGTTGAACGACTACCCTAACTAAAATCTATCCACTCAACAAAAATTATTTCACACCACAGACTCATCTTGGTCAGGATCGATTTGAAATCTATCATGGTTTCAGAGAAATCATACTCCATGGTAAGTTGTTCTTGTAGAATGTTGAACGACTACCCCAACTAAAATCTATCCACTTAACAAAAATTATTTCACACCACAGACTCATCTTGGTCAGGATCGATTTGAAATCTATCATGGTTTCAGAGAAATCATACTCCATGGTTCGTTGTTCTTGTAGAATGTTGAACGACTACCCCAACTAAAATCTATCCACTCAACAAAAATTATTTCACACCTCAGACTCATCTTGGTCAGGATCGATTTGAAATCTATAATGGTTTCAGAGAAATCATACTCCATGGTTCGTTGTTCTTGTAGAATGTTGAACGACTACCCCAACTAAAATCTATCCACTCAATAAAAATTATTTCACACCACAGACTCATCTTGGTCAGGATCAATTTGAAATCTATCATGGTTTCAGAGAAATCATACTCCATGGTAAGTTGTTCTTGTAGAATGTTGAACGACTACCCTAACTAAAATCTATCCACTCAACAAAAATTATTTCACACCACAGACTCATCTTGGTCAGGATCGATTTGAAATCTATAATGGTTTCAGAGAAATCATACTCCATGGTTCGTTGTTCTTGTAGAATGTTGAACGACTACCCCAACTAAAATCTATCCACTCAATAAAAATTATTTCACACCACAGACTCATCTTGGTCAGGATCAATTTGAAATCTATCATGGTTTCAGAGAAATCATACTCCATGGTAAGTTGTTCTTGTAGAATGTTGAACGACTACCCTAACTAAAATCTATCCACTCAACAAAAATTATTTCACACCACAGACTCATCTTGGTCAGGATCGATTTGAAATCTATCATGGTTTCAGAGAAATCATACTTCATGGTTCGTTGTTCTTGTAGAATGTTGAACGACTATCCCAACTAAAATCTATCCACACAAAAAAATATTTCAGAGAAATCATACTCCATGGTAAGTTGTTCTTGTAGAATGTTGAACGACTATCCCAACTAAAATCTATCTACTCAACAAAAATTATTTCACACCACAGACTCATCTTGGTCAGGATGGATTTGAAATCTATCATGGTTACAGAGAAATCATACTCCATGGTTCGTTGTTCTTGTAAAATGTTGAACGACTACCCCTACTAAAATCTATCCACTCAACAAAAATTATTTCAGAGAAATCATACTCCATGGTAAGTTGTTCTTGTAGAATGTTGAACGACTACCCCAACTAAAATCTATCCACTCAATAAAAATTATTTCACACCACAGACTCATCTTGGTCAGGATCGATTTGAAATCTATCATGGTTTCAGAGAAATCATACTCCATGGTTCGTTGTTCTTGTAGAATGTTGAACGACTATCCCAACTAAAATCTATCCACTCAACAAAAATTATTTCAGAGAAATCATACTCCATGGTAAGTTGTTCTTGTAGAATGTTGAACGACTATCCCAACTAAAATCTATCCACTCAACAAAAATCATTTCACACCATAGACTCATCTTGGTCAGGATCGATTTGAAATCTATCATGGTTTCAGAGAAATCATACTCCATGGTTCGTTGTTCTTGTAAAATGTTGAACGACTACCCAAACTAAAATCTATCCACTCAACAAAAATTATTTCACACCACAGACTCATCTTGGTCAGGATCGATTTGAAATCTATCATGGTTTCAGAGAAATCATAGTCCATGGTAAGTTGTTCTTGTAGAATGTTGAACGACTACCCCTAACAAAAATCTATCCACTCAACAAAAATTATTTCACACCACAGACTCATCTTGGTCAGAATCGATTTGAAATCTATCATGGTTTCAGAGAAATCATACTCCATGGTTCGTTGTTCTTGTAGAATGTTGAACGACTATCCCAACTAAAATCTATCCACTCAACAAAAATTATTTCAGAGAAATCATACTCCATGGTAAGTTGTTCTTGTAGAATGTTGAACGACTACCCCAACTAAAATCTATCCACTCAACAGAAATTATTTCACACCACAGACTCATCTTGGTCAGGATGGATTTGAAATCTATCATGGTTTCAGAGAAATCATACTCCATGGTTCGTTGTTCTTGTAGAATGTTGAACGACTATCCCAACTAAAATCTATCCACTCAACAAAAATTATTTCAGAGAAATCATACTCCATGATAAGTTGTTCTTGTAGAATGTTGAACGACTATCCCAACTAAAATCTATCCACTCAACAAAAATTATTTCACACCACAGACTCATCTTGGTCAGGATCGATTTGAAATCTATCATGGTTTCAGAGAAATCATACTCCATGGTTCGTTGTTCTTGTAGAATGTTGAACGACTACCCCAACTAAAATCTATCCACTCAACAAAAATTATTTCAGAGAAATCATACTCCATGGTAAGTTGTTCTTGTAGAATGTTGAACGACTATCCCAACTAAAATCTATCCACTCAACAAAAATTATTTCAGAGAAATCATACTCCATGGTTCGTTGTTCTTGTAGAATGTTGAACGACTACAGCAACTAAAATCTATCCACTCAACAAAAATTATTTCACACCACATTCTCATCTTGGTCAGGATCGATTTGAAATCTATCATGGTTTCAGAGAAATCATACTCCATGGTAAGTTGTTCTTGTAGAATGTTGAACGACTACCCTAACTAAAATCTATCCACTCAACAAAAATTATTTCACACCACAGACTCATCTTGGTCAGGATCGATTTGAAATCTATCGTGGTTTCAGAGAAATCATACTCCATGGTTCGTTGTTCTTGTAGAATGTTAACCGACTACCCCAACTAAAATCTATCCACTCAACAAAAATTATTTCACACCACAGACTCATCTTGGTCAGGATCGATTTGAAATCTATCATGGTTTCAGAGAAATCATACTCCATGGTTCGTTGTTCTTGTAGAATGTTGAACGACTACCCCAACTAAAATCTATCCACTCAACAAAAATTATTTCACACCACAGACTCATCTTGGTCAGGATCGATTTGAAATCTATCATGGTTTCAGAGAAATCATACTCCATGGTAAGTTGTTCTTGTAGAATGTTGAACGACTACCCTAACTAAAATCTATCCACTCAACAAAAATTATTTCACACCACAGACTCATCTTGGTCAGGATCGATTTGAAATCTATCATGGTTTCAGAGAAATCATACTCCATGGTTCGTTGTTCTTGTAGAATGTTGAACGACTACCCCAACTAAAATCTATCCACTCAACAAAAATTATTTCACACCACAGACTCATCTTGGTCAGGATCGATTTGAAATCTATAATGGTTTCAGAGAAATCATACTCCATGGTTCGTTGTTCTTGTAGAATGCTACCCCAACTAAAATCTATCCACTCAACAAAAATTATTTCACACCACAGACTTATCTTGGTCAGGATCGATTTGAAATCTATCATGGTTTCAGAGAAATCATACTCCATGGTAAGTTGTTCTTGTAGAATGTTGAACGACTACCCCAACTAAAATCTATCCACTCAACAAAAATTATTTCACACCACAGACTCATCTTGGTCAGGATCGATTTGAAATCTATCATGGTTTCAGAGAAATCATAGTCCATGGTAAGTTGTTCTTGTAGAATGTTGAACGACTACCCCTAACAAAAATCTATCCACTCAACAAAAATTATTTCACACCACAGACTCACCTTGGTCAGAATCGATTTGAAATCTATCATGGTTTCAGAGAAATCATACTCCATGGTTCGTTGTTCTTGTAGAATGTTGAACGACTATCCCAACTAAAATCTATCCACTCAACAAAAATTATTTCAGAGAAATCATACTCCATGGTAAGTTGTTCTTGTAGAATGTTGAACGACTACCCCAACTAAAATCTATCCACTCAACAGAAATTATTTCACACCACAGACTCATCTTGGTCAGGATGGATTTGAAATCTATCATGGTTTCAGAGAAATCATACTCCATGGTTCGTTGTTCTTGTAGAATGTTGAACGACTATCCCAACTAAAATCTATCCACTCAACAAAAATTATTTCAGAGAAATCATACTCCATGATAAGTTGTTCTTGTAGAATGTTGAACGACTATCCCAACTAAAATCTATCCACTCAACAAAAATTATTTCACACCACAGACTCATCTTGGTCAGGATCGATTTGAAATCTATCATGGTTTCAGAGAAATCATACTAAATGGTTCGTTGTTCTTGTAGAATGTTGAACGACTACCCCAACTAAAATCTATCCACTCAACAAAAATTATTTCAGAGAAATCATACTCCATGGTAAGTTGTTCTTGTAGAATGTTGAACGACTATCCCAACTAAAATCTATCCACTCAACAAAAATTATTTCAGAGAAATCATACTCCATGGTTCGTTGTTCTTGTAGAATGTTGAACGACTACAACAACTAAAATCTATCCACTCAACAAAAATTATTTCACACCACAGGCTCATCTTGGTCAGGATCGATTTGAAATCTATCATGGTTTCAGAGAAATCATACTCCATGGTAAGTTGTTCTTGTAGAATGTTGAACGACTACCCTAACTAAAATCTATCCACTCAACAAAAATTATTTCACACCACAGACTCATCTTGGTCAGGATCGATTTGAAATCTATCGTGGTTTCAGAGAAATCATACTCCATGGTTCGTTGTTCTTGTAGAATGTTAACCGACTACCCCAACTAAAATCTATCCACTCAACAAAAATTATTTCACACCACAGACTCATCTTGGTCAGGATCGATTTGAAATCTATCATGGTTTCAGAGAAATCATACTCCATGGTTCGTTGTTCTTGTAGAATGTTGAACGACTACCCCAACTAAAATCTATCCACTCAACAAAAATTATTTCACACCACAGACTCATCTTGGTCAGGATCGATTTGAAATCTATCATGGTTTCAGAGAAATCATACTCCATGGTAAGTTGTTCTTGTAGAATGTTGAACGACTACCCTAACTAAAATCTATCCACTCAACAAAAATTATTTCACACCACAGACTCATCTTGGTCAGGATCGATTTGAAATCTATCATGGTTTCAGAGAAATCATACTCCATGGTTCGTTGTTCTTGTAGAATGTTGAACGACTACCCCAACTAAAATCTATCCACTCAACAAAAATTATTTCACACCACAGACTCATCTTGGTCAGGATCGATTTGAAATCTATAATGGTTTCAGAGAAATCATACTCCATGGTTCGTTGTTCTTGTAGAATGCTACCCCAACTAAAATCTATCCACTCAACAAAAATTATTTCACACCACAGACTTATCTTGGTCAGGATCGATTTGAAATCTATCATGGTTTCAGAGAAATCATACTGCATGGTAAGTTGTTCTTGTAGAATGTTGAACGACTACCCTAACTAAAATTTATCCACTCAACAAAAATTATTTCACACCACAGACTCATCTTGGTCAGGATCGATTTGAAATCTATCATGGTTTCAGAGAAATCATACTCCATGGTTCGTTGTTCTTGTAGAATGTTGAACGACTACCCCAACTAAAATCTATCCACTCAACAAAAATTATTTCACACCACAGGCTCATCTTGGTCAGGATCGATTTGAAATCTATCATGGTTTCAGAGAAATCATACTCCATGGTTCGTTGTTCTTGTAGAATGTTGAACGACTACCCCAACTAAAATCTATCCACTCAACAAAAATTATTTCACACCACAGACTCATCTTGGTCAGGATCGATTTGAAATCTATAATGGTTTCAGAGAAATCATACTCCATGGTTCGTTGTTCTTGTAGAATGTTGAACGACTACCCCAACTAAAATCTATCCACTCAATAAAAATTATTTCACACCACAGACTCATCTTGGTCAGGATCAATTTGAAATCTATCATGGTTTCAGAGAAATCATACTCCATGGTAAGTTGTTCTTGTAGAATGTTGAACGACTACCCTAACTAAAATCTATCCACTCAACAAAAATTATTTCACACCACAGACTCATCTTGGTCAGGATCGATTTGAAATCTATAATGGTTTCAGAGAAATCATACTCCATGGTTCGTTGTTCTTGTAGAATGTTGAACGACTACCCCAACTAAAATCTATCCACTCAATAAAAATTATTTCACACCACAGACTCATCTTGGTCAGGATCAATTTGAAATCTATCATGGTTTCAGAGAAATCATACTCCATGGTAAGTTGTTCTTGTAGAATGTTGAACGACTACGCTAACTAAAATCTATCCACTCAACAAAAATTATTTCACACCACAGACTCATCTTGGTCAGGATCGATTTGAAATCTATCATGGTTTCAGAGAAATCATACTTCATGGTTCGTTGTTCTTGTAGAATGTTGAACGACTATCCCAACTAAAATCTATCCACACAAAAAAATATTTCAGAGAAATCATACTCCATGGTTCATTGTTCTTGTAGAATGTTGAACGACTATCCCAACTAAAATCTATCTACTCAACAAAAATTATTTCACACCACAGACTCATCTTGGTCAGGATCGATTTGAAATCTATCATGGTTTCAGAGAAATCATACTCCATGGTTCGCTGTTCTTGTAAAATGTTGAGCGACTACCCCAACTAAAATCTATCCACTCAACAAAAATTATTTCAGAGAAATCATACTCCATGGTAAGTTGTTCTTGTAGAATGTTGAACGACTATCCCAACTAAAATCTATCCACTCAACAAAAATTATTTCACACCACAGACTCATCTTGGTCAGGATCGATTTGAAATCTATCACGGTTTCAGAGAAATCATACTCCATGGTTCGTTGTTCTTGTAAAATATTGAACGACTATCCCAACTAAAATCTATCCACTCAACAAAAATTATTTCAGAGAAATCATACTCCATGGTAAGTTGTTCTTGTAGAATGTTGAACGACTACCCCAACTAAAATCTATCCACTCAACAAAAATTATTTCACACCACAGACTCATCTTGGTCAGGATCGATTTGAAATCTATAATGGTTTCAGAGAAATCATACTCCATGGTTCGTTGTTCTTGTAGAATGCTACCCCAACTAAAATCTATCCACTCAACAAAAATTATTTCACACCACAGACTTATCTTGGTCAGGATCGATTTGAAATCTATCATGGTTTCAGAGAAATCATACTGCATAGTAAGTTGTTCTTGTAGAATGTTGAACGACTACCCTAACTAAAATTTATCCACTCAACAAAAATTATTTCACACCACAGACTCATCTTGGTCAGGATCGATTTGAAATCTATCATGGTTTCAGAGAAATCATACTCCATGGTTCGTTGTTCTTGTAGAATGTTGAACGACTACCCCAACTAAAATCTATCCACTCAACAAAAATTATTTCACACCACAGGCTCATCTTGGTCAGGATCGATTTGAAATCTATCATGGTTTCAGAGAAATCATACTCCATGGTTCGTTGTTCTTGTAGAATGTTGAACGACTACCCCAACTAAAATCTATCCACTCAACAAAAATTATTTCACACCACAGACTCATCTTGGTCAGGATCGATTTGAAATCTATAATGGTTTCAGAGAAATCATACTCCATGGTTCGTTGTTCTTGTAGAATGTTGAACGACTACCCCAACTAAAATCTATCCACTCAATAAAAATTATTTCACACCACAGACTCATCTTGGTCAGGATCAATTTGAAATCTATCATGGTTTCAGAGAAATCATACTCCATGGTAAGTTGTTCTTGTAGAATGTTGAACGACTACCCTAACTAAAATCTATCCACTCAACAAAAATTATTTCACACCACAGACTCATCTTGGTCAGGATCGATTTGAAATCTATAATGGTTTCAGAGAAATCATACTCCATGGTTCGTTGTTCTTGTAGAATGTTGAACGACTACCCCAACTAAAATCTATCCACTCAATAAAAATTATTTCACACCACAGACTCATCTTGGTCAGGATCAATTTGAAATCTATCATGGTTTCAGAGAAATCATACTCCATGGTAAGTTGTTCTTGTAGAATGTTGAACGACTACGCTAACTAAAATCTATCCACTCAACAAAAATTATTTCACACCACAGACTCATCTTGGTCAGGATCGATTTGAAATCTATCATGGTTTCAGAGAAATCATACTTCATGGTTCGTTGTTCTTGTAGAATGTTGAACGACTATCCCAACTAAAATCTATCCACACAAAAAAATATTTCAGAGAAATCATACTCCATGGTTCATTGTTCTTGTAGAATGTTGAACGACTATCCCAACTAAAATCTATCTACTCAACAAAAATTATTTCACACCACAGACTCATCTTGGTCAGGATCGATTTGAAATCTATCATGGTTTCAGAGAAATCATACTCCATGGTTCGCTGTTCTTGTAAAATGTTGAGCGACTACCCCAACTAAAATCTATCCACTCAACAAAAATTATTTCAGAGAAATCATACTCCATGGTAAGTTGTTCTTGTAGAATGTTGAACGACTATCCCAACTAAAATCTATCCACTCAACAAAAATTATTTCACACCACAGACTCATCTTGGTCAGGATCGATTTGAAATCTATCACGGTTTCAGAGAAATCATACTCCATGGTTCGTTGTTCTTGTAAAATATTGAACGACTATCCCAACTAAAATCTATCCACTCAACAAAAATTATTTCAGAGAAATCATACTCCATGGTAAGTTGTTCTTGTAGAATGTTGAACGACTACCCCAACTAAAATCTATCCACTCAATAAAAATTATTTCACACCACAGACTCATCTTGGTCAGGATCGATTTGAAATCTATCATGGTTTCAGAGAAATCATACTCCATGGTTCGTTGTTCTTGTAGAATGTTGAACGACTATCCCAACTAAAATCTATCCACTCAACAAAAATTATTTCAGAGAAATCATACTCCATGGTAAGTTGTTCTTGTAGAATGTTGAACGACTATCCCAACTAAAATCTATCCACTCAACAAAAATCATTTCACACCACAGACTCATCTTGGTCAGGATCGATTTGAAATCTATCATGGTTTCAGAGAAATCATACTCCATGGTTCGTTGTTCTTGTAAAATGTTGAACGACTACCCAAACTAAAATCTATCCACTCAACAAAAATTATTTCACACCACAGACTCATCTTGGTCAGGATCGATTTGAAATCTATCATGGTTTCAGAGAAATCATAGTCCATGGTAAGTTGTTCTTGTAGAATGTTGAACGACTACCCCTAACTAAAATCTATCCACTCAACAAAAATTATTTCACACCACAGACTCAGCTTGGTCAGAATCGATTTGAAATCTATCATGGTTTCAGAGAAATCATACTCCATGGTTCGTTGTTCTTGTAGAATGTTGAACGACTAACCCAACTAAAATCTATCCACTCAACAAAAATTATTTCAGAGAAATCATACTCCATGATAAGTTGTTCTTGTAGAATGTTGAACGACTATCCCAACTAAAATCTATCCACTCAACAAAAATTATTTCACACCACAGACTCATCTTGGTCAGGATCGATTTGAAATCTATCATGGTTTCAGAGAAATCATACTCCATGGTTCGTTGTTCTTGTAGAATGTTGAACGACTACCCCAACTAAAATCTATCCACTCAACAAAAATTATTTCAGAGAAATCATACTCCATGGTAAGTTGTTCTTGTTGAACGACTATCCCAACTAAAATCTATCCACTCAACAAAAATTATTTCAGAGAAATCATACTCCATGGTTCGTTGTTCTTGTAGAATGTTGAACGACTACAACAACTAAAATCTATCCACTCAACAAAAATTATTTCACACCACAGACTCATCTTGGTCAGGATCGATTTGAAATCTATCATGGTTTCAGAGAAATCATACTCCATGGTAAGTTGTTCTTGTAGAATGTTGAACGACTACCCTAACTAAAATCTATCCACTCAACAAAAATTATTTCACACCACAGACTCATCTTGGTCAGGATCGATTTGAAATCTATCGTGGTTTCAGAGAAATCATACTCAATGGTTCGTTGTTCTTGTAGAATGTTGAACGACTACCCCAACTAAAATCTATCCACTCAACAAAAATTATTTCACACCACAGACTCATCTTGGTCAGGATCGATTTGAAATCTATCATGGTTTCAGAGAAATCATACTCCATGGTTCGTTGTTCTTGTAGAATGTTGAACGACTACCCCAACTAAAATCTATCCACTCAACAAAAATTATTTCACACCACAGACTCATCTTGGTCAGGATCGATTTGAAATCTATCATGGTTTCAGAGAAATCATACTCCATGGTAAGTTGTTCTTGTAGAATGTTGAACGACTACCCTAACTAAAATCTATCCACTCAACAAAAATTATTTCACACCACAGACTCATCTTGGTCAGGATCGATTTGAAATCTATCATGGTTTCAGAGAAATCATACTCCATGGTTCGTTGTTCTTGTAGAATGTTGAACGACTACCCCAACTAAAATCTATCCACTCAACAAAAATTATTTCAGAGAAATCATACTCCATGGTAAGTTGTTCTTGTAGAATGTTGAACGACTATCCCAACTAAAATCTATCCACTCAACAAAAATTATTTCAGAGAAATCATACTCCATGGTTCGTTGTTCTTGTAGAATGTTGAACGACTACAACAACTAAAATCTATCCACTCAACAAAAATTATTTCACACCACAGACTCATCTTGGTCAGGATCGATTTGAAATCTATCATGGTTTCAGAGAAATCATACTCCATGGTAAGTTGTTCTTGTAGAATGTTGAACGACTACCCTAACTAAAATCTATCCACTCAACAAAAATTATTTCACACCACAGACTCATCTTGGTCAGGATCGATTTGAAATCTATCGTGGTTTCAGAGAAATCATACTCAATGGTTCGTTGTTCTTGTAGAATGTTGAACGACTACCCGAACTAAAATCTATCCACTCAACAAAAATTATTTCACACCACAGACTCATCTTGGTCAGGATCGATTTGAAATCTATCATGGTTTCAGAGAAATCATAATCCATGGTTCGTTGTTCTTGTAGAATGTTGAACGACTACCCCAACTAAAATCTATCCACTCAACAAAAATTATTTCACACCACAGACTCATCTTGGTCAGGATCGATTTGAAATCTATCATGGTTTCAGAGAAATCATACTCCATGGTAAGTTGTTCTTGTAGAATGTTGAACGACTACCCTAACTAAAATCTATCCACTCAACAAAAATTATTTCACACCACAGACTCATCTTGGTCAGGATCGATTTGAAATCTATCATGGTTTCAGAGAAATCATACTCCATGGTTCGTTGTTCTTGTAGAATGTTGAACGACTACCCCAACTAAAATCTATCCACTCAACAAAAATTATTTCACACCACAGACTCATCTTGGTCAGGATCGATTTGAAATCTATCATGGTTTCAGAGAAATCATACTCCATGGTTCGTTGTTCTTGTAGAATGTTGAACGACTACCCCAACTAAAATCTATCCACTCAACAAAAATTATTTCACACCACAGACTCATCTTGGTCAGGATCGATTTGAAATCTATAATGGTTTCAGAGAAATCATACTCCATGGTTCGTTGTTCTTGTAGAATGCTACCCCAACTAAAATCTATCCACTCAACAAAAATTATTTCACACCACAGACTTATCTTGGTCAGGATCGATTTGAAATCTATCATGGTTTCAGAGAAATCGTACTGCATGGTAAGTTGTTCTTGTAGAATGTTGAACGACTACCCTAACTAAAATCTATACACTCAACAAAAATTATTTCACACCACAGACTCATCTTGGTCAGGATCGATTTGAAATCTATCATGGTTTCAGAGAAATCATACTCCATGGTAAGTTGTTCTTGTAGAATGTTGAACGACTACCCCAACTAAAATCTATCCACTCAACAAAAATTATTTCACACCATAGACTCATCTTGGTCAGGATCGATTTGAAATCTATCATGGTTTCAGAGAAATCATACTCCATGGTTCGTTGTTCTTGTAGAATGTTGAACGACTACCCCAACTAAAATCTATCCACTCAACAAAAATTATTTCACACCACAGACTCATCTTGGTCAGGATCGATTTGAAATCTATAATGGTTTCAGAGAAATCATACTCCATGGTTCGTTGTTCTTGTAGAATGTTGAACGACTACCCCAACTAAAATCTATCCACTCTATAAAAATTATTTCACACCACAGACTCATCTTGGTCAGGATCAATTTGAAATCTATCATGGTTTCAGAGAAATCATACTCCATGGTAAGTTGTTCTTGTAGGATGTTGAACGACTACCCTAACTAAAATCTATCCACTCAACAAAAATTATTTCACACCACAGACTCATCTTGGTCAGGATCGATTTGAAATCTATCATGGTTTCAGAGAAATCATACTCCATGGTTCGTTGTTCTTGTAGAATGTTGAACGACTACCCCAACTAAAATCTATTCACTCAATAAAAATTATTTCACACCACAGACTCATCTTGGTCAGGATCAGTTTGAAATCTATCATGGTTTCAGAGAAATCATACTCCATGGTAAGTTGTTCTTGTAGAATGTTGAACGACTACCCTAACTAAAATCTATCCACTCAACAAAAATTATTTCACACCACAGACTCATCTTGGTCAGGATCGATTTGAAATCTATCATGGTTTCAGAGAAATCATACTTCATGGTTCGTTGTTCTTGTAGAATGTTGAACGACTATCCCAACTAAAATCTATCCACACAAAAAAATATTTCAGAGAAATCATACTCCATGGTAAGTTGTTCTTGTAGAATGTTGAACGACTATCCCAAATAAAATCTATCCATTCAACAAAAATTATTTCACACCACAGACTCATCTTGGTCAGGATCGATTTGAAATCTATCATGGTTTCAGAGAAATCATACTCCATGGTTCGTTGTTCTTGTAAAATGTTGAACGACTACCCCAATTAAAATCTATCCACTCAACAAAAATTATTTCAGAGAAATCATACTCCATGGTAAGTTGTTCTTGTAGAATGTTGAACGACTAACCCAACTAAAATCTATCCACTCAACAAAAATTATTTCACACCACAGACTCATCTTGGTCAGGATCGATTTGAAATCTATCACGGTTTCAGAGAAATAATACTCCATGGTAAGTTGTTCTTGTAGAATGTTGAACGACTACCCTAACTAAAATCTATCCACTCAACAAAAATTATTTCACACCACAGACTTATCTTGGTCAGGATCGATTTGAAATCTATCATGGTTTCAGAGAAATCATACTGCATGGTAAGTTGTTCTTGTAGAATGTTGAACGACTACCCTAACTAAAATCTATCCACTCAACAAAAATTATTTCACACCACAGACTCATCTTGGTCAGGATCGATTTGAAATCTATCATGGTTTCAGAGAAATCATACTCCATGGTTCGTTGTTCTTGTAGAATGTTGAACGACTACCCCAACTAAAATCTATCCACTCAACAAAAATTATTTCACACCACAGACTCATCTTGGTCAGGATCGATTTGAAATCTATCATGGTTTCAGAGAAATCATACTCCATGGTTCGTTGTTCTTGTAGAATGTTGAACGACTACCCCAACTAAAATCTATCCACTCAACAAAAATTATTTCACACCACAGACTCATCTTGGTCAGGATCGATTTGAAATCTATCATGGTTTCAGAGAAATCATACTCCATGGTTCGTTGTTCTTGTAGAATGTTGAACGACTACCCCAACTAAAATCTATCCACTCAACAAAAATTATTTCACACCACAGACTCATCTTGGTCAGGATCGATTTGAAATCTATCATGGTTTCAGAGAAATCATACTCCATGGTTCGTTGTTCTTGTAGAATGTTGAACGGCTACCCCAACTAAAATCTATCCACTCAACAAAAATTATTTCACACCACAGACTCATCTTGGTCAGGATCGATTTGAAATCTATCATGGTTTCAGAGAAATCATACTCCATCGTTCGTTGTTCTTGTAAAATGTTGAACGACTACCCAAACTAAAATCTATAAACTCAACAAAAATTATTTCACACCACAGACTCATCTTGGTCAGGATCGATTTGAAATCTATCATGGTTTCAGAGAAATCATACTCCATGGTTCGTTGTTCTTGTAGAATGTTGAACGACTATCCCAACTAAAATCTATCCACTCAACAAAAATTATTTCAGAGAAATCATACTCCATGGTAAGTTGTTCTTGTAGAATGTTGAACGACTACCCCAACTAAAATCTATCCACTCAACAAAAATTATTTCACACCACAGACTCATCTTGGTCAGGATGGATTTGAAATCTATCATGGTTTCAGAGAAATCATACTCCATGGTTCGTTGTTCTTGTAGAATGTTGAACGACTATCCCAACTAAAATCTATCCACTCAACAAAAATTATTTCAGAGAAATCATACTCCATGATAAGTTGTTCTTGTAGAATGTTGAACGACTATCCCAACTAAAATCTATCCACTCAACAAAAATTATTTCACACCACAGACTCATCTTGGTCAGGATCGATTTGAAATCTATCATGGTGTCAGAGAAATCATACTCCATGGTTCGTTGTTCTTGTAGAATGTTGAACGACTACCCCAACTAAAATCTATCCACTCAACAAAAATTATTTCAGAGAAATCATACTCCATGGTAAGTTGTTCTTGTAGAATGTTGAACGACTAACCCAACTAAAATCTATCCACTCAACAAAAATTATTTCAGAGAAATCATACTCCATGGTTCGTTGTTCTTGTAGAATGTTGAACGACTACAACAACTAAAATCTATCCACTCAACAAAAATTATTTCACACCACAGACTCATCTTGGTCAGGATCGATTTGAAATCTATCATGGTTTCAGCGAAATCATACTCCATGGTAAGTTGTTCTTGTAGAATGTTGAACGACTACAATAACTAAAATCTATCCACTCAACAAAAATTATTTCACACCACAGAATCATCTTGGTCAGGATCGATTTGAAATCTATCGTGGTTTCAGAGAAATCATACTCCATGGTTCGTTGTTCTTGTAGAATGTTGAACGACTACCCCAACTAAAATCTATCCACTCAACAAAAATTATTTCACACCACAGACTCATCTTGGTCAGGATCGATTTGAAATCTATCATGGTTTCAGAGAAATCATACTCCATGGTTCGTTGTTCTTGTAGAATGTTGAACGACTACCCCAACTAAAATCTATCCACTCAACAAAAATTATTTCACACCACAGACTCATCTTGGTCAGGATCGATTTGAAATCTATCATGGTTTCAGAGAAATCATACTCCATGGTAAGTTGTTCTTGTAGAATGTTGAACGACTACCCTAACTAAAATCTATCCACTCAACAAAAATTATTTCACACCACAGACTCATCTTGGTCAGGATCGATTTGAAATCTATCATGGTTTCAGAGAAATCATACTCCATGGTTCGTTGTTCTTGTAGAATGTTGAACGACTACCCCAACTAAAATCTATCCACTCAACAAAAATTATTTCACACCACAGACTCATCTTGGTCAGGATCGATTTGAAATCTATCATGGTTTCAGAGAAATCATACTCCATGGTTCGTTGTTCTTGTAGAATGTTGAACGACTACCCCAACTAAAATCTATCCACTCAACAAAAATTATTTCACACCACAGACTCATCTTGGTCAGGATCGATTTGAAATCTATAATGGTTTCAGAGAAATCGTACTCCATGGTTCGTTGTTCTTGTAGAATGCTACCCCAACTAAAATCTATCCACTCAACAAAAATTATTTCACACCACAGACTCATCTTGGTCAGGATCGATTTGAAATCTATCATGGTTTCAGAGAAATCATACTCCATGGTTCGTTGTTCTTGTAGAATGTTGAACGACTACCCCAACTAAAATCTATCCACTCAACAAAAATTATTTCACACCACAGACTCATCTTGGTCAGGATCGATTTGAAATCTATCATGGTTTCAGAGAAATCATACTCCATGGTAAGTTGTTCTTGTAGAATGTTGAACGACTACCCTAACTAAAATCTATCCACTCAACTAAAATTATTTCACACCACAGACTCATCTTGGTCAGGATCGATTTGAAATCTATCATGGTTTCAGAGAAATCATACTCCATGGTTCGTTGTTCTTGTAGAATGTTGAACGACTACCCCAACTAAAATCTATCCACTCAACAAAAATTATTTCACACCACAGACTCATCTTGGTCAGGATCGATTTGAAATCTATCATGGTTTCAGAGAAATCATACTCCATGGTAAGTTGTTCTTGTAGAATGTTGAACGACTACCCTAACTAAAATCTATCCACTCAACTAAAATTATTTCACACCACAGACTCATCTTGGTCAGGATCGATTTGAAATCTATCATGGTTTCAGAGAAATCATACTCCATGGTTCGTTGTTCTTGTAGAATGTTGAACGACTACCCCAACTAAAATCTATCCACTTATTTCACACCACAGACTCATCTTGGTCAGGATCGATTTGAAATCTATCATGGTTTCAGAGAAATCATACTCCATGGTTCGTTGTTCTTGTAGAATGTTGAACGACTACCCCAACTAAAATCTATCCACTCAACAAAAATTATTTCACACCACAGACTCATCTTGGTCAGGATCGATTTGAAATCTATCATGGTTTCAGAGAAATCATACTCCATGGTTCGTTGTTCTTGTAGAATGTTGAACGACTACCCCAACTAAAATCTATCCACTCAACAAAAATTATTTCACACCACAGACTCATCTTGGTCAGGATCGATTTGAAATCTATCATGGTTTCAGAGAAATCATACTCCATGGTTCGTTGTTCTTGTAGAATGTTGAACGGCTACCCCAACTAAAATCTATCCACTCAACAAAAATTATTTCACACCACAGACTCATCTTGGTAATAATCGATTTGAAATCTATCATGGTTTCAGAGAAATCATACTCCATCGTTCGTTGTTCTTGTAAAATGTTGAACGACTACCCAAACTAAAATCTATAAACTCAACAAAAATTATTTCACACCACAGACTCATCTTGGTCAGGATCGATTTGAAATCTATCATGGTTTCAGAGAAATCATACTCCATGGTTCGTTGTTCTTGTAGAATGTTGAACGACTATCCCAACTAAAATCTATCCACTCAACAAAAATTATTTCAGAGAAATCATACTCCATGGTAAGTTGTTCTTGTAGAATGTTGAACGACTACCCCAACTAAAATCTATCCACTCAACAAAAATTATTTCACACCACAGACTCATCTTGGTCAGGATGGATTTGAAATCTATCATGGTTGCAGAGAAATCATACTCCATGGTTCGTTGTTCTTGTAGAATGTTGAACGACTATCCCAACTAAAATCTATCCACTCAACAAAAATTATTTCAGAGAAATCATACTCCATGATAAGTTGTTCTTGTAGAATGTTGAACGACTATCCCAACTAAAATCTATCCACTCAACAAAAATTATTTCACACCACAGACTCATCTTGGTCAGGATCGATTTGAAATCTATCATGGTGTCAGAGAAATCATACTCCATGGTTCGTTGTTCTTGTAGAATGTTGAACGACTACCCCAACTAAAATCTATCCACTCAACAAAAATTATTTCAGAGAAATCATACTCCATGGTTCGTTGTTCTTGTAGAATGTTGAACGACTACAACAACTAAAATCTATCCACTCAACAAAAATTATTTCACACCACAGACTCATCTTGGTCAGGATCGATTTGAAATCTATCATGGTTTCAGCGAAATCATACTCCATGGTAAGTTGTTCTTGTAGAATGTTGAACGACTACCCCAACTAAAATCTATCCACTCAACAAAAATTATTTCACACCACAGACTCATCTTGGTCAGGATGGATTTGAAATCTATCATGGTTGCAGAGAAATCATACTCCATGGTTCGTTGTTCTTGTAGAATGTTGAACGACTATCCCAACTAAAATCTATCCACTCAACAAAAATTATTTCAGAGAAATCATACTCCATGATAAGTTGTTCTTGTAGAATGTTGAACGACTATCCCAACTAAAATCTATCCACTCAACAAAAATTATTTCACACCACAGACTCATCTTGGTCAGGATGGATTTGAAATCTATCATGGTTGCAGAGAAATCATACTCCATGGTTCGTTGTTCTTGTAGAATGTTGAACGACTATCCCAACTAAAATCTATCCACTCAACAAAAATTATTTCAGAGAAATCATACTCCATGATAAGTTGTTCTTGTAGAATGTTGAACGACTATCCCAACTAAAATCTATCCACTCAACAAAAATTATTTCACACCACAGACTCATCTTGGTCAGGATCGATTTGAAATCTATCATGGTGTCAGAGAAATCATACTCCATGGTTCGTTGTTCTTGTAGAATGTTGAACGACTACCCCAACTAAAATCTATCCACTCAACAAAAATTATTTCAGAGAAATCATACTCCATGGTAAGTTGTTCTTGTAGAATGTTGAACGACTATCCCAACTAAAATCTATCCACTCAACAAAAATTATTTCAGAGAAATCATACTCCATGGTTCGTTGTTCTTGTAGAATGTTGAACGACTACAACAACTAAAATCTATCCACTCAACAAAAATTATTTCACACCACAGACTCATCTTGGTCAGGATCGATTTGAAATCTATCATGGTTTCAGCGAAATCATACTCCATGGTAAGTTGTTCTTGTAGAATGTTGAACGACTACCCTAACTAAAATCTATCCACTCAACAAAAATTATTTCACACCACAGACTCATCTTGGTCAGGATCGATTTGAAATCTATCGTGGTTTCAGAGAAATCATACTCCATGGTTCGTTGTTCTTGTAGAATGTTGAACGACTACCCCAACTAAAATCTATCCACTCAACAAAAATTATTTCACACCACAGACTCATCTTGGTCAGGATCGATTTGAAATCTATCATGGTTTCAGAGAAATCATACTCCATGGTTCGTTGTTCTTGTAGAATGTTGAACGACTACCCCAACTAAAATCTATCCACTCAACAAAAATTATTTCACACCACAGACTCATCTTGGTCAGGATCGATTTGAAATCTATCATGGTTTCAGAGAAATCATACTCCATGGTAAGTTGTTCTTGTAGAATGTTGAACGACTACCCTAACTAAAATCTATCCACTCAACAAAAATTATTTCACACCACAGACTCATCTTGGTCAGGATCGATTTGAAATCTATCATGGTTTCAGAGAAATCATACTCCATGGTTCGTTGTTCTTGTAGAATGTTGAACGACTACCCCAACTAAAATCTATCCACTCAACAAAAATTATTTCACACCACAGACTCATCTTGGTCAGGATCGATTTGAAATCTATCATGGTTTCAGAGAAATCATACTCCATGGTTCGTTGTTCTTGTAGAATGTTGAACGACTACCCCAACTAAAATCTATCCACTCAACAAAAATTATTTCACACCACAGACTCATCTTGGTCAGGATCGATTTGAAATCTATAATGGTTTCAGAGAAATCGTACTCCATGGTTCGTTGTTCTTGTAGAATGCTACCCCAACTAAAATCTATCCACTCAACAAAAATTATTTCACACCACAGACTTATCTTGGTCAGGATCGATTTGAAATCTATCATGGTTTCAGAGAAATCATACTGCATGGTAAGTTGTTCTTGTAGAATGTTGAACGACTACCCTAACTAAAATCTATCCACTCAACAAAAATTATTTCACACCACAGACTCATCTTGGTCAGGATCGATTTGAAATCTATCATGGTTTCAGAGAAATCATACTCCATGGTAAGTTGTTCTTGTAGAATGTTGAACGACTACCCCAACTAAAATCTATCCACTCAACAAAAATTATTTCACACCACAGACTCATCTTGGTCAGGATCGATTTGAAATCTATCATGGTTTCAGAGAAATCATACTCCTTGGTTCGTTGTTCTTGTAGAATGTTGAACGACTACCCCAACTAAAATCTATCCACTCAACAAAAATTATTTCACACCACAGACTCATCTTGGTCAGGGTCGATTTGAAATCTATAATGGTTTCAGAGAAATCATACTCCATGGTTCGTTGTTCTTGTAGAATGTTGAACGACTACCCCAACTAAAATCTATCCACTCAATAAAAATTATTTCACACCACAGACTCATCTTGGTCAGGATCAATTTGAAATCTATCATGGTTTCAGAGAAATCATACTCCATGGTAAGTTGTTCTTGTAGAATGTTGAACGAGTACCCTAACTAAAATCTATCCACTCAACAAAAATTATTTCACACCACAGACTCATCTTGGTCAGGATCGATTTGAAATCTATAATGGTTTCAGAGAAATCATACTCCATGGTTCGTTGTTCTTGTAGAATGTTGAACGACTATCCCAACTAAAATCTATCCACTCAACAAAAATTATTTCAGAGAAATCATACTCCATGGTTCGTTGTTCTTGTAGAATGTTGAACGACTACAACAACTAAAATCTATCCACTCAACAAAAATTATTTCAGAGAAATCATACTCCATGGTAAGTTGTTCTTGTAGAATGTTGAACGACTATCCCAACTAAAATCTATCCACTCAACAAAAATTATTTCAGAGAAATCATACTCCATGGTTCGTTGTTCTTGTAGAATGTTGAACGACTACCCCAACTAAAATCTATCCACTCAACAAAAATTATTTCACACCACAGACTCATCTTGGTCAGGATCGATTTGAAATCTATCATGGTTTCAGAGAAATCATACTCCATGGTTCGTTGTTCTTGTAGAATGTTGAACGACTACCCCAACTAAAATCTATCCACTCAACAAAAATTATTTCACACCACAGACTCATCTTGGTCAGGATCGATTTGAAATCTATCATGGTTTCAGAGAAATCATACTCCATGGTAAGTTGTTCTTGTAGAATGTTGAACGACTACCCTAACTAAAATCTATCCACTCAACTAAAATTATTTCACACCACAGACTCATCTTGGTCAGGATCGATTTGAAATCTATCATGGTTTCAGAGAAATCATACTCCATGGTTCGTTGTTCTTGTAGAATGTTGAACGACTACCCCAACTAAAATCTATCCACTCAACAAAAATTATTTCACACCACAGACTCATCTTGGTCAGGATCGATTTGAAATCTATCATGGTTTCAGAGAAATCATACTTAATGGTTCGTTGTTCTTGTAGAATGTTGAACGACTACCCCAACTAAAATCTATCCACTCAACAAAAATTATTTCACACCACAGACTCATCTTGGTCAGTATCGATTTGAAATCTATAATGGTTTCAGAGAAATCGTACTCCATGGTTCGTTGTTCTTGTAGAATGCTACCCCAACTAAAATCTATCCACTCAACAAAAATTATTTCACACCACAGACTTATCTTGGTCAGGATCGATTTGAAATCTATCATGGTTTCAGAGAAATCATACTGCATGGTAAGTTGTTCTTGTAGAATGTTGAACGACTACCCTAACTAAAATCTATCCACTCAACAAAAATTATTTCACACCACAGACTCATCTTGGTCAGGATCGATTTGAAATCTATCATGGTTTCAGAGAAATCATACTCCATGGTAAGTTGTTCTTGTAGAATGTTGAACGACTACCCCAACTAAAATCTATCCACTCAACAAAAATTATTTCACACCACAGACTCATCTTGGTCAGGATCGATTTGAAATCTATCATGGTTTCAGAGAAATCATACTCCATGGTTCGTTGTTCTTGTAGAATGTTGAACGACTACCCCAACTAAAATCTATCCACTCAACAAAAATTATTTCACACCACAGACTCATCTTGGTCAAGATCGATTTGAAATCTATAATGGTTTCAGAGAAATCATACTCCATGGTTCGTTGTTCTTGTAGAATGTTGAACGACTACCCCACTAAAATCTATCCACTCAATAAAAATTATTTCACACCACAGACTCCTCTTGGTCAGGATCAATTTGAAATCTATCATGGTTTCAGAGAAATCATACTCCATGGTAAGTTGTTCTTGTAGAATGTTGAACGACTACCCTAACTAAAATCTATCCACTCAACAAAAATTATTTCACACCACAGACTCATCTTGGTCAGGATCGATTTGAAATCTATAATGGTTTCAGAGAAATCATACTCCATGGTTCGTTGTTCTTGTAGAATGTTGAACGACTACCCCAACTAAAATCTATCCACTCAATAAAAATTATTTCACACCACAGACTCATCTTGGTCAGGATCAATTTGAAATCTATCATGGTTTCAGAGAAATCATACTCCATGGTAAGTTGTTCTTGTAGAATGTTGAACGACTACCCCACTAAAATCTATCCACTCAATAAAAATTATTTCACACCACAGACTCCTCTTGGTCAGGATCAATTTGAAATCTATCATGGTTTCAGAGAAATCATACTCCATGGTAAGTTGTTCTTGTAGAATGTTGAACGACTACCCTAACTAAAATCTATCCACTCAACAAAAATTATTTCACACCACAGACTCATCTTGGTCAGGATCGATTTGAAATCTATAATGGTTTCAGAGAAATCATACTCCATGGTTCGTTGTTCTTGTAGAATGTTGAACGACTACCCCACTAAAATCTATCCACTCAATAAAAATTATTTCACACCACAGACTCCTCTTGGTCAGGATCAATTTGAAATCTATAATGGTTTCAGAGAAATCGTACTCCATGGTTCGTTGTTCTTGTAGAATGCTACCCCAACTAAAATCTATCCACTCAACAAAAATTATTTCACACCACAGACTTATCTTGGTCAGGATCGATTTGAAATCTATCATGGTTTCAGAGAAATCATACTGCATGGTAAGTTGTTCTTGTAGAATGTTGAACGACTACCCTAACTAAAATCTATCCACTCAACAAAAATTATTTCACACCACAGACTCATCTTGGTCAGGATCGATTTGAAATCTATCATGGTTTCAGAGAAATCATACTCCATGGTAAGTTGTTCTTGTAGAATGTTGAACGACTACCCCAACTAAAATCTATCCACTCAACAAAAATTATTTCACACCACAGACTCATCTTGGTCAGGATCGATTTGAAATCTATCATGGTTTCAGAGAAATCATACTCCATGGTTCGTTGTTCTTGTAGAATGTTGAACGACTACCCCAACTAAAATCTATCCACTCAACAAAAATTATTTCACACCACAGACTCATCTTGGTCAAGATCGATTTGAAATCTATAATGGTTTCAGAGAAATCATACTCCATGGTTCGTTGTTCTTGTAGAATGTTGAACGACTACCCCACTAAAATCTATCCACTCAATAAAAATTATTTCACACCACAGACTCCTCTTGGTCAGGATCAATTTGAAATCTATCATGGTTTCAGAGAAATCATACTCCATGGTAAGTTGTTCTTGTAGAATGTTGAACGACTACCCTAACTAAAATCTATCCACTCAACAAAAATTATTTCACACCACAGACTCATCTTGGTCAGGATCGATTTGAAATCTATAATGGTTTCAGAGAAATCATACTCCATGGTTCGTTGTTCTTGTAGAATGTTGAACGACTACCCCAACTAAAATCTATCCACTCAATAAAAATTATTTCACACCACAGACTCATCTTGGTCAGGATCAATTTGAAATCTATCATGGTTACAGAGAAATCATACTCCATGGTAAGTTGTTCTTGTAGAATGTTGAACGACTACCCCTAACTAAAATCTATCCACTCAACAAAAATTATTTCACACCACAGACTCATCTTGGTCAGGATCGATTTGAAATCTATCATGGTTTCAGAGAAATCATACTTCATGGTTCGTTGTTCTTGTAGAATGTTGAACGACTATCCCAACTAAAATCTATCTACTCAACAAAAATTATTTCACACCACAGACTCATCTTGGTCAGGATCGATTTGAAATCTATCATGGTTTCAGAGAAATCATACTCCATGGTTCGTTGTTCTTGTAAAATGTTGAACGACTACCCCAACTAAAATCTATCCACTCAACAAAAATTATTTCAGAGAAATCATACTCCATGGTTCGTTGTTCTTGTAGAATGTTGAACGACTATCCCAACTAAAATCTATCCACTCAACAAAAATTATTTCACACCACAGACTCATCTTGGTCAGGATCGATTTGAAATCTATCACGGTTTCAGAGAAATCATACTCCATGGTTCGTTGTTCTTGTAAAATGTTGAACGACTATCCCAACTAAAATCTATCCACTCAACAAAAATTATTTCAGAGAAATCATACTCCATGGTAAGTTGTTCTTGTAGAATGTTAAACGACTACCCCAACTAAAATCTATCCACTCAATAAAAATTATTTCACACCACAGACTCATCTTGGTCAGGATCGATTTGAAATCTATCATGGTTTCAGACAAATCATACTCCATGGTTCGTTGTTCTTGTAGAATGTTGAACGACTATCCCAACTAAAATCTATCCACTCAACAAAAATTATTTCAGAGAAATCATACTCCATGGTAAGTTGTTCTTGTAGAATGTTGAACGACTATCCCAACTAAAATCTATCCACTCAACAAAAATCATTTCACACCACAGACTCATCTTGGTCAGGATCGATTTGAAATCTATCATGGTTTCAGAGAAATCATACTCCATGGTTCGTTGTTCTTGTAGAATGTTGAACGACTACCCAAACTAAAATCTATCCACTCAACAAAAATTATTTCACACCACAGACTCATCTTGATCAGGATCGATTTGAAATCTATCATGGTTTCAGAGAAATCATAGTCCATGGTAAGTTGTTCTTGTAGAATGTTGAACGACTACCCCTAACTAAAATCTATCCACTCAACAAAAATTATTTCACACCACAGACTCATCTTGGTCAGAATCGATTTGAAATCTATCATGGTTTCAGAAAAATCATACTCCATGGTTCGTTGTTCTTGTAGAATGTTGAACGACTATCCCAGCTAAAATCTATCCACTCAACAAAAATTATTTCAGAGAAATCATACTCCATGGTAAGTTGTTCTTGTAGAATGTTGAACGACTACCCCAACTAAAATCTATCCACTCAACAAAAATTATTTCACACCACAGACTCATCTTGGTCAGGATGGATTTGAAATCTATCATGGTTTCAGAGAAATCATACTCCATGGTTCGTTGTTCTTGTAGAATGTTGAACGACTATCCCAACTAAAATCTATCCACTCAACAAAAATTATTTCAGAGAAATCATACTCCATGATAAGTTGCTCTTGTAGAATGTTGAACGACTACCCCTAACTAAAATCTATCCACTCAACAAAAATTATTTCACACCACAGACTCATCTTGGTCAGAATCGATTTGAAATCTATCATGGTTTCAGAAAAATCATACTCCATGGTTCGTTGTTCTTGTAGAATGTTGAACGACTATCCCAGCTAAAATCTATCCACTCAACAAAAATTATTTCAGAGAAATCATACTCCATGGTAAGTTGTTCTTGTAGAATGTTGAACGACTACCCCAACTAAAATCTATCCACTCAACAAAAATTATTTCACACCACAGACTCATCTTGGTCAGGATGGATTTGAAATCTATCATGGTTTCAGAGAAATCATACTCCATGGTTCGTTGTTCTTGTAGAATGTTGAACGACTATCCCAACTAAAATCTATCCACTCAACAAAAATTATTTCAGAGAAATCATACTCCATGATAAGTTGTTCTTGTAGAATGTTGAACGACTATCCCAACTAAAATCTATCCACTCAACAAAAATTATTTCACACCACAGACTCATCTTGGTCAGGATCGATTTGAAATCTATCATGGTTTCAGAGAAATCATACTCCATGGTTCGTTGTTCTTGTAGAATGTTGAACGACTATCCCAACTAAAATCTATCCACTCAACAAAAATTATTTCAGAGAAATCATACTCCATGGTAAGTTGTTCTTGTAGAATGTTGAACGACTATCCCAACTAAAATCTATCCACTCAACAAAAATTATTTCAGAGAAATCATACTCCATGATAAGTTGCTCTTGTAGAATGTTGAACGACTACCCCTAACTAAAATCTATCCACTCAATAAAAATTATTTCACACCACAGACTCATCTTGGTCAGGATCGATTTGAAATCTATCATGGTTTCAGACAAATCATACTCCATGGTTCGTTGTTCTTGTAGAATGTTGAACGACTATCCCAGCTAAAATCTATCCACTCAACAAAAATTATTTCAGAGAAATCATACTCCATGGTAAGTTGTTCTTGTAGAATGTTGAACGACTACCCCAACTAAAATCTATCCACTCAACAAAAATTATTTCACACCACAGACTCATCTTGGTCAGGATGGATTTGAAATCTATCATGGTTTCAGAGAAATCATACTCCATGGTTCGTTGTTCTTGTAGAATGTTGAACGACTATCCCAACTAAAATCTATCCACTCAACAAAAATTATTTCAGAGAAATCATACTCCATGGTAAGTTGTTCTTGTAGAATGTTGAACGACTACCCCAACTAAAATCTATCCACTCAACAAAAATTATTTCACACCACAGACTCATCTTGGTCAGGATGGATTTGAAATCTATCATGGTTTCAGAGAAATCATACTCCATGGTTCGTTGTTCTTGTAGAATGTTGAACGTCTTTCCAAACTAAAATCTATCCACTCAACAAAAATTATTTCAGAGAAATCATACTCCATGATAAGTTGCTCTTGTAGAATGTTGAACGACTACCCCTAACTAAAATCTATCCACTCAATAAAAATTATTTCACACCACAGACTCATCTTGGTCAGGATCGATTTGAAATCTATCATGGTTTCAGACAAATCATACTCCATGGTTCGTTGTTCTTGTAGAATGTTGAACGACTATCCCAACTAAAATCTATCCACTCAACAAAAATTATTTCAGAGAAATCATACTCCATGGTAAGTTGTTCTTGTAGAATGTTGAACGACTACCCCAACTAAAATCTATCCACTCAACAAAAATTATTTCAGAGAAATCATACTCCATGGTAAGTTGTTCTTGTAGAATGTTGAACGACTATCCCAACTAAAATCTATCCACTCAACAAAAATTATTTCAGAGAAATCATACTCCATGGTTCGTTGTTCTTGTAGAATGTTGAACGACTACAACAACTAAAATCTATCCACTCAACAAAAATTATTTCACACCACAGACTCATCTTGGTCAGGATCGATTTGAAATCTATCATGGTTTCAGAGAAATCATACTCCATGGTTCGTTGTTCTTGTAGAATGTTGAACGACTACCCCAACTAAAATCTATCCACTCAACAAAAATTATTTCACACCACAGACTCATCTTGGTCAGGATCGATTTGAAATCTATCATGGTTTCAGAGAAATCATACTCCATGGTAAGTTGTTCTTGTAGAATGTTGAACGACTATCCCAACTAAAATCTATCTACTCAACAAAAATTATTTCAGAGAAATCATACTCCATGTTTCGTTGTTCTTGTAGAATGTTGAACGACTACCCCAACTAAAATCTATCCACTCAACAAAAATTATTTCACACCACAGACTCATCTTGGTCAGGATCGATTTGAAATCTATCATGGTTTCAGAGAAATCATACTCCATGGTAAGTTGTTCTTGTAGAATGTTGAACGACTACCCCAACTAAAATCTATCCACTCAACAAAAATTATTTCAGAGAAATCATACTCCATGTTTCGTTGTTCTTGTAGAATGTTGAACGACTACCCCTAACTAAAATCTATCCACTCAACAAAAATTATTTCACACCACAGACTCATCTTGGTCAGGATCGATTTGAAATCTATCATGGTTTCAGAGAAATCATACTCCATGGTAAGTTGTTCTTGTAGAATGTTGAACGACTACCCTAACTAAAATCTATCCACTCAACAAAAATTATTTCACACCACAGACTCATCTTGGTCAGGATCGATTTGAAATCTATCATGGTTTCAGAGAAATCATACTCCATGGTTCGTTGTTCTTGTAGAATGTTGAACGACTATCCCAACTAAAATCTATCCACTCAACAAAAATTATTTCAGAGAAATCATACTCCATGGTAAGTTGTTCTTGTAGAATGTTGAACGACTACCCTAACTAAAATCTATCCACTCAACAAAAATTATTTCACACCACAGACTCATCTTGGTCAGGATCGATTTGAAATCTATCGTGGTTTCAGAGAAATCATACTCCATGGTTCGTTGTTCTTGTAGAATGTTGAACGACTACCCCAACTAAAATCTATCCACTCAACAAAAATTATTTCACACCACAGACTCATCTTGGTCAGGATCGATTTGAAATCTATCATGGTTTCAGAGAAATCATACTTCATGGTTCGTTGTTCTTGTAGAATGTTGAACGACTATCCCAACTAAAATCTATCTACTCAACAAAAATTATTTCAGAGAAATCATACTCCATGTTTCGTTGTTCTTGTAGAATGTTGAACGACTACCCCTAACTAAAATCTATCCACTCAACAAAAATTATTTCACACCACAGACTCATCTTGGTCAGGATCGATTTGAAATCTATCATGGTTTCAGAGAAATCATACTCCATGGTAAGTTGTTCTTGTAGAATGTTGAACGACTACCCTAACTAAAATCTATCCACTCAACAAAAATTATTTCACACCACAGACTCATCTTGGTCAGGATCGATTTGAAATCTATCATGGTTTCAGAGAAATCATACTCCATGGTTCGTTGTTCTTGTAGAATGTTGAACGACTACCCCAACTAAAATCTATCCACTCAACAAAAATTATTTCACACCACAGACTCATCTTGGTCAGGATCGATTTGAAATCTATCATGGTTTCAGAGAAATCATACTCCATGGTTCGTTGTTCTTGTAGAATGTTGAACGACTACCCCAACTAAAATCTATCCACTCAACAAAAATTATTTCACACCATAGACTCATCTTGGTCAGGATCGATTTGAAATCTATAATGGTTTCAGAGAAATCATACTCCATGGTTCGTTGTTCTTGTAGAATGCTACCCCAACTAAAATCTATCCACTCAACAAAAATTATTTCACACCACAGACTTATCTTGGTCAGGATCGATTTGAAATCTATCATGGTTTCAGAGAAATCATACTGCATGGTAAGTTGTTCTTGTAGAATGTTGAACGACTACCCCAACTAAAATCTATCCACTCAACAAAAATTATTTCACACCACAGACTCATCTTGGTCAGGATCGATTTGAAATCTATCATGGTTTCATAGAAATCATACTCCATGGTTCGTTGTTCTTGTAGAATGTTGAACGACTATCCCAACTAAAATCTATCCACTCAACAAAAATTATTTCAGAGAAATCATACTCCATGGTAAGTTGTTCTTGTAGAATGTTGAACGACTATCCCAACTAAAATCTATCCACTCAACAAAAAATATTTCACACCACAGACTCATCTTGGTCAGGATCGATTTGAAATCTATCATGGTTTCAGAGAAATCATACTCCATGGTTCGTTGTTCTTGTAAAATGTTGAACGACTACCCCAACTAAAATCTATCCACTCAACAAAAATTATTTCAGAGAAATCATACTCCATGGTTCGTTGTTCTTGTAGAATGTTGAACAACTATCCCAACTAAAATCTATCCACTCAACATAAATTATTTCAGAGAAATCATACTCCATGGTTCGTTGTTCTTGTAGAATGTTGAACGACTACCCCAACTAAAATCTATCCACTCAACAAAAATTATTTCAGAGAAATCATACTCCATGGTAAGTTGTTCTTGTAGAATGTTGAACGACTATCCCAACTAAAATCTATCCACTCAACAAAAATTATTTCAGAGAAATCATACTCCATGGTTCGTTGTTCTTGTAGAATGTTGAACGACTACCCCAACTAAAATCTATCCACTCAACAAAAATTATTTCACACCACAGACTCATCTTGGTCAGGATCGATTTGAAATCTATCATGGTTTCAGAGAAATCATACTCCATGGTAAGTTGTTCTTGTAGAATGTTGAACGACTATCCCAACTAAAATCTATCTACTCAACAAAAATTATTTCAGAGAAATCATACTCCATGTTTCGTTGTTCTTGTAGAATGTTGAACGACTACCCCTAACTAAAATCTATCCACTCAACAAAAATTATTTCACACCACAGACTCATCTTGGTCAGGATCGATTTGAAATCTATCATGGTTTCAGAGAAATCATACTCCATGGTAAGTTGTTCTTGTAGAATGTTGAACGACTACCCTAACTAAAATCTATCCACTCAACAAAAATTATTTCACACCACAGACTCATCTTGGTCAGGATCGATTTGAAATCTATCATGGTTTCAGAGAAATCATACTCCATGGTAAGTTGTTCTTGTAGAATGTTGAACGACTATCCCAACTAAAATCTATCTACTCAACAAAAATTATTTCAGAGAAATCATACTCCATGTTTCGTTGTTCTTGTAGAATGTTGAACGACTACCCCAACTAAAATCTATCCACTCAACAAAAATTATTTCACACCACAGACTCATCTTGGTCAGGATCGATTTGAAATCTATCATGGTTTCAGAGAAATCATACTCCATGGTAAGTTGTTCTTGTAGAATGTTGAACGACTACCCTAACTAAAATCTATCCACTCAACAAAAATTATTTCACACCACAGACTCATCTTGGTCAGGATCGATTTGAAATCTATCATGGTTTCAGAGAAATCATACTCCATGGTTCGTTGTTCTTGTAGAATGTTGAACGACTACCCCAACTAAAATCTATCCACTCAACATAAATTATTTCAGAGAAATCATACTCCATGGTTCGTTGTTCTTGTAGAATGTTGAACGACTACCCCAACTAAAATCTATCCACTCAACAAAAATTATTTCAGAGAAATCATACTCCATGGTAAGTTGTTCTTGTAGAATGTTGAACGACTATCCCAACTAAAATCTATCCACTCAACAAAAATTATTTCAGAGAAATCATACTCCATGGTTCGTTGTTCTTGTAGAATGTTGAACGACTACCCCAACTAAAATCTATCCACTCAACAAAAATTATTTCACACCACAGACTCATCTTGGTCAGGATCGATTTGAAATCTATCATGGTTTCAGAGAAATCATACTCCATGGTAAGTTGTTCTTGTAGAATGTTGAACGACTATCCCAACTAAAATCTATCTACTCAACAAAAATTATTTCAGAGAAATCATACTCCATGTTTCGTTGTTCTTGTAGAATGTTGAACGACTACCCCTAACTAAAATCTATCCACTCAACAAAAATTATTTCACACCACAGACTCATCTTGGTCAGGATCGATTTGAAATCTATCATGGTTTCAGAGAAATCATACTCCATGGTAAGTTGTTCTTGTAGAATGTTGAACGACTACCCTAACTAAAATCTATCCACTCAACAAAAATTTTTTCACACCACAGACTCATCTTGGTCAGGATCGATTTGAAATCTATCATGGTTTCAGAGAAATCATACTCCATGGTAAGTTGTTCTTGTAGAATGTTGAACGACTATCCCAACTAAAATCTATCTACTCAACAAAAATTATTTCAGAGAAATCATACTCCATGTTTCGTTGTTCTTGTAGAATGTTGAACGACTACCCCAACTAAAATCTATCCACTCAACAAAAATTATTTCACACCACAGACTCATCTTGGTCAGGATCGATTTGAAATCTATCATGGTTTCAGAGAAATCATACTCCATGGTAAGTTGTTCTTGTAGAATGTTGAACGACTACCCTAACTAAAATCTATCCACTCAACAAAAATTATTTCACACCACAGACTCATCTTGGTCAGGATCGATTTGAAATCTATCATGGTTTCAGAGAAATCATACTCCATGGTTCGTTGTTCTTGTAGAATGTTGAACGACTACCCCAACTAAAATCTATCCACTCAACAAAAATTATTTCACACTACAGACGCATCTTGGTCAGGATCGATTTGAAATCTATAATGGTTTCAGAGAAATCATACTCCATGGTTCGTTGTTCTTGTAGAATGCTACCCCAACTAAAATCTATCCACTCAACAAAAATTATTTCACACCACAGACTTATCTTGGTCAGGATCGATTTGAAATCTATCATGGTTTCAGAGAAATCATACTCCATGGTTCGTTGTTCTTGTAGAATGTTGAACGACTACCCTAACTAAAATCTATCCACTCAACAAAAATTATTTCACACCACAGACTCATCTTGGTCAGGATCGATTTGAAATCTATCATGGTTTCAGAGAAATCATACTCCATGGTAAGTTGTTCTTGTAGAATGTTGAACGACTACCCCAACTAAAATCTATCCACTCAACAAAAATTATTTCACACCACAGACTCATCTTGGTCAGGATCGATTTGAAATCTATCATGGTTTCAGAGAAATCATACTCCATGGTTCGTTGTTCTTGTAGAATGTTGAACGACTACCCCAACTAAAATCTATCCACTCAACAAAAATTATTTCACACCATAGACTCATCTTGGTCAGGATCGATTTGAAATCTATAATGGTTTCAGAGAAATCATACTCCATGGTTCGTTGTTCTTGTAGAATGCTACCCCAACTAAAATCTATCCACTCAACAAAAATTATTTCACACCACAGACTTATCTTGGTCAGGATCGATTTGAAATCTATCATGGTTTCAGAGAAATCATACTGCATGGTAAGTTGTTCTTGTAGAATGTTGAACGACTACCCCAACTAAAATCTATCCACTCAACAAAAATTATTTCACACCACAGACTCATCTTGGTCAGGATCGATTTGAAATCTATCATGGTTTCATAGAAATCATACTCCATGGTTCGTTGTTCTTGTAGAATGTTGAACGACTATCCCAACTAAAATCTATCCACTCAACAAAAATTATTTCAGAGAAATCATACTCCATGGTAAGTTGTTCTTGTAGAATGTTGAACGACTATCCCAACTAAAATCTATCCACTCAACAAAAATTATTTCACACCACAGACTCATCTTGGTCAGGATCGATTTGAAATCTATCATGGTTTCAGAGAAATCATACTCCATGGTTCGTTGTTCTTGTAAAATGTTGAACGACTACCCCAACTAAAATCTATCCACTCAACAAAAATTATTTCAGAGAAATCATACTCCATGGTTCGTTGTTCTTGTAGAATGTTGAACAACTATCCCAACTAAAATCTATCCACTCAACATAAATTATTTCAGAGAAATCATACTCCATGGTTCGTTGTTCTTGTAGAATGTTGAACGACTACCCCAACTAAAATCTATCCACTCAACAAAAATTATTTCAGAGAAATCATACTCCATGGTAAGTTGTTCTTGTAGAATGTTGAACGACTATCCCAACTAAAATCTATCCACTCAACAAAAATTATTTCAGAGAAATCATACTCCATGGTAAGTTGCTCTTGTAGAATGTTGAATGACTATCCCAACTAAAATCTATCCACTCAACAAAAATTATTTCAGAGAAATCATACTCCATGGTTCGCTGTTCTTGTTGAATGTTGAACGACTACCCCAACTTAAATCTATCCACTCAACAAAAATTATTTCACACCACAGACTCATCTTGGTCAGGATCGATTTGAAATCTATCATGGTTTCAGAGAAATCATACTCCATGGTAAGTTGTTCTTGTAGAATGTTGAACGACTACCCCAACTAAAATCTATCCACTCAACAAAAATTATTTCACACCACAGACTCATCTTGGTCAGGATCGATTTGAAATCTATCATGGTTTCAGAGAAATCATACTCCATTTTTCGTTGTTCTTGTAGAATGTTGAACGACTACCCCTAACTAAAATCTATCCACTCATCAAAAATTATTTCACACCACAGACTCATCTTGGTCAGGATCGATTTGAAATCTATCATGGTTTCAGAGAAATCATACTCCATGGTTCGTTGTTCTTGTAGAATGTTGAACGACTACCCCTAACTAAAATCTATCCACTCAACAAAAATTATTTCACACCACAGACTCATCTTGGTCAGGATCGATTTGAAATCTATCATGGTTTCAGAGAAATCATACTCCATGGTTCGTTGTTCTTGTAGAATGTTGAACGACTATCCCAACTAAAATCTATCCACTCAACAAAAATTATTTCAGAGAAATCATACTCCATGGTAAGTTGTTCTTGTTGAATGTTGAACGACTACCCCAACTAAAATCTGTCCACTCAACAAAAATTATTTCAGAGAAATCATACTCCATGGTAAGTTGTTCTTGTAGAATGTTGAACGACTATCCCAACTAAAATCTATCCACTCAGCAAAAATTATTTCAGAGAAATCATACTCCGTGGTTCGTTGTTCTTGTAGAATGTTGAACGACTACCCCAACTAAAATCTATCAACTCAACAAAAATTATTTCACACCACAGACTCATCTTGGTCAGGATCGATTTGAAATCTATCATGGTTTCAGAGAAATCATACTTCATGGTTCGTTGTTCTTGTAGAATGTTAAACGACTATCCCAACTAAAATCTATCCACACAAAAAAATATTTCAGAGAAATCGTACTCCATGGTAAGTTGTTCTTGTAGAATGTTGAACGACTATCCCAACTAAAATCTATCCACTCAACAAAAATTATTTCACACCACAGACTCATCTTGGTCAGGATCGATTTGAAATCTATCATGGTTTCAGAGAAATCATACTCCATGGTTCGTTGTTCTTGTAGAATGTTGAACGACTACCCCAACTAAAATCTGTCCACTCAACAAAAATTATTTCAGAGAAATCATACTCCATGGTAAGTTGTTCTTGTAGAATGTTGAACGACTATCCCAACTAAAATCTATCCACTCAGCAAAAATTATTTCAGAGAAATCATACTCCGTGGTTCGTTGTTCTTGTAGAATGTTGAACGACTACCCCAACTAAAATCTATCAACTCAACAAAAATTATTTCACACCACAGACTCATCTTGGTCAGGATCGATTTGAAATCTATCATGGTTTCAGAGAAATCATACTTCATGGTTCGTTGTTCTTGTAGAATGTTAAACGACTATCCCAACTAAAATCTATCCACACAAAAAAATATTTCAGAGAAATCGTACTCCATGGTAAGTTGTTCTTGTAGAATGTTGAACGACTATCCCAACTAAAATCTATCCACTCAACAAAAATTATTTCACACCACAGACTCATCTTGGTCAGGATCGATTTGAAATCTATCATGGTTTCAGAGAAATCATACTCCATGGTTCGTTGTTCTTGTAAAATGTTGAACGACTACAACAACTAAAATCTATCCACTCAACAAAAATTATTTCAGAGAAATCATACTCCATGGTAAGTTGTTCTTGTAGAATGTTGAACGACTATCCCAAATAAAATCTATCCACTCAACAAAAATTATTTCACACCACAGACTCATCTTGGTCAGGATCGATTTGAAATCTATCACGGTTTCAGAGAAATCATACTCCATGTTTCGTTGTTCTTGTAGAATGTTGAACGACTACCCCAACTAAAATCTATCCACTCAACAAAAATTATTTCACACCACAGACTCATCTTGGTCAGGATCGATTTGAAATCTGTCATGGTTTCAGAGAAATCATACTCCATGGTTCGTTGTTCTTGTAGAATGTTGAACGACTACCCCAACTAAAATCTATCCACTCAACAAAAATTATTTCACACCACAGACTCATCTTGGTCAGGATCGATTTGAAATCTATCATGGTTTCAGAGAAATCATACTCCATGGTTCGTTGTTCTGGTAGAATGTTGAACGACTACCCCAACTAAAATCTATCCACTCAACAAAAATTATTTCACAAAACAGACTCGTCTTGGTCAGGATAGATTTGAAATCTATCATGGTTTCAGAGAAATCATACTCCATGTTTCGTTGTTCTTGTAGAATGTTGAACGACTACCCCAACTAAAATCTATCCACTCAACAAAAATTATTTCACACCACAGACTCATCTTGGTCAGGATCGATTTGAAATCTATCATGGTTTCAGAGAAATCATACTCCATGGTTCGTTGTTCTTGTAGAATGTTGAACGACTACCCGTAACTAAAATCTATCCACTCAACAAAAATTATTTCACACCACAGACTCATCTTGGTCAGGATCGATTTGAAATCTATCATGGTTTCAGAGAAATCATACTCCATGGTAAGTTGTTCTTGTAGAATGTTGAACGACTACCCCAACTAAAATCTATCCACTCAACAAAAATTATTTCACACCACAGACTCATCTTGGTCAGGATCGATTTGAAATCTATCATGGTTTCAGAGAAATCATACTCCATGGTTCGTTGTTCTGGTAGAATGTTGAACGACTACCCCAACTAAAATCTATCCACTCAACAAAAATTATTTCACACCACAGACTCATCTTGATCAGGATCGATTTGAAATTTATCATGGTTTCAGAGAAATCATAGTCCATGGTTCGTTGTTCTGGTAGAATGTTGAACGACTACCCCAACTAAAATCTATCCACTCAACAAAAATTATTTCACACCATAGACTCATCTTGGTCAGGATCGATTTGAAATCTATCATGGTTTCAGAGAAATCATACTCCATGGTTCGTTGTTCTTGTAGAATGTTGAACGACTACCCCAACTAAAATCTATCCACTCAACAAAAATTATTTCACACCACAGACTCATCTTGGTCACTATCGATTTGAAATCTATCATGGTTTCAGAGAAATCATACTCCATGGTTCGTTGTTCTTGTAAAATGTTGAACGACTACCCCAACTAAAATCGATACACTCAACAAAAATTATTTCACACCACAGACTTATCTTGGTCAGGATCGATTTGAAATCTATCATGGTTTCAGAGAAATCATACTGCATGGTAAGTTGTTCTTGTAGAATGTTGAACGACTACCCTAACTAAAATCTATCCACTCAACAAAAATTATTTCACACCACAGACTCATCTTGGTCAGGATCGATTTGAAATCTATCATGGTTTCAGAGAAATCATACTCCATGGTAAGTTGTTCTTGTAGAATGTTGAACGACTACCCCAACTAAAATCTATCCACTCAACAAAAATTATTTCACACCACAGACTCATCTTGGTCAGGATCGATTTGAAATCTATCATGGTTTCAAAGAAATCATACTCCATGGTTCGTTGTTCTTGTAAAATGTTGAACGACTATCCCAACTAAAATCTATCCACTCAACAAAAATTATTTCAGAGAAATCATACTCCATGGTTCGTTGTTCTTGTAGAATGTTGAACGACTACCCCAACTAAAATCTATCCACTCAACAAAAATTATTTCACACCACAGAGTCATCTTGGTCAGGATCGATTTGAAATCTATCATGGTTTCAGAGAAGTCATACTCCATGGTTCGTTGTTCTTCTAGAATGTTGAACGACTATCCCAACTAAAATCTATACACTCAACAAAAATTATTTCAGAGAAATCATACTCCATGGTAAGTTGTTCTTGTAGAATGTTGAACGACTATCCCTAACTAAAATCTATCCACTCAACAAAAATCATTTCACACCACAGACTCATCTTGGTCAGGATCGATTGGAAATCTATCATGGTTTCAGAGAAATCATACTCCATGGTTCGTTGTTCTTGTAAAATGTTGAACGACTACCCCAACTAAAATCTATCCACTCAACAAAAATTATTTCACACCACAGACTCATCTTGGTCAGGATCGATTTGAAATCTATCATGGTTTCAGAGAAATCATAGTCCATGGTAAGTTGTTCTTGTAGAATGTTGAACGACTACCCCTAACTAAAATCTATCCACTCAACAAAAATTATTTCACACCACAGACTTATCTTGGTCAGGATCGATTTGAAATCTATCATGGTTCGTTGTTCTTGTAGAATGTTGAACGACTACCCCTAACTAAAATCTATCCACTCAACAAAAATTATTTCACACCACAGACTCATCTTGGTCAGGATCGATTTGAAATCTATCATGGTTTCAGAGAAATCATACTCCATGGTTCGTTGTTCTTGTAGAATGTTGGACGACTACCCCTAACTAAAATCTATCCACTCAACAAAAATTATTTCACACCACAGACTCATCTTGGTCAGGATCGATTTGAAATCTATCATGGTTTCAGAGAAATCATACTCCATGGTTCGTTGTTCTTGTAGAATGTTGAACGACTATCCCAACTAAAATCTATCCACTCAACAAAAATTATTTCAGAGAAATCATACTCCATGATAAGTTGTTCTTGTAGAATGTTGAACGACTACCCCAACTAAAATCTATCCACTCAACAAAAATTATTTCACACCACAGACTCATCTTGGTCAGGATCGATTTGAAATCTATCATGGTTTCAGAGAAATCATACTCCATGGTTCGTTGTTCTTGTAGAATGTTGAACGACTACCCCAACTAAAATCTATCCACTCAACAAAAATTATTTCACACCACAGATTCATCTTGGTCAGGATCGATTTGAAATCTATCATGGTTTCAGAGAAATCATACTCCATGGTTCGTTGTTCTTGTAGAATGTTGAACGACTACCCCTAACTAAAATCTATCCACTCAACAAAAATTATTTCACACCACAGACTCATCTTGGTCAGGATCGATTTGAAATCTATCATGGTTTCAGAGAAATCATACTCCATGGTTCGTTGTTCTTGTAGAATGTTGAGCGACTACCCCTAACTAAAATCTATCCACTCAACAAAAATTATTTCACACCACAGACTCGTCTTGGTCAGGATCGATTTGAAATCTATCATGGTTTCAGAGAAATCATACTCCATGGTTCGTTGTTCTTGTAGAATGTTGAACGACTATCCCAACTAAAATCTATCCACTCAACAAAAATTATTTCACACCACAGACTCATCTTGGTCAGGATCGATTTGAAATCTATCATGGTTTCAGAGAAATCATACTCCATGGTTCGTTGTTCTTGTAGAATGTTGAACGACTATCCCAACTAAAATCTATACACTCAACAAAAATTATTTCAGAGAAATCATACTCCATGGTAAGTTGTTCTTGTTGAATGTTGAACGACTACCCCAACTAAAATCTATCCACTCAACAAAAATTATTTCAGAGAAATCATACTCCATGGTAAGTTGTTCTTTGTAGAATGTTGAACGACTATCCCAACTAAAATCTATCCACTCAGCAAAAATTATTTCAGAGAAATCATACTCCATGGTTCGTTGTTCTTGTAGAATGTTGAACGACTACCCCAACTAAAATCTATCCACTCAACAAAAATTATTTCACACCACAGACTCATCTTGGTCAGGATCGATTTGAAATCTATCATGGTTTCAGAGAAATCATACTCCATGGTTCGTTGTTCTTGTAGAATGTTGAACGACTACCCCTAACTAAAATCTATCCACTCAACAAAAATTATTTCACACCACAGACTCATCTTGGTCAGGATCGATTTGAAATCTATCATGGTTTCAGAGAAATCATACTCCATGGTTCGTTGTTCTTGTAGAATGTTGAACGACTATCCCAACTAAAATCTATACACTCAACAAAAATTATTTCAGAGAAATCATACTCCATGGTAAGTTGTTCTTGTTGAATGTTGAACGACTACCCCAACTAAAATCTATCCACTCAACAAAAATTATTTCAGAGAAATCATACTCCATGGTAAGTTGTTCTTTGTAGAATGTTGAACGACTATCCCAACTAAAATCTATCCACTCAGCAAAAATTATTTCAGAGAAATCATACTCCATGGTTCGTTGTTCTTGTAGAATGTTGAACGACTACCCCAACTAAAATCTATCCACTCAACAAAAATTATTTCACACCACAGACTCATCTTGGTCAGGATCGATTTGAAATCTATCATGGTTTCAGAGAAATCATACTTCATGGTTCGTTGTTCTTGTAGAATGTTGAACGACTATCCCAACTAAAATCTATCCACACAAAAAAATATTTCAGAGAAATCATACTCCATGGTAAGTTGTTCTTGTAGAATGTTGAACGACTATCCCAACTAAGATCTATCCACTCAACAAAAATTATTTCACACCACAGACTCATCTTGGTCAGGATCGATTTGAAATCTATCATGGTTTCAGAGAAATCATACTCCATGGTTCGTTGTTCTTGTAAAATGTTGAACGACTACCCCAACTAAAATCTATCCACTCAACAAAAATTATTTCAGAGAAATCATACTCCATGGTAAGTTGTTCTTGTAGAATGTTGAACGACTATCCCAAATAAAATCTATCCACTCAACAAAAAATATTTCAGAGAAATCATACTCCATGGTAAGTTGTTCTTGTAAAATGTTGAACGACTACCCCAACTAAAATCTATCCACTCAACAAAAATTATTTCAGAGAAATCATACTCCATGGTAAGTTGTTCTTGTAGAATGTTGAACGACTATCCCAACTAAAATCTATCCACTCAACAAAAATTATTTCACACCACAGACTCATCTTGGTCAGGATCGATTTGAAATCTATCATGGTTTCAGAGAAATCATACTCCATGGTTCGTTGTTCTTGTAAAATGTTGAACGACTATCCCAACTAAAATCTATCCACTCAACAAAAATTATTTCAGAGAAATCATACTCCATGGTTCGTTGTTCTTGTAGAATGTTGAACGACTACCCCAACTAAAATCTATCCACTCAACAAAAATTATTTCACACCACAGACTCATCTTGGTCAGGATCGATTTGAAATCTATCACGGTTTCAGAGAAATCATACTCCATGGTTCGTTGTTCTTCTAGAATGTTGAACGACTATCCCAACTAAAATCTATCCACTCAACACAAATTATTTCAGAGAAATCATACTCCATGGTAAGTTGTTCTTGTAGAATGTTGAACGACTACCCCAACTAAAATCTATCCACTCAACAAAATATATTTCACACCACAGACTCATCTTGGTCAGGATCGATTTGAAATCTATCATGGTTTCAGAGAAATCATACTCCATGGTTCGTTGTTCTTGTAAAATGTTGAACGACTACCCCAACTAAAATCTATCCACTCAACAAAAATTATTTCACACCACAGACTCATCTTGGTCAGGATCGATTTGAAATCTATCATGGTTTCAGAGAAATCATAGTCCATGGTTCGTTGTTCTTGTAGAATGTTGAGCGACTACCCCTAACTAAAATCTATCCACTCAACAAAAATTATTTCACACCACAGACTCGTCTTGGTCAGGATCGATTTGAAATCTATCATGGTTTCAGAGAAATCATACTCCATGGTTCGTTGTTCTTGTAGAATGTTGAACGACTACCCCTAACTAAAATCTATCCACTCAACAAAAATTATTTCACACCACAGACTCATCTTGGTCAGGATCGATTTGAAATCTATCATGGTTTCAGAGAAATCATACTCCATGGTTCGTTGTTCTTGTAGAATGTTGAACGACTACCCCAACTAAAATCTATCCACTCGACAAAAATTATTTCACACCACAGATTCATCTTGGTCAGGATCGATTTGAAATCTATCATGGTTTCAGAGAAATCATACTCCATGGTTCGTTGTTCTTGTAGAATGTTGAACGACTACCCCTAACTAAAATCTATCCACTCAACAAAAATTATTTCACACCACAGACTCATCTTGGTCAGGATCGATTTGAAATCTATCATGGTTTCAGAGAAATCATACTCCATGGTTCGTTGTTCTTGTAGAATGTTGAGCGACTACCCCTAACTAAAATCTATTAACTCAACAAAAATTATTTCACACCACAGACTCGTCTTGGTCAGGATCGATTTGAAATCTATCATGGTTTCAGAGAAATCATACTCCATGGTTCGTTGTTCTTGTAGAATGTTGAGCGACTACCCCTAACTAAAATCTATCCACTCAACAAAAATTATTTCACACCACAGACTCATCTTGGTCAGGATCGATTTGAAATCTATCATGGTTTCAGAGAAATCATACTCCATGGTTCGTTGTTCTTGTAAAATGTTGAACGACTATCCCAACTAAAATCTATCCACTCAACAAAAATTATTTCAGAGAAATCATACTCCATGGTTCGTTGTTCTTGTAGAATGTTGAACGACTACCCCAACTAAAATCTATCCACTCAACAAAAATTATTTCACACCACAGACTCATCTTGGTCAGGATCGATTTGAAATCTATCACGGTTTCAGAGAAATCATACTCCATGGTTCGTTGTTCTTCTAGAATGTTGAACGACTATCCCAACTAAAATCTATCCACTCAACACAAATTATTTCAGAGAAATCATACTCCATGGTAAGTTGTTCATGGTTTCAGAGAAATCATACTCCATGGTTCGTTGTTCTTGTAGAATGTTGAGCGACTACCCCTAACTAAAATCTATCCACTCAACAAAAATTATTTCACACCACAGACTCATCTTGGTCAGGATCGATTTGAAATCTATCATGGTTTCAGAGAAATCATACTCCATGGTTCGTTGTTCTTGTAAAATGTTGAACGACTATCCCAACTAAAATCTATCCACTCAACAAAAATTATTTCAGAGAAATCATACTCCATGGTTCGTTGTTCTTGTAGAATGTTGAACGACTACCCCAACTAAAATCTATCCACTCAACAAAAATTATTTCACACCACAGACTCATCTTGGTCAGGATCGATTTGAAATCTATCACGGTTTCAGAGAAATCATACTCCATGGTTCGTTGTTCTTCTAGAATGTTGAACGACTATCCCAACTAAAATCTATCCACTCAACACAAATTATTTCAGAGAAATCATACTCCATGGTAAGTTGTTCTTGTAGAATGTTGAACGACTATCCCAACTAAAATCTATCCACTCAACAAAAATTATCTCACACCACAGACTCATCTTGGTCAGGATCGATTTGAAATCTATCATGGTTTCAGAGAAATCATACTCCATGGTTCGTTGTTCTTGTAGAATGTTGAACGACTACCCCTAACTAAAATCTATCCACTCAACAAAAATTATTTCACACCACAGACTCATCTTGGTCAGGATCGATTTGAAATCTATCATGGTTTCAGAGAAATCATACTCCATGGTTCGTTGTTCTTGTAGAATGTTGAACGACTACCCCAACTAAAATCTATCCACTCAACAAAAATTATTTCACACCACAGATTCATCTTGGTCAGGATCGATTTGAAATCTATCATGGTTTCAGAGAAATCATACTCCATGGTTCGTTGTTCTTGTAGAATGTTGAACGACTACCCCTAACTAAAATCTATCCACTCAACAAAAATTATTTCACACCACAGACTCATCTTGGTCAGGATCGATTTGAAATCTATCATGGTTTCAGAGAAATCATACTCCATGGTTCGTTGTTCTTGTAGAATGTTGAGCGACTACCCCTAACTAAAATCTATGCACTCAACAAAAATTATTTCACACCACAGACTCGTCTTGGTCAGGATCGATTTGAAATCTATCATGGTTTCAGAGAAATCATACTCCATGGTTCGTTGTTCTTGTAGAATGTTGAACGACTATCCCAACTAAAATCTATCCACTCAACAAAAATTATTTCACACCACAGACTCATCTTGGTCAGGATCGATTTGAAATCTATCATGGTTTCAGAGAAATCATACTCCATGGTTCGTTGTTCTTGTAGAATGTTGAACGACTATCCCAACTAAAATCTATCCACTCAACAAAAATTATTTCACACCACAGACTCATCTTGGTCAGGATCGATTTGAAATCTATCATGGTTTCAGAGAAATCATACTCCATGGTTCGTTGTTCTTGTAGAATGTTGAACGACTATCCCAACTAAAATCTATACACTCAACAAAAATTATTTCAGAGAAATCATACTCCATGGTAAGTTGTTCTTGTTGAATGTTGAACGACTACTCCAACTAAAATCTATCCACTCAACAAAAATTATTTCAGAGAAATCATACTCCATGGTAAGTTGTTCTTGTAGAATGTTGAACGACTATCCCAACTAAAATCTATCCACTCAACAAAAATTATCTCACACCACAGACTCATCTTGGTCAGGATCGATTTGAAATCTATCATGGTTTCAGAGAAATCATACTCCATGGTTCGTTGTTCTTGTAGAATGTTGAACGACTACCCCTAACTAAAATCTATCCACTCAACAAAAATTATTTCACACCACAGACTCATCTTGGTCAGGATCGATTTGAAATCTATCATGGTTTCAGAGAAATCATACTCCATGGTTCGTTGTTCTTGTAGAATGTTGAACGACTACCCCAACTAAAATCTATCCACTCAACAAAAATTATTTCACACCACAGATTCATCTTGGTCAGGATCGATTTGAAATCTATCATGGTTTCAGAGAAATCATACTCCATGGTTCGTTGTTCTTGTAGAATGTTGAACGACTACCCCTAACTAAAATCTATCCACTCAACAAAAATTATTTCACACCACAGACTCATCTTGGTCAGGATCGATTTGAAATCTATCATGGTTTCAGAGAAATCATACTCCATGGTTCGTTGTTCTTGTAGAATGTTGAGCGACTACCCCTAACTAAAATCTATGCACTCAACAAAAATTATTTCACACCACAGACTCGTCTTGGTCAGGATCGATTTGAAATCAATCATGGTTTCAGAGAAATCATACTCCATGGTTCGTTGTTCTTGTAGAATGTTGAACGACTATCCCAACTAAAATCTATCCACTCAACAAAAATTATTTCACACCACAGACTCATCTTGGTCAGGATCGATTTGAAATCTATCATGGTTTCAGAGAAATCATACTCCATGGTTCGTTGTTCTTGTAGAATGTTGAACGACTATCCCAACTAAAATCTATACACTCAACAAAAATTATTTCAGAGAAATCATACTCCATGGTAAGTTGTTCTTGTTGAATGTTGAACGACTACTCCAACTAAAATCTATCCACTCAACAAAAATTATTTCAGAGAAATCATACTCCATGGTAAGTTGTTCTTTGTAGAATGTTGAACGACTATCCCAACTAAAATCTATCCACTCAGCAAAAATTATTTCAGAGAAATCATACTCCATGGTTCGTTGTTCTTGTAGAATGTTGAACGACTACCCCAACTAAAATCTATCCACTCAACAAAAATTATTTCACACCACAGACTCATCTTGGTCAGGATCGATTTGAAATCTATCATGGTTTCAGAGAAATCATACTCCATGGTTCGTTGTTCTTGTAGAATGTTGAACGACTACCCCTAACTAAAATCTATCCACTCAACAAAAATTATTTCACACCACAGACTCATCTTGGTCAGGATCGATTTGAAATCTATCATGGTTTCAGAGAAATCATACTCCATCGTAAGTTGTTCTTGTTGAATGTTGAACGACTACCCCAACTAAAATCTATCCACTCAACAAAAATTATTTCAGAGAACTCATACTCCATGGTAAGTTGTTCTTTGTAGAATGTTGAACGACTATCCCAACTAAAATCTATCCACTCAGCAAAAATTATTTCAGAGAAATCATACTCCATGGTTCGCTGTTCTTGTAGAATGTTGAACGACTACCCCAACTAAAATCTATCCACTCAACAAAAATTATTTCACACCACAGACTCATCTTGGTCAGGATCGATTTGAAATCTATCATGGTTTCAGAGAAATCATACTTCATGGTTCGTTGTTCTTCCACACAAAAAAATATTTCAGAGAAATCATACTCCATATTAAGTTGTTCTTGTAGAATGTTGAACGACTATCCCAACTAAGATCTATCCACTCAACAAAAATTATTTCACACCACAGACTCATCTTGGTCAGGATCGATTTGAAATCTGTCATGGTTTCAGAGAAATCATACTCCATAGTTCGTTGTTCTTGTAAAATGTTGAACGACTACCCCAACTAAAATCTATCCACTCAACAAAAATTATTTCAGAGAAATCATACTCCATGGTAAGTTGTTCTTGTAGAATGTTGAACGACTATCCCAACTAAAATCTATCCACTCAACAAAAATTATTTCACACCACAGACTCATCTTGGTCAGGATCGATTTGAAATCTATCATGGTTTCAGAGAAATCATACTCCATGGTTCGTTGTTCTTGTAAAATGTTGAACGACTATCCCAACTAAAATCTATCCACTCAACAAAAATTATTTCAGAGAAATCATACTCCATGGTTCGTTGTTCTTGTAGAATGTTGAACGACTACCCCAACTAAAATCTATCCACTCAACAAAAATTATTTCACACCACAGACTCATCTTGGTCAGGATCGATTTGAAATCTATCACGGTTTCAGAGAAATCATACTCCATGGTTCGTTGTTCTTCTAGAATGTTGAACGACTATCCCAACTAAAATCTATCCACTCAACACAAATTATTTCAGAGAAATCATACTCCATGGTAAGTTATTCTAGTAGAATGTTGAACGACTATCCCAACTAAAATCTATCCACTCAACAAAAATTATTTCAGAGAAATCATACTCCATGGTAAGTTGTTCTTTGTAGAATGTTGAGCGACTATCCCAACTAAAATCTATCCACTCAGCAAAAATTATTTCAGAGAAATCATACTCCATGGTTCGTTGTTCTTGTAGAATGTTGGACGACTACCCCAACTAAAATCTATCCACTCAACAAAAATTATTTCACACCACAGACTCATCTTGGTCAGGATCGATTTGAAATCTATCATGGTTTCAGAGAAATCATACTCCATGGTTCGTTGTTCTTGTAGAATGTTGAACGACTACCCCTAACTAAAATCTATCCACTCAACAAAAATTATTTCACACCACAGACTCATCTTGGTCAGGATCGATTTGAAATCTATCATGGTTTCAGAGAAATCATACTCCATGGTTCGTTGTTCTTGTAGAATGTTGAACGACTATCCCAACTAAAATCTATACACTCAACAAAAATTATTTCAGAGAAATCATACTCCATGGTAAGTTGTTCTTGTTGAATGTTGAACGACTACCCCAACTAAAATCTATCCACGCAACAAAAATTATTTCAGAGAAATCATACTCCATGGTAAGCTGTTCTTTGTAGAATGTTGAACGACTATCCCAACTAAAATCTATCCACTCAGCAAAAATTATTTCAGAGAAATCATACTCCATGGTTCGTTGTTCTTGTAGAATGTTGAACGACTACCCCAACTAAAATCTATCCACTCAACAAAAATTATTTCACACCACAGACTCATCTTGGTCAGGATCGATTTGAAATCTATCATGGTTTCAGAGAAATCATACTTCATGGTTCGTTGTTCTTGTAGAATGTTGAACGACTATCCCAACTAAAATCTATCCACACAAAAAAATATTTCAGAGAAATCATACTCCATGGTAAGTTGTTCTTGTAGAATGTTGAACGACTATCCCAACTAAGATCTATCCACTCAACAAAAATTATTTCACACCACAGACTCATCTTGGTCAGGATCGATTTGAAATCTATCATGGTTTCAGAGAAATCATACTCCATGGTTCGTTGTTCTTGTAAAATGTTGAACGACTATCCCAACTAAAATCTATCCACTCAACAAAAATTATTTCAGAGAAATCATACTCCATGGTTCGTTGTTTTTGTAGAATGTTGAACGACTACCAAAACTAAAATCTATCCACTCAACAAAAATTATTTCACACCACAGACTCATCTTGGTCAGGATCGATTTGAAATCTATCACGGTTTCAGAGAAATCATACTCCATGGTTCGTTGTTCTTCTAGAATGTTGAACGACTATCCCAACTAAAATCTATCCACTCAACACAAATTATTTCAGAGAAATCATACTCCATGGTTCGTTGTTCTTCTAGAATGTTGAACGACTATCCCAACTAAAATCTATCCACTCAACAAAAATTATTTCAGAGAAATCATACTAAATGGTTCGTTGTTCTTGTAGAATGTTGAACGACTACCAAAACTAAAATCTATCCACTCAACAAAAATTATTTCACACCACAGACTCATCTTGGTCAGGATCGATTTGAAATCTATCACGGTTTCAGAGAAATCATACTCCATGGTTCGTTGTTCTTCTAGAATGTTGAACGACTATCCCAACTAAAATCTATCCACGCAACACAAATTATTTCAGAGAAATCATACTCCATGGTTCGTTGTTCTTCTAGAATGTTGAACGACTATCCCAACTAAAATCTATCCACTCAACACAAATTATTTCAGAGAAATCATACTCCATGGTTCGTTGTTCTTGTAGAATGTTGAACGACTATCCCAACTAAAATCTATCCACTCAACAAAAATTATTTCAGAGAAATCATACTCCATGGTAAGTTGTTCTTGTTGAATGTTGAACGACTACCCCAACTAAAATCTATCCACGCAACAAAAATTATTTCAGAGAAATCATACTCCATGGTAAGTTGTTCTTTGTAGAATGTTGAACGACTATCCCAACTAAAATCTATCCACTCAGCAAAAATTATTTCAGAGAAATCATACTCCATGGTTCGTTGTTCTTGTAGAATGTTGAACGACTACCCCAACTAAAATCTATCCACTCAACAAAAATTATTTCACACCACAGACTCATCTTGGTCAGGATCGATTTGAAATCTATCATGGTTTCAGAGAAATCATACTTCATGGTTCGTTGTTCTTGTAGAATGTTGAACGACTACCCCAACTAAAATCTATCCACACAAAAAAATATTTCAGAGAAATCATACTCCATGGTAAGTTGTTCTTGTAGAATGTTGAACGACTATCCCAACTAAGATCTATCCACTCAACAAAAATTATTTCACACCACAGACTCATCTTGGTCAGGATCGATTTGAAATCTATCATGGTTTCAGAGAAATCATACTCCATGGTTCGTTGTTCTTGTAGAATGTTGAACGACTATCCCAACTAAAATCTATCCACTCAACACAAATTATTTCAGAGAAATCATACTCCATGGTAAGCTGTTCTTGTAGAATGTTGAACGACTATCCCAAATAAAATCTATCCATTCAACAAAAATTATTTCACACGACAGACTCATCTTGGTCAGGATCGATTTGAAATCTATCATGGTTTCAGAGAAATCATACTCCATGGTAAGTTGTTCTTGTAGAATGTTGAACGACTACCCCAACTAAAATCTATCCACTCAACAAAAATTATTTCAGAGAAATCATACTCCATGGTAAGTTGTTCTTTGTAGAATGTTGAACGACTATCCCAACTAAAATCTATCCACTCAGCAAAAATTATTTCAGAGAAATCATACTCCATGGTTCGTTGTTCTTGTAGAATGTTGAACGACTACCCCAACTAAAATCTATCCACTCAACAAAAATTATTTCACACCACAGACTCGTCTTGGTCAGGATCGATTTGAAATCTATCATGGTTTCAGAGAAATCATACTCCATGGTTCGTTGTTCTTGTAGAATGTTGAACGACTACCCCTAACTAAAATCTATCCACTCAACAAAAATTATTTCACACCACAGACTCATCTTGGTCAGGATCGATTTGAAATCTATCATGGTTTCAGAGAAATCATACTCCATGGTTCGTTGTTCTTGTAGAATGTTGAACGACTATCCCAACTAAAATCTATACACTCAACAAAAATTATTTCAGAGAAATCATACTCCATGGTAAGTTGTTCTTGTTGAATGTTGAACGACTACCCCAACTAAAATCTATCCACTCAACAAAAATTATTTCAGAGAAATCATACTCCATGGTAAGTTGTTCTTTGTAGAATGTTGAACGACTGTCCCAACTAAAATCTATCCACTCAGCAAAAATTATTTCAGAGAAATCATACTCCATGGTTCGTTGTTCTTGTAGAATGTTGAACGACTACCCCAACTAAAATCTATCCACTCAACAAAAATTATTTCACACCACAGACTCATCTTGGTCAGGATCGATTTGAAATCTATCATGGTTTCAGAGAAATCATACTTCATGGTTCGTTGTTCTTGTAGAATGTTGAACGACTATCCCAACTAAAATCTATCCACACAAAAAAATATTTCAGAGAAATCATACTCCATGGTAAGTTGTTCTTGTAGAATGTTGAACGACTATCCCAACTAAGATCTATCCACTCAACAAAAATTATTTCACACCACAGACTCATCTTGGTCAGGATCGATTTGAAATCTATCATGGTTTCAGAGAAATCATACTCCATGGTTCGTTGTTCTTGTAAAATGTTGAACGACTACCCCAACTAAAATCTATCCACTCAACAAAAATCATTTCAGAGAAATCATACTCCATGGTTCGTTGTTCTTGTAAAATGTTGAACGACTATCCCAACTAAAATCTATCCACTCAACAAAAATTATTTCACACCACAGACTCATCTTGGTCAGGATCGATTTGAAATCTATCATGGTTTAAGAGAAATCATACTCCATGGTTCTATGTTCTTGTAAAATGTTGAACGACTACCCCAACTAAAATCTATCCACTCAACAAAAATCATTTCAGAGAAATCATACTCCATGGTTCGTTGGTCTTGTAGAATGTTGAACGACTACCCCAACTAAAATCTATCCACTCAACAAAAATTATTTCAGAGAAATCATACTCCATGGTTCGTTGTTCTTGTAGAATGTTGAGCGACTACCCCTAACTAAAATCTATCCACTCAACAAAAATTATTTCACACCACAGACTCGTCTTGGTCAGGATCGATTTGAAATCTATCATGGTTTCAGAGAAATCATACTCCATGGTTCGTTGTTCTTGTAGAATGTTGAACGACTATCATAACTAAAATCTATCCACTCAACAAAAATTATTTCACACCACAGACTCATGTTGGTCAGGATCGATTTGAAATCTATCATGGTTTCAGAGAAATCATACTCCATGGTTCGTTGTTCTTGTAGAATGTTGAACGACTACCCCTAACTAAAATCTATCCACTCAACAAAAATTATTTCACACCACAGACTCATCTTGGTCAGGATCGATTTGAAATCTATCATGGTTTCAGAGAAATCATACTCCATGGTTCGTTGTTCTTGTAGAATGTTGAACGACTATCCCAACTAAAATCTATACACTCAACAAAAATTATTTCAGAGAAATCATTCTCCATGGTAAGTTGTTCTTGTTGAATGTTGAACGACTACCCCAACTAAAATCTATCCACTCAACAAAAATTATTTCAGAGAAATCATACTCCATGGTAAGTTGTTCTTTGTAGAATGTTGAACGACTATCCCAACTAAAATCTATCCACTCAGCAAAAATTATTTCAGAGAAATCATACTCCATGGTTCGTTGTTCTTGTAGAATGTTGAACGACTACCCCAAATAAAATCTATCCACTCAACAAAAATTATTTCACACCACAGACTCATCTTGGTCAGGATCGATTTGAAATCTATCATGGTTTCAGAGAAATCATACTTCATGGTTCGTTGTTCTTGTAGAATGTTGAACGACTATCCCAACTAAAATCTATCCACTCAAAAAAATATTTCAGAGAAATCATACTCCATGGTAAGTTGTTCTTGTAGAATGTTGAACGACTATCCCAACTAAGATCTATCCACTCAACAAAAATTATTTCACACCACAGACTCATCTTGGTCAGGATCGATTTGAAATCTATCATGGTTTCAGAGAAATCATACTCCATGGTTCGTTGTTCTTGTAAAATGTTGAACGACTACCCCAACTAAAATCTATCCACTCAACAAAAATTATTTCAGAGAAATCATACTCCATGGTAAGTTGTTCTTGTAGAATGTTGAACGACTATCCCAACTAAAATCTATCCACTCAACAAAAATTATTTCACACCACAGACTCATCTTGGTCAGGATCGATTTGAAATCTATCATGGTTTCAGAGAAATCATACTCCATGGTTCGTTGTTCTTGTAAAATGTTGAACGACTATCCCAACTAAAATCTATCCACTCAACAAAAATTATTTCAGAGAAATCATACTCCATGGTTCGTTGTTCTTGTAGAATGTTGAACGACTACCCCAACTAAAATCTATCCACTCAACAAAAATTATTTCACACCACAGACTCATCTTGGTCAGGATCGATTTGAAATCTATCACGGTTTCAGAGAAATCATACTCCATGGTTCGTTGTTCTTCTAGAATGTTGAACGACTATCCCAACTAAAATCTATCCACTCAACACAAATTATTTCAGAGAAATCATACTCCATGGTAAGTTGTTCTTGTAGAATGTTGAACGACTATCCCAAATAAAATCTATCCATTCAACAAAAATCATTTCACACCACAGACTCATCTTGGTCAGGATCGATTTGAAATCTATCATGGTTTCAGAGAAATCATACTCCATGGTTCGTTGTTCTTGTAGAATGTTGAACGACTACCCCAACAAAAATCTATCCACTCAACAAAAATTATTTCAGAGAAATCATACTCCATGGTAAGTTGTTCTTGTTGAATGTTGAACGACTACCCCAACTAAAATCTATCCACTCAACAAAAATTATTTCAGAGAAATCATACTCCATGGTAAGTTGTTCTTGTAGAATGTTGAACGACTATCCCAACTAAAATCTATCCACTCAGCAAAAATTATTTCAGAGAAATCATACTCCATGGTTCGTTGTTCTTGTAGAATGTTGAACGACTACCCCTAACTAAAATCTATCCACTCAACAAAAATTATTTCACACCACAGACTCATCTTGGTCAGGATCGATTTGAAATCTATCATGGTTTCAGAGAAATCATAGTCCATGGTTCGTTGTTCTTGTAGAATGTTGAACGACTACCCCAACTAAAATCTATCCACTCAACAAAAATTATTTCAGAGAAATCATACTCCATGGTAAGTTGTTCTTGTTGAATGTTGAACGACTACCCCAACTAAAATCTATCCACTCAACAAAAATTATTTCAGAGAAATCATACTCCATGGTAAGTTGTTCTTGTAGAATGTTGAACGACTATCCCAACTAAAATCTATCCACTCAGCAAAAATTATTTCAGAGAAATCATACTCCATGGTTCGTTGTTCTTGTAGAATGTTGAACGACTACGCCAACTAAAATCTATCCACTCAACAAAAATTATTTCACACCACAGACTCATCTTGGTCAGGATCGATTTGAAATCTATCATGGTTTCAGAGAAATCATACTTCATGGTTCGTTGTTCTTGTAGAATGTTGAACGACTATCCCAACTAAAATCTATCCACACAAAAAAATATTTCAGAGAAATCATACTCCATGGTAAGTTGTTCTTGTAGAATGTTGAACGACTATCCCAACTAAGATCTATCCACTCAACAAAAATTATTTCACACCACAGACTCATCTTGGTCAGGATCGATTTGAAATCTATCATGGTTTCAGAGAAATCATACTCCATGGTTCGTTGTTCTTGTAAAATGTTGAACGACTACCCCAACTAAAATCTATCCATTCAACAAAAATTATTTCAGAGAAATCATACTCCATGGTAAGTTGTTCTTGTAGAATGTTGAACGACTATCCCAACTAAAATCTATCCACTCAACAAAAATTATTTCACACCACAGACTCATCTTGGTCAGGATCGATTTGAAATCTATCACGGTTTCAGAGAAATCATACTCCATGGTTCGTTGTTCTTCTAGAATGTTGAACGACTATCCCAACTAAAATCTATCCACTCAACACAAATTATTTCAGAGAAATCATACTCCATGGTAAGTTGTTCTTGTAGAATGTTGAACGACTATCCCAAATAAAATCTATCCATTCAACAAAAATCATTTCACACCACAGACTCATCTTGGTCAGGATCGATTTGAAATCTATCATGGTTTCAGAGAAATCATACTCCATGGTTCGTTGTTCTTGTAAAATGTTGAACGACTATCCCAACTAAAATCTATCCACTCAACAAAAATTATTTCACACCACAACTCATCTTGGTCAGGATCGATTTGAAATCTATCATGGTTTCAGAGAAATCATACTCCATGGTAAGTTGTTCTTGTAGAATGTTGAACGACTACCCCTAACTAAAATCTATCCACTCAACAAAAATTATTTCACACCACAGACTCATCTTGGTCAGGATCGATTTGAAATCTATCATGGTTTCAGAGAAATCATACTCCATGGTTCGTTGTTCTTGTAAAAAGTTCAACGACTATCCCAACTAAAATCTATCCACTCAACAAAAATTATTTCAGAGAAATCATACTCCATGATAAGTTGTTCTTGTAGAATGTTGAACGACTACCCCAACTAAAATCTATCCACTCAACAAAAATTATTTCACACCACAGACTCATCTTGGTCAGGATCGATTTGAAATCTATCATGGTTTCAGAGAAATCATACTCCATGGTTCGTTGTTCTTGTAGAATGTTGAACGACTACCCCAACTAAAATCTATCCACTCAACAAAAATTATTTCACAAAACAGATTCATCTTGGTCAGGATCGATTTGAAATCTATCATGGTTTCAGAGAAATCATACTCCATGGTTCGTTGTTCTTGTAGAATGTTGAACGACTACCCCTAACTAAAATCTATCCACTCAACTAAAATTATTTCACACCACAGACTCATCTTGGTCAGGATCGATTTGAAATCTATCATGGTTTCAGAGAAATCATACTCCATGGTTCGTTGTTCTTGTAGAATGTTGAGCGACTACCCCTAACTAAAATCTATCCACTCAACAAAAATTATTTCACACCACAGACTCGTCTTGGTCAGGATCGATTTGAAATCTATCATGGTTTCAGAGAAATCATACTCCATGGTTCGTTGTTCTTGTAGAATGTTGAACGACTATCCCAACTAAAATCTATCCACTCAACAAAAATTATTTCACACCACAGACTCATCTTGGTCAGGATCGATTTGAAATCTATCATGGTTTCAGAGAAATCATACTCCATGGTTCGTTGTTCTTGTAGAATGTTGAACGACTATCCCAACTAAAATCTATCCACTCAACAAAAATTATTTCAGAGAAATCATACTCCATGGTAAGTTGTTCTTGTTGAATGTTGAACGACTACCCCAACTAAAACCTATCCACTCAACAAAAATTATTTCAGAGAAATCATACTCCATGGTAAGTTGTTCTTGTAGAATGTTGAACGACTATCCCAACTAAAATCTATCCACTCAGCAAAAATTATTTCAGAGAAATCATACTCCATGGTTCGTTGTTCTTGTAGAATGTTGAACGACTACCCCAACTAAAATCTATCCACTCAACAAAAATTATTTCACACCACAGACTCATCTTGGTCAGGATCGATTTGAAATCTATCATGGTTTCAGAGAAATCATACTTCATGGTTCGTTGTTCTTGTAGAATGTTGAACGACTATCCCAACTAAAATCTATCCACACAAAAAAATATTTCAGAGAAATCATACTCCATGGTAAGTTGTTCTTGTAGAATGTTGAACGACTATCCCAACTAAGATCTATCCACTCAACAAAAATTATTTCACACCACAGACTCATCTTGGTCAGGATCGATTTGAAATCTATCATGGTTTCAGAGAAATCATACTCCATGGTTCGTTGTTCTTGTAAAATGTTGAACGACTACCCCAACTAAAATCTATCCACTCAACAAAAATTATTTCAGAGAAATCATACTCCATGGTAAGTTGTTCTTGTAGAATGTTGAACGACTATCCCAACTAAAATCTATCCACTCAACAAAAATTATTTCACACCACAGACTCATCTTGGTCAGGATCGATTTGAAATCTATCATGGTTTCAGAGAAATCATACTCCATGGTTCGTTGTTCTTGTAAAATGTTGAACGACTATCCCAACTAAAATCTATCCACTCAACAAAAATTATTTCAGAGAAATCATACTCCATGGTTCGTTGTTCTTCTAGAATGTTGAACGACTATCCCAACTAAAATCTATCCACTCAACAAAAATTATTTCAGAGAAATCATACTCCATGGTTCGTTGTTCTTGTAGAATGTTGAACGACTACCCCAACTAAAATCTATCCACTCAACAAAAATTATTTCACACCACAGACTCATCTTGGTCAGGATCGATTTGAAATCTATCATGGTTTCAGAGAAATCATACTCCATGGTTCGTTGTTCTTGTAAAATGTTGAACGACTATCCCAACTAAAATCTATCCACTCAACAAAAATTATTTCAGAGAAATCATACTCCATGGTTCGTTGTTCTTGTAGAATGTTGAACGACTACCCCAAATAAAATCTATCCACTCAACAAAAATCATTTCACACCACAGACTCATCTTGGTCAGGATCGATTTGAAATCTATCATGGTTTCAGAGAAATCATACTCCATGGTTCGTTGTTCTTGTAAAATGTTGAACGACTACCCCAACTAAAATCTATCCACTCAACAAAAATTATTTCACACCACAACTCATCTTGGTCAGGATCGATTTGAAATCTATCATGGTTTCAGAGAAATCATACTCCATGGTAAGTTGTTCTTGTAGAATGTTGAACGACTATCCCAACTAAAATCTATCCACTCAACAAAAATTATTTCACACCACAGACTCATCTTGGTCAGGATCGATTTGAAATCTATCATGGTTTCAGAGAAATCATACTCCATGGTTCGTTGTTCTTGTAAAATGTTGAACGACTATCCCAACTAAAATCTATCCACTCAACAAAAATTATTTCAGAGAAATCATACTCCATGGTTCGTTGTTCTTGTAGAATGTTGAACGACTACCCCAACTAAAATCTATCCACTCAACAAAAATTATTTCACACCACAGACTCATCTTGGTCAGGATCGATTTGAAATCTATCATGGTTTCAGAGAAATCATACTCCATGGTTCGTTGTTCTTGTAAAATGTTGAACGACTACCCCAACTAAAATCTATCCACTCAACAAAAATTATTTCAGAGAAATCATACTCCATGGTAAGTTGTTCTTGTAGAATGTTGAACGACTATCCCAAATAAAATCTATCCACTCAACAAAAATCATTTCACACCACAGACTCATCTTGGTCAGGATCGATTTGAAATCTATCATGGTTTCAGAGAAATCATACTCCATGGTTCGTTGTTCTTGTAAAATGTTGAACGACTATCCCAACTAAAATCTATCCACTCAACAAAAATTATTTCAGAGAAATCATACTCCATGGTTCGTTGTTCTTCTAGAATGTTGAACGACTATCCCAACTAAAATCTATCCACTCAACAAAAATTATTTCAGAGAAATCATACTCCATGGTTCGTTGTTCTTGTAGAATGTTGAACGACTACCCCAACTAAAATCTATCCACTCAACAAAAATTATTTCACACCACAGACTCATCTTGGTCAGGATCGATTTGAAATCTATCATGGTTTCAGAGAAATCATACTCCATGGTTCGTTGTTCTTGTAAAATGTTGAACGACTATCCCAACTAAAATCTATCCACTCAACAAAAATTATTTCAGAGAAATCATACTCCATGGTTCGTTGTTCTTGTAGAATGTTGAACGACTACCCCAAATAAAATCTATCCACTCAACAAAAATCATTTCACACCACAGACTCATCTTGGTCAGGATCGATTTGAAATCTATCATGGTTTCAGAGAAATCATACTCCATGGTTCGTTGTTCTTGTAAAATGTTGAACGACTACCCCAACTAAAATCTATCCACTCAACAAAAATTATTTCACACCACAACTCATCTTGGTCAAGATCGATTTGAAATCTATCATGGTTTCAGAGAAATCATACTCCATGGTAAGTTGTTCTTGTAGAATGTTGAACGACTATCCCAACTAAAATCTATCCACTCAACAAAAATTATTTCACACCACAGACTCATCTTGGTCAGGATCGATTTGAAATCTATCATGGTTTCAGAGAAATCATACTCCATGGTTCGTTGTTCTTGTAAAATGTTGAACGACTATCCCAACTAAAATCTATCCACTCAACAAAAATTATTTCAGAGAAATCATACTCCATGGTTCGTTGTTCTTGTAGAATGTTGAACGACTACCCCAACTAAAATCTATCCACTCAACAAAAATTATTTTACACCACAGACTCATCTTGGTCAGGATCGATTTGAAATCTATCATGGTTTCAGAGAAATCATACTCCATGGTTCGTTGTTCTTGTAAAATGTTGAACGACTACCCCAACTAAAATCTATCCACTCAACAAAAATTATTTCAGAGAAATCATACTCCATGGTAAGTTGTTCTTGTAGAATGTTGAACGACTATCCCAAATAAAATCTATCCACTCAACAAAAATCATTTCACACCACAGACTCATCTTGGTCAGGATCGATTTGAAATCTATCATGGTTTCAGAGAAATCATACTCCATGGTTCGTTGTTCTTGTAAAATGTTGAACGACTATCCCAACTAAAATCTATCCACTCAACAAAAATTATTTCAGAGAAATCATACTCCATGGTTCGTTGTTCTTCTAGAATGTTGAACGACTATCCCAACTAAAATCTATCCACTCAACAAAAATTATTTCAGAGAAATCATACTCCATGGTTCGTTGTTCTTGTAGAATGTTGAACGACTACCCCAACTAAAATCTATCCACTCAACAAAAATTATTTCACACCACAGACTCATCTTGGTCAGGATCGATTTGAAATCTATCATGGTTTCAGAGAAATCATACTCCATGGTTCGTTGTTCTTGTAAAATGTTGAACGACTATCCCAACTAAAATCTATCCACTCAACAAAAATTATTTCAGAGAAATCATACTCCATGGTTCGTTGTTCTTGTAGAATGTTGAACGACTACCCCAAATAAAATCTATCCACTCAACAAAAATCATTTCACACCACAGACTCATCTTGGTCAGGATCGATTTGAAATCTATCATGGTTTCAGAGAAATCATACTCCATGGTTCGTTGTTCTTGTAAAATGTTGAACGACTACCCCAACTAAAATCTATCCACTCAACAAAAATTATTTCACACCACAACTCATCTTGGTCAGGATCGATTTGAAATCTATCATGGTTTCAGAGAAATCATACTCCATGGTAAGTTGTTCTTGTAGAATGTTGAACGACTATCCCAACTAAAATCTATCCACTCAACAAAAATTATTTCACACCACAGACTCATCTTGGTCAGGATCGATTTGAAATCTATCATGGTTTCAGAGAAATCATACTCCATGGTTCGTTGTTCTTGTAAAATGTTGAACGACTATCCCAACTAAAATCTATCCACTCAACAAAAATTATTTCAGAGAAATCATACTCCATGGTTCGTTGTTCTTGTAGAATGTTGAACGACTACCCCAACTAAAATCTATCCACTCAACAAAAATTATTTCACACCACAGACTCATCTTGGTCAGGATCGATTTGAAATCTATCATGGTTTCAGAGAAATCATACTCCATGGTTCGTTGTTCTTGTAAAATGTTGAACGACTACCCCAACTAAAATCTATCCACTCAACAAAAATTATTTCAGAGAAATCATACTCCATGGTAAGTTGTTCTTGTAGAATGTTGAACGACTATCCCAAATAAAATCTATCCACTCAACAAAAATCATTTCACACCACAGACTCATCTTGGTCAGGATCGATTTGAAATCTATCATGGTTTCAGAGAAATCATACTCCATGGTTCGTTGTTCTTGTAAAATGTTGAACGACTACCCCAACTAAAATCTATCCACTCAACAAAAATTATTTCACACCACAACTCATCTTGGTCAGGATCGATTTGAAATCTATCATGGTTTCAGAGAAATCATACTCCATGGTAAGTTGTTCTTGTAGAATGTTGAACGACTACCCCAACTAAAATCTATCCACTCAACAAAAATTATTTCACACCACAACTCATCTTGGTCAGGATCGATTTGAAATCTATCATGGTTTCAGAGAAATCATACTCCATGGTTCGTTGTTCTTGTAAAATGTTGAACGACTATCCCAACTAAAATCTATCCACTCAACAAAAATTATTTCAGAGAAATCATACTCCATGGTTCGTTGTTCTTGTAGAATGTTGAACGACTATCCCAACTAAAATCTATCCACTCAACAAAAATTATTTCACACCACAGACTCATCTTGGTCAGGATCGATTTGAAATCTATCATGGTTTCAGAGAAATCATACTCCATGGTTCGTTGTTCTTGTAGAATGTTGAACGACTATCCCAACTAAAATCTATCCACTCAACAAAAATTATTTCAGAGAAATCATACTCCATGGTAAGTTGTTCTTGTAGAATGTTGAACGACTATCCCAACTAAAATCTATCCACTCTACAAAAATCATTTCACACCACTGACTCATCTTGGTCAGGATCGATTTGAAATCTATCATGGTTTCAGAGAAATCATACTCCATGGTTCGTTGTTCTTGTAAAATGTTGAACGACTACCCCAACTAAAATCTATCCACTCAACAAAAATTATTTCACACCACAGACTCATCTTGGTCAGGATCGATTTGAAATCTATCATGGTTTCAGAGAAATCATAGTCCATTTTAAGTTGTTCTTGTAGAATGTTGAATGACTACCCCTAACTAAAATCTATCCACTGAACAAAAATTATTTCACACCACAGACTCATCTTGGTCAGGATCGATTTGAAATCTATCATGGTTTCAGAGAAATCATACTCCATGGTTCGTTGTTCTTGTAGAATGTTGAACGACTATCCCAACTAAAATCTATCCACTCAACAAAAATTATTTCAGAGAAATCATACTCCATGGTAAGTTGTTCTTGTAGAATGTTGAACGACTACTCCAACTAAAATCTATCCACTCAACAAAAATTATTTAACACCACAGACTCATCTTGGTCAGGATCGATTTGAAATCTATCATGGTTTCAGAGAAATCATACTCCATGGTTCGTTGTTCTTGTAGAATGTTGAACGACTATCCCAACTAAAATCTATCCACTCAACAAAAATTATTTCAGAGAAATCATACTCCATGGTAAGTTGTTCTTGTAGAATGTTGAACGACTATCCCAACTAAAATCTATCCACTCAACAAAAATTATTTCACACCACAGACTCATCTTGGTCAGGATCGATTTGAAATCTATCATGGTTTCAGAGAAATCATACTCCATGGTTCGTTGTTCTTGTAAAATGTTGAACGACTACCCCAACTAAAATCTATCCACTCAACAAAAATTATTTCAGAGAAATCATAGTCCATGGTAAGTTGTTCTTGTAGAATGTTGAACGACTTACTTACTTACTTAACGGGCTCCCGACCCGTGAAGAGTCTCTGCCTGAGACACAGCAGCCTTCCACTCTCTTCGATCCCGGGCACGCTGCTTCCAGTTATCTAGACCAAGCGCTCTGGCATCCGCGATAGCTTGATCCTTAAAACGGAGGTTCGGTCTTCCTTGTCTTCTCGAACCTGGGGGCTGTGATTCGAAGATCCTCTTTGCTGGAGCATTATTGTCCATTCGCTCGATGTCGCCGAGCCAGTGTAGTCGACGTGTTTTGGCTTTTTGGACTACATCCACATCCTGGTACAGCTCATAGAGTTCGCGGTTATATCTTCTCCTCCATTCGCCCTCCTCGCATACGGGACCGAATATCCGACGAAGAATTTTTCTTTCGAAAGTGTTCAGTATTTGCTCTGCTTTCCTGCTTATCGTCCAGCACTCGGCTCCATACAGCAGAACTGGCAGGATCAAAGTTTTGTAGAGCATACATTTCGTCTTTCGAGTTAGGAGTTTTGACCCCATTTGTTTCGCCAAACCGAAGTAGCAGCGGTTTCCTAGGGTAAGTCTTCGTCGAATCTCCACTAAGTTGTCATTCGTGGAGTTGATATTTACTCCGAGGTAGGTAAACTCCTTAACCACTTCGAAGTTACTGTTGCCAACAGTGACGTTTTGTCCTAGGCGGTGGACAGATGCTTCTTTGTTTGTTGACAACATGTATTTGGTTTTGTCCTCATTCACTTCAAGGCCAACACGTTTCGCCTCTTCTTCAATTGCCGTAAAAGCCTCTAACACGGCGCGCTGGGAGCGACCGATGATGTCGATGTCGTCTGCGTATCCCAGCAACTGGACAGATTTGTTGAAGATAGTGCCTTCCGTGTTTACACCTGCCCTGCGCACTATCTGTTCCAGCACAAGATTGAAGAAGTCACATGATAGCGCATCCCCTTGCCGAAATCCGGTGCATGTTTGGAATAGTTCAGAGGAACTGTTGCCGAATTGCACGTTGCACCGCGTGTTATCCAGCGTCACGCGGCACAGCTGGATCAGTTTAGCCGGGATCCCGAATTCGGCCATCGCCTTGTAGAGCTCAAGACGATGAATGCTATCATATGCGGCTTTAAAGTCGATGAAGAGATGGTGAGTCTCGACTTGAAATTCGTTGGTCTTTTCCAGGATTTGCCTTAGTGTGAAAATTTGGTCGATCGTCGATCTGCCGGGCCGGAAGCCACACTGGTACGTGCCGATTAGTGTGCTGCAGAAAGGCTTCAGACGTTCACACAGTACGTTAGATAGGATCTTATATGCGACATTAAGCAGGGATATGCCTCGGTAGTTCTTACAAGACATAGGATCGCCTTTCTTGAAGATGGGGCATATAGAGCTGATAGTCCAGTCATCGGGCATGACTTCATCCACCCACACTTGGTTGATGACTTGGTGCATGCACACCACCAAAGCATCACCACCATGTTTGAAAAGCTCTGCTGGTAGACCATCAGAGCCGGCGGCCTTGTTGTTCTTCAGCTTTTTGATAGCTGAGCCGACCTCTTCAAAACTAGGAGGGGGAATGGATTCTTCATTGACTGGATGCGGGTTCTCTTCTTGCCCTATCACTCTCTCTACCTGCCCATTAAGTAGCTGCTGGAAATGCTGCTTAAATACATCTACTATTCCCTGTGCTTCGGTGACTAGGTTTCCTTCACTGTTTCGAAGAGCCTGCGTTCCGGGCTTGAAGCCAGCTGCCAGTTGCTTGGCTTTCCTGAAAAACATCCGGATGTTGTTCCTATCGCGGGACTCTTCGATATCCTTGAGCTGGGAGGCTGCGTGGGCCCTTTTCTTCTTACGCAGTATCTTCTTCTCCTCCCTTCTTCTGGTTCAATACTCTTCTCTCGCTGATCTTGTTTTGCGTTGCAGCGCTTGCAAGTGTGCATTTTCTGTCACCTTTTTCCGGCGTACGCATTCATCATCATACCAAGGGCTCTTTTTGGGTGGTGGCTGGTAGCCTATGGTGGTCTCTGCTACCCCTTTGATGATGTCGCGATACTGGTTCCACAGATTGTTGGCGTTTGTGGATGGTGAATGCACAGCGGAGAGTCTCTCACTCAGGCGCTATCTGTAGGCTCTGGCTACTCCAGACGTGCTAAGGCTTAAAACGTTGAATTTCTTTTTCTGGGCGGTCTGCAGCTTCTTCTCATTGGATAGTCGAGCTCTGAACTTAGCTGCAACAAGAAAATGGTCAGAGTCGACGTTTGCCCCTCTGAACGTTTGCACATTCAGAATGTTGGATGCGTGCCTCGCATCTATTAGCACGTGGTCGATTTGGTTGGCGGTTCGACCATCTGGAGAGCGCCAGGTTGCTGTGTGGATTCGTAGTCTTGGAAACCTAGTGCTACTTATCACCGTATTACGAGCTGCTGCAAAATCGATTAGCCGGAAGCCGTTGTCTGTTGTCGTGTCGTGGAGGCTGTGCTTTCCAACTAATCCGCCGAAGATGTTTTCCTTACCGATTTTGGCATTGAATTCCCCGAGTATGATTTTTTTTTTTTTTTTTTTTTTTTTTTTCTATCCACTCAACAAAAATTATTTCAGAGAAATCATACTCCATGGTTCGTTGTTCTTGTAGAATGTTGAACGACTACCCCAACTAAAATCTATCCACTCAACAAAAATTATTTCACACCACAGACTCATCTTGGTCAGGATCGATTTGAAATCTATCATGGTTTCAGAGAAATCATACTCCATGGTTCGTTGTTCTTGTAGAATGTTGAACGACTATCCCAACTAAAATCTATCCACTCAACAAAAATTATTTCAGAGAAATCATACTCCATGTTAAGTTGTTCTTCTAGAATGTTGAACGACTATCCCAACTAAAATCTATCCACTCAACAAAAATCATTTCACACCACAGACTCATCTTGGTCAGGATCGATTTGAAATCTATCATGGTTTCAGAGAAATCATACTCCATGGTTCGTTGTTCTTGTAAAATGTTGAACGACTACCCCAACTAAAATCTATCCACTCAACAAAAATTATTTCACACCACAGACTCATCTTGGTCAGGATCGATTTGAAATCTATCATGGTTTCAGAGAAATCATACTCCATGGTAAGTTGTTCTTGTAGAATGTTGAACGACTACCCCTAACTAAAATCTATCCACTCAACAAAAATTATTTCACACCACAGACTCATCTTGGTCAGGATCGATTTGAAATCTATCATGGTTTCAGAGAAATCATACTCCATGGTAAGTTGTTCTTGTAGAATGTTGAACGACTATCCCAACTAAAATCTATCCACTCAACAAAAATTATTTCAGAGAAATCATACTCCATGGTAAGTTGTTCTTGTAGAACTAAACTCTATCCACTCAACAAAAATTATTTCACACCACAGACTCATCTTGGTCAGGATCGATTTGAAATCTATCATGGTTTCAGAGAAATCATACTCCATGTTTCGTTGTTCTTGTAGAATGTTGAACGACTATCCCAACTAAAATCTATCCACTCAACAAAAATTATTTCAGAGAAATCATACTCCATGGTAAGTTGTTCTTGTAGAATGTTGAACGACTATCCCAACTAAAATCTATCCACTCAACAAAAATTATTTCAGAGAAATCATACTCCATGGTAAGTTGTTCTTGTAAAATGTTGAACGACTACCCCAACTAAAATCTATCCACTCAACAAAAATTATTTCAGAGAAATCATACTCCATGGTTCGTTGTTCTTGTAGAATGTTGAACGACTATCCCAACTAAAATCTATCCACTCAACAAAAATTATTTCAGAGAAATCATACTCCATGGTTCGTTGTTCTTGTAGAATGTTGAACGACTATCCCAACTAAAATCTATCCACTCAACAAAAATTATTTCAGAGAAATCATACTCCATGTTAAGTTGTTCTTGTAGAATGTTGAACGACTATCCCAACTAAAATCTATCCACTCAACAAAAATTATTTCAGAGAAATCATACTCCATGGTAAGTTGTTCTTGTAGAATGTTGAATGACTATCCCAACTAAAATCTATCCACTCAACGAAAATTATTTCAGAGAAATCATACTCCATGGTTCGTTGTTCTTGTTGAATGTTGAACGACTACCCCAACTAAAATCTATCCACTCAACAAAAATTATTTCACACCACAGACTCATCTTGGTCAGGATCGATTTGAAATCTATCATGGTTTCAGAGAAATCATACTCCATGGTAAGTTGTTCTTGTAGAATGTTGAACGACTACCCCTAACTAAAATCTATCCACTCAACAAAAATTATTTCACACCACAGACTCATCTTCTTCAGGATCGATTTGAAATCTATCATGGTTTCAGAGAAATCATACTCCATGGTTCGTTGTTCTTGTAGAATGTTGAACGACTACCCCTAACTAAAATCTATCCACTCAACAAAAATTATTTCACGCCACAGACTCATCTTGGTCAGGATCGATTTGAAATCTATCATGGTTTCAGAGAAATCATACTCCATGGTTCGTTGTTCTTGTAGAATGTTGAACGACTACCCCTAACTAAAATCTATCCACTCAACAAAAATTATTTCACACCACAGACTCATCTTGGTCAGGATCGATTTGAAATCTATCATGGTTTCAGAGAAATCATACTCCATGGTTCGTTGTTCTTGTAGAATGTTGAACGACTATCCCAACTAAAATCTATCCACTCAACAAAAATTATTTCAGAGAAATCATACTCCATGGTAAGTTGTTCTTGTTGAATGTTGAACGACTACCCCAACTAAAATCTATCCACTCAACAAAAATTATTTCAGAGAAATCATACTCCATGGTAAGTTGTTCTTGTAGAATGTTGAACGACTATCCCAACTAAAATCTATGCACTCAGCAAAAATTATTTCAGAGAAATCATACTCCATGGTTCGTTGTTTTTGTAGAATGTTGAACGACTACCCCAACTAAAATCTATCCACTCAACAAAAATTATTTCACACCACAGACTCATCTTGGTCAAGATCGATTTGAAATCTATCATGGTTTCAGAGAAATCATACTCCATGGTTCGTTGTTCTTGTAGAATGTTGAACGACTACCCCAACTAAAATCTATCCACTCAACAAAAATTATTTCACACCACAGACTCATCTTGGTCAGGATCGATTTGAAATCTATCATGGTTTCAGAGAAATCATACTCCATGGTTCGTTGTTCTTGTAGAATGTTGAACGACTACCCCTAACTAAAATCTATCCACTCAACAAAACTTATTTCACACCACAGACTCGTCTTGGTCAGGATCGATTTGAAATCTATCATGGTTTCAGAGAAATCATACTCCATGGTTCGTTGTTCTTGTAGAATGTTGAACGACTACCCCAACTAAAATCTATCCACTCAACAAAAATTATTTCACACCACAGACTCATCTTGGTCAAGATCGATTTGAAATCTATCATGGTTTCAGAGAAATCATACTCCATGGTTCGTTGTTCTTGTAGAATGTTGAACGACTACCCCAACTAAAATCTATCCACTCAACAAAAATTATTTCACACCACAGACTCATCTTGGTCAGGATCGATTTGAAATCTATCATGGTTTCAGAGAAATCATACTCCATGGTTCGTTGTTCTTGTAGAATGTTGAACGACTACCCCTAACTAAAATCTATCCACTCAACAAAACTTATTTCACACCACAGACTCGTCTTGGTCAGGATCGATTTGAAATCTATCATGGTTTCAGAGAAATCATACTCCATGGTTCGTTGTTCTTGTAGAATGTTGAACGACTACCCCTAACTAAAATCTATCCACTCAACAAAAATTATTTCACACCACAGACTCATCTTGGTCAGGATCGATTTGAAATCTATCATGGTTTCAGAGAAATCATACTCCTTGGTTCGTTGTTCTTTGTAGAATGTTGAACGATTATCCCAACTAAAATCTATCCACTCAACAAAAATAATTTCAGAGAAATCATACTCCATGGTAAGTTGTTCTTGTAGAATGTTGAACGACTATCCCAACTAAAATCTATTAACTCAACAAAAATTATTTCACACCACAGACTCATCTTGGTCAGGATCGATTTGAAATCTATCATGGTTTCAGAGAAATCATACTCCATGGTTCGTTGTTCTTGTAAAATGTTGAACGACTACCCCAACTAAAATCTATCCACTCAACAAAAATTATTTCAGAGAAATCATACTCCATGGTAAGTTGTTCTTGTAGAATTCTTGTAGAATGTTGAACGACTACCCCGACTAAAATCTATCCACTCAACAAAAATTATTTCACACCACAGACTCATCGTGGTCAGGATCTATCAGGTACCAGGTCAGGAAATCTATCATGGTTTCAGAGAAATCATACTCCATGGTTCGTTGTTCTTGTAGAATGTTGAACGACTACCCCTAACTAAAATCTATCCACTCAACAAAAATTATTTCACACCACAGACTCATCTTGGTCAGGATCGATTTGAAATCTATCATGGTTTCAGAGAAATCATACTCCATGGTTCGTTGATCTTGTAGAATGTTGAACGATTATCCCAACTAAAATCTATCCACTCAACAAAAATTATTTCAGAGAAATCATACTCCATGGTAAGTTGTTCTTGTAGAATGTTGAACGACTATCCCAACTAAAATCTATTAACTCAACAAAAATTATTTCACACCACAAACTCATCTTGGTCAGGATCGATTTGAAATCTATCATGGTTTCAGAGAAATCATACTCCATGGTTCGTTGTTCTTGTAAAATGTTGAACGACTACCCCAACTAAAATCTATCCACTCAACAAAAATTATTTCAGAGAAATCATACTCCATGGTAAGTTGTTCTTGTAGAATGTTGAACGACTATCCCAACTAAAATCTATCCACTCAACAAAAATTAATTCACACCACAGAATCATCTTGGTCAGGATCGATTTGAAATCTATCATGGTTTCAGAGAAATCATACTCCATGGTTCGTTGTTCTTGTAAAATGTTGAACGACTACCCCAACTAAAATCTATCCACTCAACAAAAATTATTTCACACCACAGACTCATCGTGGTCAGGATCGATTTGAAATCTATCATGGTTTCAGAGAAATCATACTCCATGGTTCGTTGTTCTTGTAAAATGTTGAACGACTACCCCAACTAAAATCTATCCACTCAACAAAAATGATTTCACACCATAGACTCATCTTGGTCAGGATCGATTTGAAATCTATCATGGTTTCAGAGAAATCATACTCCATGATTCGTTGTTCTTGTAAAATGTTGAACGACTACCCCAACTAAAATCTATCCACTCAACAAAAATCATTCCAGAGAAATCATACTCCATGGTAAGTTGTTCTTGTAGAATGTTGAACGACTATCCCAACTAAAATCTATCCACTCAACAAAAATTATTTCAGAGAAATCATACTCCATGGTAAGTTGTTCTTGTAGAATGTTGAACGACTATCCCAACTAAAATCTATCCACTCAACAAAAATTATTTCAGAGAAATCATACTCCATGGTTCGTTGTTCTTGTTGAATGTTGAACGACTACCCCAACTAAAATCTATCCACTCAACAAAAATTATTTCACACCACAGACTCATCTTGGTCAGGATCGATTTGAAATCTATCATGGTTTCAGAGAAATCATACTCCATGGTAAGTTGTTCTTGTAGAATGTTGAACGACTACCCCTAACTAAAATCTATCCACTCAACAAAAATTATTTCACACCACAGACTCATCTTGGTCAGGATCGATTTGAAATCTATCATGGTTTCAGAGAAATCATACTCCATGGTTCGTTGTTCTTGTAGAATGATGAACGACTACCCCTAACTAAAATCTATCCACTCAACAAAAATTATTTCAGAGAAATCATACTCCATGGTAAGTTGTTCTTGTAAAATGTTGAACGACTACCCCAACTAAAATCTATCCACTCAACAAAAATTATTTCAGAGAAATCATACTCCATGGTAAGTTGTTCTTGTAAAATGTTGAACGACTACCCCAACTAAAATCTATCCACTCAACAAAAATTATTTCAGAGAAATCATACTCCATGGTTCGTTGTTCTTGTAGAATGTTGAACGACTATCCCAACTAAAATCTATCCACTCAACAAAAATTATTTCAGAGAAATCATACTCCATGGTTCGTTGTTCTTGTAGAATGTTGAACGACTATCCCAACTAAAATCTATCCACTCAACAAAAATTATTTCAGAGAAATCATACTCCATGGTAAGTTGTTCTTGTAGAATGTTGAACGACTATCCCAACTAAAATCTATCCACTCAACAAAAATTATTTCAGAGAAATCATACTCCATGGTAAGTTGTTCTTGTAGAATGTTGAACGACTATCCCAACTAAAATCTATAAACTCAACAAAAATTATTTCAGAGAAATCATACTCCATGGTTCGTTGTTCTTGAACGACTACCCCAACTAAAATCTATCCACTCAACAAAAATTATTTCACACCACAGACTCATCTTGGTCAGGATCGATTTGAAATCTATCATGGTTTCAGAGAAATCATACTCCATGGTAAGTTGTTCTTGTAGAATGTTGAACGACTACCCCTAACTAAAATCTATCCACTCAACAAAAATTATTTCACACCACAGACTCATCTTGGTCAGGATCGATTTGAAATCTATCATGGTTTCAGAGAAATCATACTCCATGCTTCGTTGTTCTTGTAGAATGTTGAACGACTACCCCTAACTAAAATCTATCCGCTCAACAAAAATTATTTCACACCACAGACTCATCTTGGTCAGGATCGATTTGAAATCTATCATGGTTTCAGAGAAATCATACTCCATGGTTCGTTGTTCTTGTAGAATGTTGAACGACTACCCCTAACTAAAATCTATCCACTCAACAAAAATTATTTCACACCACAGACTCATCTTGGTCAGGATCGATTTGAAATCTATCATGGTTTCAGAGAAATCATACTCCATGGTTCGTTGTTCTTGTAGAATGTTGAACGACTATCCCAACTAAAATCTATCCACTCAACAAAAATTATTTCAGAGAAATCATACTCCATGGTAAGTTGTTCTTGTTGAATGTTGAACGACTACCCCAACTAAACTCTATCCACTCAACAAAAATTATTTCAGAGAAATCATACTCCATGGTAAGTTGTTCTTGTAGAATGTTGAACGACTATCCCAACTAAAATCTATCCACTCAGCAAAAATTATTTCAGAGAAATCATACTCCATGGTTCGTTGTTCTTGTAGAATGTTGAACGACTACCCCTAACTAAAATCTATCCACTCAACAAAAATTATTTCACACAACAGACTCATCTTGGTCAGGATCGATTTGAAATCTATCATGGTTTCAGAGAAATCATACTCCATGGTTCGTTGTTCTGGTAGAATGTTGAACGACTACCCCTAACTAAAATCTATCCACTCAACAAAAATTATTTCAAACCACAGACTCATCTTGGTCAGGATCGATTTGAAATCTATCATGGTTTCAGAGAAATCATACTCCATGGTTCGTTGTTCTTGTAGAATGTTGAACGACTATCCCAACTAAAATCTATCCACTCAACAAAAATTATTTCAGAGAAATCATACTCCATGGTAAGTTGTTCTTGTAAAATGTTGAACGACTACCCCAACTAAAATCTATCCACTCAACAAAAATTATTTCAGAGAAATCATACTCCATGGTAAGTTGTTCTTGTAAAATGTTGAACGACTACCCCAACTAAAATCTATCCACTCAACAAAAATTATTTCAGAGAAATCATACTCCATGGTAAGTTGTTCTTGTAGAATGTTGAACGACTATCCCAACTAAAATCTATCCACTCAACAAAAATTATTTCAGAGAAATCATACTCCATGGTAAGTTGTTCTTGTAGAATGTTGAACGACTATCCCAACTAAAATCTATCCACTCAACAAAAATTATTTCAGAGAAATCATACTCCATGGTTCGTTGTTCTTGTTGAATGTTGAACGACTACCCCAACTAAAATCTATCCACCCAACAAAAATTATTTCACACCACAGACTCATCTTGGTCAGGATCGATTTGAAATCTATCATGGTTTCAGAGAAATCATACTCCATATTTCGTTGTTCTTGTAGAATGTTGAACGACTACCCCTAACTAAAATCTATCCACTCAACAAAAATTATTTCACACCACAGACTCATCTTTGTCAGGATCGATTTGAAATCTATCATGGTTTAAGAGAAATCATACTCCATGGTTCGTTGTTCTTGTAGAATGTTGAACGACTACCCCTAACTAAAATCTATCCACTCAACAAAAATTATTTCACACCACAGACTCATCTTGGTCAGGATCGATTTGAAATCTATCATGGTTTCAGAGAAATCATACTCCAGGTTCGTTGTTCTTGTAGAATGTTGAACGACTATCCCAACTAAAATCTATCCACTCAACAAAAATTATTTCACACCACAGACTCATCTTGGTCAGGATCGATTTGAAATCTATCATGGTTTCAGAGAAATCATACTCCATGGTTCGTTGTTCTTGTAGAATGTTGAACGACTATCCCAACTAAAATCTATCCACTCAACAAAAATTATTTCAGAGAAATCATACTCCATGATAAGTTGTTCTTGTTGAATGTTGAACGACTACCCCAACTAAAATCTATCCACTCAACAAAAATTATTTCAGAGAAATCATACTCCATGGTAAGCTGTTCTTGTAGAATGTTGAACGACTATCCCAACTAAAATCTATCCACTCAGCAAAAATTATTTCAGAGAAATCATACTCCATGGTTCGTTGTTCTTGTAGAATGTTGAACGACTACCCCTAACTAAAATCTATCCACTCAACAAAAATTATTTCACACCACAGACTCATCTTGGTCAGGATCGATTTGAAATCTATCATGGTTTCAGAGAAATCAAACTCCATGGTTCGTTGTTCTTGTAGAATGTTGAACGACTATCCCTAACTAAAATCTATCCACTCAACAAAAATTATTTCACACCACAGACTCATCTTGGTCAGGATCGATTTGAAATCTATCATGGTTTCAGAGAAATCATACTCCATGGTTCGTTGTTCTTGTAGAATGTTGAACGACTATCCCAACTAAAATCTATCCACTCAACAAAAATTATTTCAGAGAAATCATACTCCATGGTAAGTTGTTCTTGTTGAATGTTGAAAGACTACCCCAACTAAAATCTATCCACTCAACAAAAATTATTTCAGAGAAATCATACTCCACGATAAGTTGTTCTTGTAGAATGTTGAACGACTATCCCAACTAAAATCTATCCACTCAGCAAAAATTATTTCAGAGAAATCATACTCCATGGTTCGTTGTTCTTGTAGAATGTTGAACGACTACCCCAACTAAAATCTATCCACTCAACAAAAATTATTTCACACCACAGACTCATCTTGGTCAGGATCGATTTGAAATCTATCATGGTTTCAGAGAAATCATACTCCATGGTTCGTTGTTCTTGTAGAATGTTGAACGACTACCCCTAACTAAAATCTATCCACTCAACAAAAATTATTTCACACCACAGACTCATCTTGGTCAGGATCGATTTGAAATCTATCATGGTTTCAGAGAAATGATACTCCATGGTAAGTTGTTCTTGTAGAATGTTGAACGACTACCCCAACTAAAATCTATCCACTCAGCAGAGATTATTTCACACCATAGACTCATCTTGGTCAGGATCGATTTGAAATCTATCATGGTTTCAGAGAAATCATACTCCATGGTTCGTTGTTCTTGTAGAATGTTGAACGACTATCCCAACTAAAATCTATCCACTCAACAAAAATTATTTCAGAGAAATCATACTCCATGGTAAGTTGTTCTTGTAAAATGTTGAACGACTACCCCAACTAAAATCTATCCACTCAACAAAAATTATTTCAGAGAAATCATACTCCATGGTAAGTAGTTCTTGTAAAATGTTGAACGACTACCCCAACTAAAATCTATCCACTCAACAACAATTATTTCAGAGAAATCATACTCCATGGTTCGTTGTTCTTGTAGAATGTTGAACGACTATCCCAACTAAAATCTATCCACTCAACAAAAATTATTTCAGAGAAATCATACTCCATGGTTCGTTGTTCTTGTAGAATGTTGAACGACTACCCCTAACTAAAATCTATCCACTCAACAAAAATTATTTCACACCACAGACTCGTCTTGGTCAGGATCGATTTGAAATCTATCATGGTTTCAGAGAAATCATACTCCATGGTTCGTTGTTCTTGTAGAATGTTGAACGACTATCCCAACTAAAATCTATCCACTCAACAAAAATTATTTCACACCACAGACTCATCTTGGTCAGGATCGATTTGAAATCTATCATGGGTTCAGAGAAATCATACTCCATGGTTCGTTGTTCTTGTAGAATGTTGAACGACTACCCCTAACTAAAATCTATTTACTCAACAAAAATTATTTCACACCACAGACTCGTCTTGGTCAGGATCGATTTGAAATCTATCATGGTTTCAGAGAAATCATACTCCATGGTTCGTTGTTCTTGTAGAATGTTGAACGACTATCCCAACTAAAATCTATCCACTCAACAAAAATTATTTCACACCACAGACTCATCTTGGTCAGGATCGATTTGAAATCTATCATGGGTTCAGAGAAATCATACTCCATGGTTCGTTGTTCTTGTAGAATGTTGAACGACTACCCCTAACTAAAATCTATTTACTCAACAAAAATTATTTCACACCACAGACTCGTCTTGGTCAGGATCGATTTGAAATCTATCATGGTTTCAGAGAAATCATACTCCATGGTTCGTTGTTCTTGTAGAATGTTGAACGACTATCCCAACTAAAATCTATCCACTCAACAAAAATTATTTCACACCACAGACTCATCTTGGTCAGGATCGATTTGAAATCTATCATGGGTTCAGAGAAATCATACTCCATGGTTCGTTGTTCTTGTAGAATGTTGAACGACTACCCCTAACTAAAATCTATTTACTCAACAAAAATTATTTCACACCACAGACTCATCTTGGTCAGGATCGATTTGAAATCTATCATGGTTTCAGAGAAATCATACTCCATGGTTCGTTGTTCTTGTAGAATGTTGAACGACTATCCCAACTAAAATCTATCCACTCAACAAAGATTATTTCAGAGAAATCATACTCCATGGTAAGTTGTTCTTGTTGAATGTTGAACGACTACCCCAACTAAAATCTATCCACTCAACAAAAATTATTTCAGAGAAATCATACTCCATGGTAAGTTGTTCTTGTAGAATGTTGAACGACTATCCCAAATAAAATCTATCCACTCAGCAAAAATTATTTCAGAGAAATCATACTCCATGGTTCGTTGTTCTTGTAGAATGTTGAACGACTACCCCTAACTAAAATCTATCCACTCAACAAAAATTATTTCACACCACAGACTCATCTTGGTCAGGATCGATTTGAAATCTATCATGGTTTCAGAGAAATCATACTCCATGGTTCGTTGTTCTTGTAGAATGTTGAACGACTACCCCTAACTAAAATCTATCCACTCAACAAAAATTATTTCACACCACAGACTCATCTTGGTCAGGATCGATTTGAAATCTATCATGGTTTCAGAGAAATCATACTCCATGGTTCGTTGTTCTTGTAGAATGTTGAACGACTATCCCAACTAAAATCTATCCACTCAACAAAAATTATTTCAGAGAAATCATACTCCATGGTAAGTTGTTCTTGTTGAATGTTGAAAGACTACCCCAACTAAAATCTATCCACTCAACAAAAATTATTTCAGAGAAATCATACTCCACGATAAGTTGTTCTTGTAGAATGTTGAACGACTATCCCAACTAAAATCTATCCACTCAGCAAAAATTATTTCAGAGAAATCATACTCCATGGTTCGTTGTTCTTGTAGAATGTTGAACGACTACCCCAACTAAAATCTATCCACTCAACAAAAATTATTTCACACCACAGACTCATCGTGGTCAGGATCGATTTGAAATCTATCATGGTTTCAGAGAAATCATACTCCATGGTTCGTTGTTCTTGTAGAATGTTGAACGACTACCCCTAACTAAAATCTATCCACTCAACAAAAATTATTTCACACCACAGACTCGTCTTGGTCAGGATCGATTTGAAATCTATCATGGTTTCAGAGAAATCATACTCCATGGTTCGTTGTTCTTGTAGAATGTTGAACGACTATCCCAACTAAAATCTATCCACTCAACAAAAATTATTTCACACCACAGACTCATCTTGGTCAGGATCGATTTGAAATCTATCATGGTTTCAGAGAAATCATACTCCATGGTTCGTTGTTCTTGTAGAATGTTGAACGACTACCCCTAACTAAAATCTATTTACTCAACAAAAATTATTTCACACCACAGACTCATCGTGGTCAGGATCGATTTGAAATCTATCATGGTTTCAGAGAAATCATACTCCATGGTTCGTTGTTCTTGTAGAATGTTGAACGACTATCCCAACTAAAATCTATCCACTCAACAAAAATTATTTCAGAGAAATCATACTCCATGGTAAGTTGTTCTGTAAAATGTTGAACGACTACCCCAACTAAAATCTATCCACTCAACAAAAATTATTTCAGAGAAATCATACTCCATGGTAAGTTGTTCTTGTAAAATGTTGAACGACTACCCCAACTAAAATCTATCCACTCAACAACAATTATTTCAGAGAAATCATACTCCATGGTTCGTTGTTCTTGTAGAATGTTGAACGACTATCCCAACTAAAATCTATCCACTCAACAAAAATTATTTCAGAGAAATCATACTCCATGGTTCGTTGTTCTTGTAGAATTTTGAACGACTATCCCAACTAAAATCTATCCACTCAACAAAAATTATTTCAGAGAAATCATACTCCATGGTAAGTTGTTCTTGTAGAATGTTGAACGACTATCCCAACTAAAATCTATCCACTCAACAAAAATTATTTCAGAGAAATCATACTCCATGGTTCGTTGTTCTTGTAGAATGTTGAACGACTACCCCTAACTAAAATCTATCCACTCAACAAAAATTACTGCACACCACAGACTCATCTTGGTCAGGATCGATTTGAAATCTATCATGGTTTCAGAGAAATCATACTCCATGGTTCGTTGTTCTTGTAGAATGTTGAACGACTATCCCAACTAAAATCTATCCACTCAACAAAAATTATTTCAGAGAAATCATACTCCATGGTAAGTTGTTCTTGTTGAATGTTGAACGACTACAGCAACTAAAATCTATCCACTCAACAAATATTATTTCAGAGAAATCATACTCCATGGTAAGTTGTTCTTGTAGAATGTTGAACGACTATCCCAACTAAAATCTATCCACTCAGCAAAAATTATTTCAGAGAAATCATACTCCATGGTTCGTTGTTCTTGTAGAATGTTGAACGACTATCCCAACTAAAATCTATCCACTCAACAAAAATTATTTCAGAGAAATCATACTCCATGGTTCGTTGTTCTTGTAGAATGTTGAACGACTACCCCTAACTAAAATCTATCCACTCAACAAAAATTATTTCACACCACAGGCTCATCTTGGTCAGGATCGATTTGAAATCTATCATGGTTTCAGAGAAATCATACTCCATGGTTCGTTGTTCTTGTAGAATGTTGAACGACTACCCCTAACTAAAATCTATCCACTCAACAAAAATTATTTCACACCACAGACTCATCTTGGTCAGGATCGATTTGAAATCTATCATGGTTTCAGAGAAATCATACTCCATGGTTCGTTGTTCTTGTTGAATGTTGAACGACTACCCCAACTAAAATCTATCCACTCAACAAAAATTATTTCAGAGAAATCATACTCCACGGTAAGTTGTTCTTGTAGAATGTTGAACGATTATCCCAACTAAAATCTATCCACTCAGCAAAAATTATTTCAGAGAAATCATACTCCATGGTTCGTTGTTCTTGTAGAATGTTGAACGACTACCTCAACTAAAATCTATCCACTCAACAAAAATTATTTCACACCACAGACTCATCTTGGTCAGTATCGATTTGAAATCTATCATGGTTTCAGAGAAATCATACTCCATGGTTCGTTGTTCTTGTAGAATGTTGAACGACTATCCCAACTAAAATCTATCCACTCAACAAAAATTATTTCACACCACAGACTCATCTTGGTCAGGATCGATTTGAAATCTATCATGGTTTCAGAGAAATCATACTCCATGGTTCGTTGTTCTTGTAGAATGTTGAACGACTACCCCTAACTAAAATCTATCCACTCAACAAAAATTATTTCACACCACAGACTCGTCTTGGTCAGGATCGATTTGAAATCTATCATGGTTTCAGAGAAATCATACTCCATGGTTCGTTGTTCTTGTAGAATGTTGAACGACTATCCCAACTAAAATCTATCCACTCAACAAAAATTATTTCACACCACAGACTCATCTTGGTCAGGATCGATTTGAAATCTATCATGGTTTCAGAGAAATCATACTCCATGGTTCGTTGTTCTTGTAGAATGTTGAACGACTACCCCTAACTAAAATCTATCCACTCAACAAAAATTATTTCACACCACAGACTCATCTTGGTCAGGATCGATTTGAAATCTATCATTGTTTCAGAGAAATCATACTCCATGGTTCGTTGTTCTTGTAAAATGTTGAACGACTACCCCAACTAAAATCTATCCACTCAACAAAAATCATTTCAGAGAAATCATACTCCATGGTTCGTTGTTCTTGTAAAATGTTGAACGACTACCCCAACTAAAATCTATCCACTCAACAAAAATTATTTCACACCACAGACTCATCTTGGTCAGGATCGATTTGAAATCTATCATGGTTTCAGAGAAATCATACTCCATGGTTCGTTGTTCTTGTAGAATGTTGAGCGACTACCCCTAACTAAAATCTATCCACTCAACAAAAATTATTTCACACCACAGACTCATCTTGGTCAGGATCGATTTGAAATCTATCATGGTTTCAGAGAAATCATACTCCATGGTTCGTTGTTCTTGTAGAATGTTGAACGACTACCCCTAACTAAAATCTATCCACTCAACAAAAACTAATTCACACCACAGACTCATCTTGGTCAGGATCGATTTGAAATCTATCATGGTTTCAGAGAAATCATACTCCATGGTAAGTTGTTCTTGTAGAATGTTGAACGACTATCCCAACTAAAATCTATCCACTCAACAAAAATTATTTCACACCACAGACTCATCTTGGTCAGGATCGATTTGAAATCTATCATGGTTTCAGAGAAATCATACTCCATGGTTCGTTGTTCTTGTAGAATGTTGAACGACTACCCCTAACTAAAATCTATCCACTCAACAAAAATTATTTCACACCACAGACTCGTCTTGGTCAGGATCGATTTGAAATCTATCATGGTTTCAGAGAAATCATACTCCATGGTTCGTTGTTCTTGTAGAATGTTGAACGACTATCCCAACTAAAATCTATCCACTCAACAAAAATTATTTCACACCACAGACTCATCTTGGTCAGGATCGATTTGAAATCTATCATTGTTTCAGAGAAATCATACTCCATGGTTCGTTGTTCTTGTAAAATGTTGAACGACTACCCCAACTAAAATCTATCCACTCAACAAAAATCATTTCAGAGAAATCATACTCCATGGTTCGTTGTTCTTGTAAAATGTTGAACGACTACCCCAACTAAAATCTATCCACTCAACAAAAATTATTTCACACCACAGACTCATCTTGGTCAGGATCGATTTGAAATCTATCATGGTTTCAGAGAAATCATACTCCATGGTTCGTTGTTCTTGTAGAATGTTGAGCGACTACCCCTAACTAAAATCTATCCACTCAACAAAAATTATTTCACACCACAGACTCATCTTGGTCAGGATCGATTTGAAATCTATCATGGTTTCAGAGAAATCATACTCCATGGTTCGTTGTTCTTGTAGAATGTTGAACGACTACCCCTAACTAAAATCTATCCACTCAACAAAAACTAATTCACACCACAGACTCATCTTGGTCAGGATCGATTTGAAATCTATCATGGTTTCAGAGAAATCATACTCCATGGTAAGTTGTTCTTGTTGAATGTTGAACGACTACCCCAACTAAAATCTATCCACTCAACAAAAATTATTTCAGAGAAATCATACTCCATGGTAAGTTGTTCTTGTAGAATGTTGAACGACTATCCCAACTAAAATCTATCCACTCAACAAAAATTATTTCACACCACAGACTCATCTTGGTCAGGATCGATTTGAAATCTATCATGGTTTCAGAGAAATCATACTCCATGGTTCGTTGTTCTTGTAAAATGTTGAACGACTACCCCAACTAAAATCTATCCACTCAACAAAAATTATTTCACACCACAGACTCATCTTGGTCAGGATCGATTTGAAATCTATCATGGTTTCAGAGAAATCATACTCCATGTTTCGTTGTTCTTGTAGAATGTTGAACGACTACCCCTAACTAAAATCTATCCACTCAACAAAAATTATTTCACACCACAGACTCATCTTGGTCAGGATCGATTTGAAATCTATCATTGTTTCAGAGAAATCATACTAAATGGTTCGTTGTTCTTGTAAAATGTTGAACGACTACCCCAACTAAAATCTATCCACTCAACAAAAATCATTTCAGAGAAATCATACTCCATGGTTCGTTGTTCTTGTAAAATGTTGAACGACTACCCCAACTAAAATCTATCCACTCAACAAAAATCATTTCAGAGAAATCATACTCCATGGTTCGTTGTTCTTGTAAAATGTTGAACGACTATCCCAACTAAAATCTATCCACTCAACAAAAATTATTTCACACCACAGATTCATCTTGGTCAGGATCGATTTGAAATCTATCATGGTTTCAGAGAAATCATACTCCATGGTTCGTTGTTCTTGTAGAATGTTGAACGACTACCCCTAACTAAAATCTATCCACTCAACAAAAATTATTTCACACCACAGACTCATCTTGGTCAGGATCGATTTGAAATCTATCATGGTTTCAGAGAAATCATACTCCATGGTTCGTTGTTCTTGTAGAATGTTGAAAGACTATCCCAACTAAAATCTATCCACTCAACAAAAATTATTTCAGAGAAATCATACTCCATGGTAAGTTGTTCTTGTTGAATGTTGAACGACTACCCCAACTAAAATCTATCCACTCAACAAAAATTATTTCAGAGAAATCATACTCCATGGTAAGTTGTTCTTGTAGAATGTTGAACGACTATCCCAACAAAAATCTATCCACTCAGCAAAAATTATTTCAGAGAAATCATACTCCATGGTTCGTTGTTCTTGTAGAATGTTGAACGACTACCCCTAACTAAAATCTATCCACTCAACAAAAATTATTTCGCACCACAGACTCATCTTGGTCAGGATCGATTTGAAATCTATCATGGTTTCAGAGAAATCATACTCCATGGTTCGTTGTTCTTGTAGAATGTTGAACGACTACCCCTAACTAAAATATATCCACTCAACAAAAATTATTTCACACCACAGACTCATCTTGGTCAGGATCGATTTGAAATCTATCATGGTTTCAGAGAAATCATACTCCATGGTTCGTTGTTCTTGTAGAATGTTGAACGACTATCCCAACTAAAATCTATCCACTCAACAAAAATTATTTCAGAGAAATCATACTCCATGGTAAGTTGTTCTTGTTGAATGTTGAACGACTACCCCAACTAAAATCTATCCACTCAACAAAAATTATTTCAGAGAAATCATACTCCATGGTAAGTTGTTCTTGTAGAATGTTGAACGACTATCCCAACTAAAATCTATCCACTCAGCAAAAATTATTTCAGAGAAATCATACTCCATGGTTCGTTGTTCTTGTAGAATGTTGAACGACTACCCCAACTAAAATCTATCCACTCAACAAAAATTATTTCACACCACAGACTCATCTTGGTCAGGATCGATTTGAAATCTATCATGGTTTCAGAGAAATCATACTCCATGGTTCGTTGTTCTTGTAGAATGTTGAACGACTACCCCTAACTAAAATCTATTCACTCAACAAAAATTATTTCACACCACAGACTCATCTTGGTCAGGATCGATTTGAAATCTATCATGGTTTCAGAGAAATCATACTCCATTTTTCGTTGTTCTTGTAGAATGTTGAACGACTACCCCTAACTAAAATCTATTCACTCAACAAAAATTATTTCACACCACAGACTCATCTTGGTCAGGATCGATTTGAAATCTATCATGGTTTCAGAGAAATCATACTCCATTTTTCGTTGTTCTTGTAGAATGTTGAACGACTACCCCTAACTAAAATCTATTCACTCAACAAAAATTATTTCACACCACAGACTCATCTTGGTCAGGATCGATTTGAAATCTATCATGGTTTCAGAGAAATCATACTCCATGGTTCGTTGTTCTTGTAAAATGTTGAACGACTACCCCAACTAAAATCTATCCACTCAACAAAAATTATTTCACACCACAGACTCATCTTGGTCAGGATCGATTTGAAATCTATCATGGTTTCAGAGAAATCATACTCCATGGTTCGTTGTTCTTGTAGAATGTTGAACGACTACCCCTAACTAAAATCTATCCACTCAACAAAAATTATTTCACACCACAGACTCGTCTTGGTCAGGATCGATTTGAAATCTATCATGGTTTCAGAGAAATCATACTCCATGGTTCGTTGTTCTTGTAGAATGTTGAACGACTACCCCAACTAAAATCTATCCACTCAACAAAAATTATTTCACACCACAGACTCATCTTGGTCAGGATCGATTTGAAATCTATCATGGTTTCAGAGAAATCATACTCCATGGTTCGTTGTTCTTGTAGAATGTTGAACGACTACCCCTAACTAAAATCTATCCACTCAACAAAAATTATTTCACACCACAGACTCGTCTTGGTCAGGATCGATTTGAAATCTATCATGGTTTCAGAGAAATCATACTCCATGGTTCGTTGTTCTTGTAGAATGTTGAACGACTATCCCAACTAAAATCTATCCACTCAGCAAAAATTATTTCAGAGAAATCATACTCCATGGTTCGTTGTTCTTGTAGAATGTTGAACGACTACCTCAACTAAAATCTATCCACTCAACAAAAATTATTTCACACCACAGACTCATCTTGGTCAGTATCGATTTGAAATCTATCATGGTTTCAGAGAAATCATACTCCATGGTTCGTTGTTCTTGTAGAATGTTGAACGACTACCCCTAACTAAAATCTATCCACTCAACAAAAATTATTTCACACCACAGACTCATCTTGGTCAGGATCGATTTGAAATCTATCATGGTTTCAGAGAAATCATACTCCATGGTTCGTTGTTCTTGTAGAATGTTGAACGACTACCTCAACTAAAATCTATCCACTCAACAAAAATTATTTCACACCACAGACTCATCTTGGTCAGTATCGATTTGAAATCTATCATGGTTTCAGAGAAATCATACTCCATGGTTCGTTGTTCTTGTAGAATGTTGAACGACTACCCCTAACTAAAATCTATCCACTCAACAAAAATTATTTCACACCACAGACTCATCTTGGTCAGGATCGATTTGAAATCTATCATGGTTTCAGAGAAATCATACTCCATGGTTCGTTGTTCTTGTAGAATGTTGAACGACTACCCCTAACTAAAATCTATCCACTCAACAAAAATTATTTCACACCACAGACTCGTCTTGGTCAGGATCGATTTGAAATCTATCATGGTTTCAGAGAAATCATACTCCATGGTTCGTTGTTCTTGTAGAATGTTGAACGACTATCCCAACTAAAATCTATCCACTCAACAAAAATTATTTCACACCACAGACTCATCTTGGTCAGGATCGATTTGAAATCTATCATGGTTTCAGAGAAATCATACTCCATGGTTCGTTGTTCTTGTAGAATGTTGAACGACTACCCCTAACTAAAATCTATCCACTCAACAAAAATTATTTCACACCACAGACTCATCTTGGTCAGGATCGATTTGAAATCTATCATTGTTTCAGAGAAATCATACTCCATGGTTCGTTGTTCTTGTAAAATGTTGAACGACTACCCCAACTAAAATCTATCCACTCAACAAAAATTATTTCACACCACAGACTCATCTTGGTCAGGATCGATTTGAAATCTATCATGGTTTCAGAGAAATCATACTCCATGGTTCGTTGTTCTTGTAGAATGTTGAGCGACTACCCCTAACTAAAATCTATCCACTCAACAAAAATTATTTCACACCACAGACTCATCTTGGTCAGGATCGATTTGAAATCTATCATGGTTTCAGAGAAATCATACTCCATGGTTCGTTGTTCTTGTAGAATGTTGAACGACTACCCCTAACTAAAATCTATCCACTCAACAAAAACTAATTCACACCACAGACTCATCTTGGTCAGGATCGATTTGAAATCTATCATGGTTTCAGAGAAATCATACTCCATGGTAAGTTGTTCTTGTTGAATGTTGAACGACTACCCCAACTAAAATCTATCCACTCAACAAAAATTATTTCAGAGAAATCATACTCCATGGTAAGTTGTTCTTGTAGAATGTTGAACGACTATCCCAACTAAAATCTATCCACTCAACAAAAATTATTTCACACCACAGACTCATCTTGGTCAGGATCGATTTGAAATCTATCATGGTTTCAGAGAAATCATACTCCATGGTTCGTTGTTCTTGTAAAATGTTGAACGACTACCCCAACTAAAATCTATCCACTCAACAAAAATTATTTCACACCACAGACTCATCTTGGTCAGGATCGATTTGAAATCTATCATGGTTTCAGAGAAATCATACTCCATGTTTCGTTGTTCTTGTAGAATGTTGAACGACTACCCCTAACTAAAATCTATCCACTCAACAAAAATTATTTCACACCACAGACTCATCTTGGTCAGGATCGATTTGAAATCTATCATTGTTTCAGAGAAATCATACTAAATGGTTCGTTGTTCTTGTAAAATGTTGAACGACTACCCCAACTAAAATCTATCCACTCAACAAAAATCATTTCAGAGAAATCATACTCCATGTTTCGTTGTTCTTGTAAAATGTTGAACGACTACCCCAACTAAAATCTATCCACTCAACAAAAATCATTTCAGAGAAATCATACTCCATGGTTCGTTGTTCTTGTAAAATGTTGAACGACTATCCCAACTAAAATCTATCCACTCAACAAAAATTATTTCACACCACAGATTCATCTTGGTCAGGATCGATTTGAAATCTATCATGGTTTCAGAGAAATCATACTCCATGGTTCGTTGTTCTTGTAGAATGTTGAACGACTACCCCTAACTAAAATCTATCCACTCAACAAAAATTATTTCACACCACAGACTCATCTTGGTCAGGATCGATTTGAAATCTATCATGGTTTCAGAGAAATCATACTCCATGGTTCGTTGTTCTTGTAGAATGTTGAAAGACTATCCCAACTAAAATCTATCCACTCAACAAAAATTATTTCAGAGAAATCATACTCCATGGTAAGTTGTTCTTGTTGAATGTTGAACGACTACCCCAACTAAAATCTATCCACTCAACAAAAATTATTTCAGAGAAATCATACTCCATGGTAAGTTGTTCTTGTAGAATGTTGAACGACTATCCCAACAAAAATCTATCCACTCAGCAAAAATTATTTCAGAGAAATCATACTCCATGGTTCGTTGTTCTTGTAGAATGTTGAACGACTACCCCTAACTAAAATCTATCCACTCAACAAAAATTATTTCGCACCACAGACTCATCTTGGTCAGGATCGATTTGAAATCTATCATGGTTTCAGAGAAATCATACTCCATGGTTCGTTGTTCTTGTAGAATGTTGAACGACTACCCCTAACTAAAATATATCCACTCAACAAAAATTATTTCACACCACAGACTCATCTTGGTCAGGATCGATTTGAAATCTATCATGGTTTCAGAGAAATCATACTCCATGGTTCGTTGTTCTTGTAGAATGTTGAACGACTATCCCAACTAAAATCTATCCACTCAACAAAAATTATTTCAGAGAAATCATACTCCATGGTAAGTTGTTCTTGTTGAATGTTGAACGACTACCCCAACTAAAATCTATCCACTCAACAAAAATTATTTCAGAGAAATCATACTCCATGGTAAGTTGTTCTTGTAGAATGTTGAACGACTATCCCAACTAAAATCTATCCACTCAGCAAAAATTATTTCAGAGAAATCATACTCCATGGTTCGTTGTTCTTGTAGAATGTTGAACGACTATCCCAACTAAAATCTATCCACTCAACAAAAATTATTTCACACCACAGACTCATCTTGGTCAGGATCGATTTGAAATCTATCATGGTTTCAGAGAAATCATACTCCATGGTTCGTTGTTCTTGTAGAATGTTGAACGACTACCCCTAACTAAAATCTATTCACTCAACAAAAATTATTTCACACCACAGACTCATCTTGGTCAGGATCGATTTCAAATCTATCATGGTTTCAGAGAAATCATACTCCATTTTTCGTTGTTCTTGTAGAATGTTGAACGACTACCCCTAACTAAAATCTATTCACTCAACAAAAATTATTTCACACCACAGACTCATCTTGGTCAGGATCGATTTGAAATCTATCATGGTTTCAGAGAAATCATACTCCATGGTTCGTTGTTCTTGTAGAATGTTGAGCGACTACCCCTAACTAAAATCTATCCACTCAACAAAAATTATTTCACACCACAGACTCATCTTGGTCAGGATCGATTTGAAATCTATCATGGTTTCAGAGAAATCATACTCCATGGTTCGTTGTTCTTGTAGAATGTTGAACGACTACCCCTAACTAAAATCTATCCACTCAACAAAAACTAATTCACACCACAGACTCATCTTGGTCAGGATCGATTTGAAATCTATCATGGTTTCAGAGAAATCATACTCCATGGTAAGTTGTTCTTGTTGAATGTTGAACGACTACCCCAACTAAAATCTATCCACTCAACAAAAATTATTTCAGAGAAATCATACTCCATGGTAAGTTGTTCTTGTAGAATGTTGAACGACTATCCCAACTAAAATCTATCCACTCAACAAAAATTATTTCACACCACAGACTCATCTTGGTCAGGATCGATTTGAAATCTATCATGGTTTCAGAGAAATCATACTCCATGGTTCGTTGTTCTTGTAAAATGTTGAACGACTACCCCAACTAAAATCTATCCACTCAACAAAAATTATTTCACACCACAGACTCATCTTGGTCAGGATCGATTTGAAATCTATCATGGTTTCAGAGAAATCATACTCCATGTTTCGTTGTTCTTGTAGAATGTTGAACGACTACCCCTAACTAAAATCTATCCACTCAACAAAAATTATTTCACACCACAGACTCATCTTGGTCAGGATCGATTTGAAATCTATCATTGTTTCAGAGAAATCATACTAAATGGTTCGTTGTTCTTGTAAAATGTTGAACGACTACCCCAACTAAAATCTATCCACTCAACAAAAATCATTTCAGAGAAATCATACTCCATGTTTCGTTGTTCTTGTAAAATGTTGAACGACTACCCCAACTAAAATCTATCCACTCAACAAAAATCATTTCAGAGAAATCATACTCCATGGTTCGTTGTTCTTGTAAAATGTTGAACGACTATCCCAACTAAAATCTATCCACTCAACAAAAATTATTTCACACCACAGATTCATCTTGGTCAGGATCGATTTGAAATCTATCATGGTTTCAGAGAAATCATACTCCATGGTTCGTTGTTCTTGTAGAATGTTGAACGACTACCCCTAACTAAAATCTATCCACTCAACAAAAATTATTTCACACCACAGACTCATCTTGGTCAGGATCGATTTGAAATCTATCATGGTTTCAGAGAAATCATACTCCATGGTTCGTTGTTCTTGTAGAATGTTGAAAGACTATCCCAACTAAAATCTATCCACTCAACAAAAATTATTTCAGAGAAATCATACTCCATGGTAAGTTGTTCTTGTTGAATGTTGAACGACTACCCCAACTAAAATCTATCCACTCAACAAAAATTATTTCAGAGAAATCATACTCCATGGTAAGTTGTTCTTGTAGAATGTTGAACGACTATCCCAACAAAAATCTATCCACTCAGCAAAAATTATTTCAGAGAAATCATACTCCATGGTTCGTTGTTCTTGTAGAATGTTGAACGACTACCCCTAACTAAAATCTATCCACTCAACAAAAATTATTTCGCACCACAGACTCATCTTGGTCAGGATCGATTTGAAATCTATCATGGTTTCAGAGAAATCATACTCCATGGTTCGTTGTTCTTGTAGAATGTTGAACGACTACCCCTAACTAAAATATATCCACTCAACAAAAATTATTTCACACCACAGACTCATCTTGGTCAGGATCGATTTGAAATCTATCATGGTTTCAGAGAAATCATACTCCATGGTTCGTTGTTCTTGTAGAATGTTGAACGACTATCCCAACTAAAATCTATCCACTCAACAAAAATTATTTCAGAGAAATCATACTCCATGGTAAGTTGTTCTTGTTGAATGTTGAACGACTACCCCAACTAAAATCTATCCACTCAACAAAAATTATTTCAGAGAAATCATACTCCATGGTAAGTTGTTCTTGTAGAATGTTGAACGACTATCCCAACTAAAATCTATCCACTCAGCAAAAATTATTTCAGAGAAATCATACTCCATGGTTCGTTGTTCTTGTAGAATGTTGAACGACTATCCCAACTAAAATCTATCCACTCAACAAAAATTATTTCACACCACAGACTCATCTTGGTCAGGATCGATTTGAAATCTATCATGGTTTCAGAGAAATCATACTCCATGGTTCGTTGTTCTTGTAGAATGTTGAACGACTACCCCTAACTAAAATCTATTCACTCAACAAAAATTATTTCACACCACAGACTCATCTTGGTCAGGATCGATTTCAAATCTATCATGGTTTCAGAGAAATCATACTCCATTTTTCGTTGTTCTTGTAGAATGTTGAACGACTACCCCTAACTAAAATCTATTCACTCAACAAAAATTATTTCACACCACAGACTCATCTTGGTCAGGATCGATTTGAAATCTATCATGGTTTCAGAGAAATCATACTCCATTTTTCGTTGTTCTTGTAGAATGTTGAACGACTACCCCTAACTAAAATCTATTCACTCAACAAAAATTATTTCACACCACAGACTCATCTTGGTCAGGATCGATTTGAAATCTATCATGGTTTCAGAGAAATCATACTCCATGGTTCGTTGTTCTTGTAAAATGTTGAACGACTACCCCAACTAAAATCTATCCACTCAACAAAAATTATTTCACACCACAGACTCATCTTGGTCAGGATCGATTTGAAATCTATCATGGTTTCAGAGAAATCATACTCCATGGTTCGTTGTTTTTGTAGAATGTTGAACGACTACCCCAACTAAAATCTATCCACTCAACAAAAATTATTTCACACCACAGACTCGTCTTGGTCAGGATCGATTTGAAATCTATCATGGTTTCAGAGAAATCATACTCCATGGTTCGTTGTTCTTGTAGAATGTTGAACGACTACCCCAACTAAAATCTATCCACTCAACAAAAATTATTTCACACCACAGACTCATCTTGGTCAGGATCGATTTGAAATCTATCATGGTTTCAGAGAAATCATACTCCATGGTTCGTTGTTCTTGTAGAATGTTGAACGACTACCCCTAACTAAAATCTATTCACTCAACAAAAATTATTTCACACCACAGACTCATCTTGGTCAGGATCGATTTGAAATCTATCATGGTTTCAGAGAAATCATACTCCATGGTTCGTTGTTCTTGTAAAATGTTGAACGACTACCCCAACTAAAATCTATCCACTCAACAAAAATTATTTCACACCACAGACTCATCTTGGTCAGGATCGATTTGAAATCTATCATGGTTTCAGAGAAATCATACTCCATGGTTCGTTGTTCTTGTAGAATGTTGAACGACTACCCCTAACTAAAATCTATCCACTCAACAAAAATTATTTCACACCACAGACTCGTCTTGGTCAGGATCGATTTGAAATCTATCATGGTTTCAGAGAAATCATACCCCATGGTTCGTTGTTCTTGTAGAATGTTGAACGACTATCAAAACTAAAATCTATCAACTCAACAAAAATTATTTCACACCACAGACTCATCTTGGTCAGGATCGATTTGAAATCTATCATGGTTTCAGAGAAATCATACTCCATGGTTCGTTGTTCTTGTAGAATGTTGAACGATTATCCCAACTAAAATCTATCCACTCAACAAAAATTATTTCAGAGAAATCATACTCCATGGTAAGGTGTTCTGGTAGAATGTTGAACGACTATCCCAACTAAAATCTATCCACTCAACAAAAATTATTTCACACCACAGACTCATCTTGGTCAGGATCGATTTGAAATCTATCATGGTTTCAGAGAAATCATACTCCATGGTTCGTTGTTCTTGTAGAATGTTGAACGACTACCCCAACTAAAATCTATCCACTCAACAAAAATTATTTCACACCACAGACTCATCTTGGTCAGGATCGATTTGAAATCTATCATTGTTTCAGAGAAATCATACTCCATGGTTCGTTGTTCTTGTAAAATGTTGAACGACTAAACCAAATAAAATCTATCCACTCAACAAAAATCATTTCAGAGAAATCATACTCCATGGTTCGTTGTTCTTGTAAAATGTTGAACGACTATCCCAACTAAAATCTATCCACTCAACAAAAATTATTTCACACCACAGACTCATCTTGGTCAGAATCGATTTGAAATCTATCATGGTTTCAGAGAAATCATACTCCATGGTTCGTTGTTCTTGTAGAATGTTGAACGACTACCCCTAACTAAAATCTATCCACTCAACAAAAATTATTTCACACCACAGACTCATCTTGGTCAGGATCGATTTGAAATCTATCATGGTTTCAGAGAAATCATACTCCATGGTTCGTTGTTCTTGTAGAATGTTGAACGACTATCCCAACTAAAATCTATCCACTCAACAAAAATTATTTCAGAGAAATCATACTCCATGGTAAGTTGTTCTTGTTGAATGTTGAACGACTACCCCAACTAAAATCTATCCACTCAACAAAAATTATTTCAGAGAAATCATACTCCATGGTAAGTTGTTCTTGTAGAATGTTGAACGACTATCCCAACTAAAATCTATCCACTCAGCAAAAATTATTTCAGAGAAATCATACTCCATGGTTCGTTGTTCTTGTAGAATGTTGAACGACTACCCCTAACTAAAATCTATCCACTCAACAAAAATTATTTCACAACACAGACTCATCTTGGTCAGGATCGATTTGAAATCTATCATGGTTTCAGAGAAATCATACTCCATGGTTCGTTGTTCTTGTAGAATGTTGAACGACTACCCCTAACTAAAATCTATCCACTCAACAAAAATTATTTCACACCACAGACTCATCTTGGTCACGATCGATTTGAAATCTATCATGGTTTCAGAGAAATCATACTCCATGGTTCGTTGTTCTTGTAGAATGTTGAACGACTACCCCTAACTAAAATCTATCCACTCAACAAAAATTATTTCACACCACAGACTCGTCTTGGTCAGGATCGATTTGAAATCTATCATGGTTTCAGAGAAATCATACTCCATGGTTCGTTGTTCTTGTAGAATGTTGAACGACTATCCCAACTAAAATCTATCCACTCAACAAAAATTATTTCACACCACAGACTCATCTTGGTCAGGATCGATTTGAAATCTATCATGGTTTCAGAGAAATCATACTCCATGGTTCGTTGTTCTTGTAGAATGTTGAACGACTACCCCAACTAAAATCTATCCACTCAACAAAAATTATTTCACACCACAGACTCATCTTGGTCAGGATCGATTTGAAATCTATCATGGTTTCAGAGAAATCATACTCCATGGTTCGTAGTTCTTGTAGAATGTTGAACGACTACCCCTAACTAAAATCTATCCACTCAACAAAAATTATTTCACACCACAGACTCATCTTGGTCAGGATCGATTTGAAATCTATCATGGTTTCAGAGAAATCATACTCCATGGTTCGTTGTTCTTGTAGAATGTTGAACGACTACCCCTAACTAAAATCTATCCACTCAACAAAAATTATTTCACACCACAGACTCGTCTTGGTCAGGATCGATTTGAAATCTATCATGGTTTCAGAGAAATCATACTCCATGGTTCGTTGTTCTTGTAGAATGTTGAACGACTATCCCAACTAAAATCTATCCACTCAACAAAAATTATTTCACACCACAGACTCATCTTGGTCAGGATCGATTTGAAATCTATCATGGTTTCAGAGAAATCATACTCCATGGTTCGTTGTTCTTGTAGAATGTTGAACGACTACCCCAACTAAAATCTATCCACTCAACAAAAATTATTTCACACCACAGACTCATCTTGGTCAGGATCGATTTGAAATCTATCATTGTTTCAGAGAAATCATACTCCATGGTTCGTTGTTCTTGTAGAATGTTGAACGACTACCCCTAACTAAAATCTATCCACTCAACAAAAATTATTTCACACCACAGACTCATCTTGGTCAGGATCGATTTGAAATCTATCATGGTTTCAGAGAAATCATACTCCATGGTTCGTTGTTCTTGTAGAATGTTGAACGACTATCCCAACTAAAATCTATCCACTCAACAAAAATTATTTCAGAGAAATCATACTCCATGGTAAGTTGTTCTTGTTGAATGTTGAACGACTACCCCAACTAAAATCTATCCACTCAACAAAAATTATTTCAGAGAAATCATACTCCATGGTAAGTTGTTCTTGTAGAATGTTGAACGACTATCCCAACTAAAATCTATCCACTCAGCAAAAATTATTTCAGAGAAATCATAGTCCATGGTAAGTTGTTCTTGTAGAATGTTGAACGACTACCCTAACTAAAATCTATCCACTCAACAAAAATTATTTCACACCACAGACTCATCTTGGTCAGGATCGATTTGAAATCTATCATGGTTTCAGAGAAATCATACTCCATGGTTCGTTGTTCTTGTAGAATGTTGAACGACTACCCCTAACTAAAATATATCCACTCAACAAAAATTATTTCACACCACAGACTCATCTTGGTCAGGATCGATTTGAAATCTATCATGGTTTCAGAGAAATCATACTCCATGTTTCGTTGTTCTTGTAGAATGTTGAACGACTACCCCTAACTAAAATCTATCCACTCAACAAAAATTATTTCACACCACAGACTCATCTTGGTCAGGATCGATTTGAAATCTATCATGGTTTCAGAGAAATCATACTCCATGGTTCGTTGTTCTTGTAGAATGTTGAACGACTACCCCTAACTAAAATCTATCCACTCAACAAAAATCATTTCAGAGAAATCATACTGCATGGTTCGTTGTTCTTGTAAAATGTTGAACGACTATCCCAACTAAAATCTATCCACTCAACAAAAATTATTTCACACCACAGACTCATCTTGGTCAGGATCGATTTGAAATCTATCATGGTTTCAGAGAAATCATACTCCATGGTTCGTTGTTCTTGTAGAATGTTGAACGACTACCCCTAACTAAAATCTATCCACTCAACAAAAATTATTTCACACCACAGACTCATCTTGGTCAGGATCGATTTGAAATCTATCATGGTTTCAGAGAAATCATACTCCATGGTTCGTTGTTCTTGTAGAATGTTGAACGACTATCCCAACTAAAATCTATCCACTCAACAAAAATTATTTCAGAGATATCATACTCCATGGTAAGTTGTTCTTGTTGAATGTTGAACGACTACCCCAACTAAAATCTATCCACTCAACAAAAATTATTTCAGAGAAATCATACTCCATGGTAAGTTGTTCTTGTAGAATGATGAACGACTATCCCAACTAAAATCTATCCACTCAGCAAAAATTATTTCAGAGAAATCATAGTCCATGGTAAGTTGTTCTTGTAGAATGTTGAACAACTACCCTAACTAAAATCTATCCACTCAACAAAAATTATTTCACACCACAGACTCATCTTGGTCAGGATCGATCTGAAATCTATCATGGTTTCAGAGAAATCATACTCCATGGTTCGTTGTTCTTGTAGAATGTTGAACGACTACCCCTAACTAAAATATATCCACTCAACAAAAATTATTTCACACCACAGACTCATCTTGGTCAGGATCGATTTGAAATCTATCATGGTTTCAGAGAAATCATACTCCATGGTTCGTTGTTCTTGTAGAATGTTGAACGACTATCCCAACTAAAATCTATCCACTCAACAAAAATTATTTCAGCGAAATCATACTCCATGGTAAGTTGTTCTTGTTGAATGTTGAACGACTACCCCAACTAAAATCTATCCACTCAACAAAAATTATTTCAGAGAAATCATACTCCATGGTAAGTTGTTCTTGTAGAATGTTGAACGACTATCCCAACTAAAATCTATCCACTCAGCAAAAATTATTTCAGAGAAATCATACTAAATGGTTCGTTGTTCTTGTAGAATGTTGAACGACTACCCCTAACTAAAATATATCCACTCAACAAAAATTATTTCACACCACAGACTCATCTTGGTCAGGATCGATTTGAAATCTATCATGGTTTCAGAGAAATCATACTCCATGGTTCGTTGTTCTTGTAGAATGTTGAACGACTACCCCAACTAAAATCTATCCACTCAACAAAAATTATTTCACACCACAGACTCATCTTGGTCAGGATTGATTTGAAATCTATCATGGTTTCAGAGAAATCATACTCCATGGTTCGTTGTTCTTGTAGAATGTTGAACGACTACCCCTAACTAAAATCTATCCACTCAACAAAAATTATTTCACACCACAGACTCATCTTGATCAGGATCGATTTGAAATCTATCATGGTTTCAGAGAAATCATACTCCATGGTTCGTTGTTCTTGTAGAATGTTGAACGACTACAAATAACTAAAATCTATCCACTCAACAAAAATTATTTCACACCACAGACTCGTCTTGGTCAGGATCGATTTGAAATCTATCATGGTTTCAGAGAAATCATACTCCATGGTTCGTTGTTCTTGTAGAATGTTGAACGACTATCCCAACTAAAATCTATCCACTCAACAAAAATTATTTCACACCACAGACTCATCTTGGTCAGGATCGATTTGAAATCTATCATGGTTTCAGAGAAATCATACTCCATGGTTCGTTGTTCTTGTAGAATGTTGAACGACTACCCCTAACTAAAATCTATCCACTCAACAAAAATTATTTCACACCACAGACTCATCTTGGTCAGGATCGATTTGAAATCTATCATGGTTTCAGAGAAATCATACTCCATGGTTCGTTGTTCTTGTAGAATGTTGAACGATTATCCCAACTAAAATCTATCCACTCAACAAAAATTATTTCAGAGAAATCATACTCCATGGTAAGTTGTTCTTGTAGAATGTTGAACGACTATCCCAACTAAAATCTATCCACTCAACAAAAATTATTTCACACCACAGACTCATCTTGGTCAGGATCGATTTGAAATCTATCATGGTTTCAGAGAAATCATACTCCATGGTTCGTTGCTCTTGTAAAATGTTGAACGACTACCCCAACTAAAATCTATCCACTCAACAAAAATTATTTCAGAGAAATCATACTCCATGGTTCGTTGTTCTTGTAGAATGTTGAACGACTACCCCTAACTAAAATCTATCCACTCAACAAAAATTATTTCACACCACAGACTCATCTTGGTCAGGATCGATTTGAAATCTATCATGGTTTCAGAGAAATCATACTCCATGGTTCGTTGCTCTTGTAAAGTGTTGAACGACTACCCCAACTAAAATCTATCCACTCAACAAAAATTATTTCAGAGAAATCATACTCCATGGTTCGTTGTTCTTGTAGAATGTTGAACGACTACCCCTAACTAAAATCTATCCACTCAACAAAAATTATTTCACACCACAGACTCATCTTGGTCAGGATCGATTTGAAATCTATCATGGTTTCAGAGAAATCATACTCCATGGTTCGTTGTTCTTGTAGAATGTTGAACGATTATCCCAACTAAAATCTATCCACTCAACAAAAATTATTTCAGAGAAATCATACTCCATGGTAAGGTGTTCTTGTAGAATGTTGAACGACTATCCCAACTAAAATCTATCCACTCAACAAAAATTATTTCACACCACAGACTCATCTTGGTCAGGATCGATTTGAAATCTATCATGGTTTCAGAGAAATCATACTCCATGGTTCGTTGTTCTTGTAGAATGTTGAACGACTACCCTAACTAAAATCTATCCACTCAACAAAAATTATTTCACACCATAGACTCATCTTGGTCAGGATCGATTTGAAATCTATCATTGTTTCAGAGAAATCATACTCCATGGTTCGTTGTTCTTGTAAAATGTTGAACGACTACCCCAACTAAAATCTATCCACTCAACAAAAATCATTTCAGAGAAATCATACTCCATGGTTCGTTGTTCTTGTAAAATGTTGAACGACTATCCCAACTAAAATCTATCCACTCAACAAAAATTATTTCACACCACAGACTCATCTTGGTCAGGATCGATTTGAAATCTATCATGGTTTCAGAGAAATCATACTCCATGGTTCGTTGTTCTTGTAGAATGTTGAACGACTATCCCAACTAAAATCTATCCACTCAACAAAAATTATTTCACACCACAGACTCATCTTGGTCAGGATCGATTTGAAATCTATCATGGTTTCAGAGAAATCATACTCCATGGTTCGTTGTTCTTGTAGAATGTTGAACGACTACCCCAACTAAAATCTATCCACTCAACAAAAATTATTTCACACCACAGACTCATCTTGGTCAGGATCGATTTGAAATCTATCATGGTTTCAGAGAAATCATACTCCATGGTTCGTTGTTCTTGTAGAATGTTGAACGACTATCCCAACTAAAATCTATCCACTCAACAAAAATTATTTCACACCACAGACTCATCTTGGTCAGGATCGATTTGAAATCTATCATGGTTTCAGAGAAATCATACTCCATGGTTCGTTGTTCTTGTAGAATGTTGAACGACTACCCCTAACTAAAATCTATCCACTCAACAAAAATTATTTCACATCACAGACTCATCTTGGTCAGGATCGATTTGAAATCTATCATGGCTTCAGAGAAATCATACTCCATGGTTCGTTGTTCTTGTAGAATGTTGAACGACTACCCCTAACTAAAATCTATCCACTCAACAAAAATTATTTCACACCACAGACTCGTCTTGGTCAGGATCGATTTGAAATCTATCATGGTTTCAGAGAAATCATACTCCATGGTTCGTTGTTCTTGTAGAATGTTGAACGACTATCCCAACTAAAATCTATCCACTCAACAAAAATTATTTCACACCACAGACTCATCTTGGTCAGGATCGATTTGAAATCTATCATGGTTTCAGAGAAATCATACTCCATGGTTCGTTGTTCTTGTAGAATGTTGAACGACTACCCCTAACTAAAATCTATCCACTCAACAAAAATTATTTCACACCACAGACTCATCTTGGTCAGGATCGATTTGAAATCTATCATGGTTTCAGAGAAATCATACTCCATGTTTCGTTGTTCTTGTAGAATGTTGAACGATTATCCCAACTAAAATCTATCCACTCAACAAAAATTATTTCAGAGAAATCATACTCCATGGTAAGTTGTTCTTGTAGAATGTTGAACGACTATCCCAACTAAAATCTATCCACTCAACAAAAATTATTTCACACCACAGACTCATCTTGGTCAGGATCGATTTGAAATCTATCATGGTTTCAGAGAAATCATACTCCATGGTTCGTTGTTCTTGTAAAATGTTGAACGACTACCCCAACTAAAACCTATCCACTCAACAAAATTTATTTCAGAGAAATCATACTCCATGGTAAGTTGTTCTTGTAGAATGTTGAACGACTACCCCAACTAAAATCTATCCACTCAACAAAAATTATTTCACACCACAGACTCATCTTGGTCAGGATGGATTAGAAATCTATCATGGTTTCAGAGAAATCATACTCCATGGTTCGTTGTTCTTGTAGAATGTTGAACGATTATCCCAACTAAAATCTATCCACTCAACAAAAATTATTTCAGAGAAATCATACTCCATGGTTCGTTGTTCTTGTAGAATGTTGAACGACTACCCCTAACTAAAATCTATATACTCAACAAAAATTATTTCACACCACAGACTCATCTTGGTCAGGATCGATTTGAAACCTATCATGGTTTCAGAGAAATCATACTCCATGGTAAGTTGTTCTTGTAGAATGTTGAACGATTATCCCAACTAAAATCTATCCACTCAACAAAAATTATTTCAGAGAAATCATACTCCATGGTAAGGTGTTCTTGTAGAATGTTGAACGACTATCCCAACTAAAATCTATCCACTCAACAAAAATTATTTCACACCACAGACTCATCTTGGTCAGGATCGATTTGAAATCTATCATGGTTTCAGAGAAATCATACTCCATGGTTCGTTGTTCTTGTAGAATGTTGAACGACTACCCCAACTAAAATCTATCCACTCAACAAAAATTATTTCACACCACAGACTCATCTTGGTCAGGATCGATTTGAAATCTATCATTGTTTCAGAGAAATCATACTCCATGGTTCGTTGTTCTTGTAAAATGTTGAACGACTACCCCAACTAAAATCTATCCACTCAACAAAAATTATTTCAGAGAAATCGTACTCCATGGTAAGTTGTTCTTGTAGAATGTTGAACGACTATCCCAACTAAAATCTATACACTCAGCAAAAATTATTTCAGAGAAATCATACTCCATGGTAAGTTGTTCTTGTAGAATGTTGAACGACTACCCCTAACTAAAATCTATCCACTCAACAAAAATTATTTCACACCACAGACTCATCTTGGTCAGGATCGATTTGAAATCTATCATGGTTTCAGAGAAATCATACTCCATGGTTCGTTGTTCTTGTAGAATGTTGAACGACTACCCCTAACTAAAATCTATCCACTCAACAAAAATTATTTCACACCACAGACTCATCTTGGTCAGGATCGATTTGAAATCTATCATGGTTGCAGAGAAATCATACTCCATGGTTCGTTGTTCTTGTAGAATGTTGAACGACTATCCCAACTAAAATCTATCCACTCAACAAAAATTATTTCAGAGAAATCATACTCCATGGTAAGTTCTTCTTGTTGAATGTTGAACGACTACCCCAACTAAAATCTATCCACTCAACAAAAATTATTTCAGAGAAATCATACTCCATGGTAAGTTGTTCTTGTAGAATGTTGAACGACTACCCCTAACTAAAATCTATCCACTCAACAAAAATTATTTCACACCACAGACTCATCTTGGTCAGGATCGATTTGAAATCTATCATTGTTTCAGAGAAATCATACTCCATGGTTCGTTGTTCTTGTAAAATGTTGAACGACTACCCCAACTAAAATCTATCCACTCAACAAAAATTATTTCAGAGAAATCGTACTCCATGGTAAGTTGTTCTTGTAGAATGTTGAACGACTATCCCAACTAAAATCTATACACTCAGCAAAAATTATTTCAGAGAAATCATACTCCATGGTAAGTTGTTCTTGTAGAATGTTGAACGACTACCCCTAACTAAAATCTATCCACTCAACAAAAATTATTTCACACCACAGACTCATCTTGGTCAGGATCGATTTGAAATCTATCATGGTTTCAGAGAAATCATACTCCATGGTTCGTTGTTCTTGTAGAATGTTGAACGACTACCCCTAACTAAAATCTATCCACTCAACAAAAATTATTTCACACCACAGACTCATCTTGGTCAGGATCGATTTGAAATCTATCATGGTTTCAGAGAAATCATACTCCATGGTTCGTTGTTCTTGTAGAATGTTGAACGACTACCCCTAACTAAAATCTATCCACTCAACAAAAATTATTTCAGAGAAATCATACTCCATGGTAAGTTCTTCTTGTTGAATGTTGAACGACTACCCCAACTAAAATCTATCCACTCAACAAAAATTATTTCAGAGAAATCATACTCCATGGTAAGTTGTTCTTGTAGAATGTTGAACGTCTTTCCAAACTAAAATCTATCCACTCAGCAAAAATTATTCTTTAAAGAAATCATACTCCATGGTTCGTTGTTCTTGTAGAATGTTGAACGACTACCCCAACTAAAATCTATCCACTCAACAAAAATTATTTCACACCACAGACTCATCTTGGTCAGGATCGATTTGAAATCTATCATGGTTTCAGAGAAATCATACTCCATGGTTCGTTGTTCTTGTAGAATGTTGAACGACTACCCCTAACTAAAATCTATCCACTCAACAAAAATTATTTCACACCACAGACTCATCTTGGTCAGGATCGATTTGAAATCTATCATGGTTTCAGAGAAATCATACTCCATGGTTCGTTGTTCTTGTAGAATGTTGAACGACTACCCCTAACTAAAATCTATCCACTCAACAAAAATTATTTCACACCACAGACTCGTCTTGGTCAGGATCGATTTGAAATCTATCATGGTTTCAGAGAAATCATACTCCATGGTTCGTTGTTCTTGTAGAATGTTGAACGACTATCCCAACTAAAATCTATCCACTCAACAAAAATTATTTCACACCACAGACTCATCTTGGTCAGGATCGATTTGAAATCTATCATGGTTTCAGAGAAATCATACTCCATGGTTCGTTGTTCTTGTAGAATGTTGGACGACTACCCCTAACTAAAATCTATCCACTCAACAAAAATTATTTCACACCACAGACTCATCTTGGTCAGGATCGATTTGAAATCTATCATGGTTGCAGAGAAATCATACTCCATGGTTCGTTGTTCTTGTAGAATGTTGAACGATTATCCCAACTAAAATCTATCCACTCAACAAAAATTATTTCAGAGAAATCATACTCCATGGTAAGTTGTTCTTGTAGAATGTTGAACGACTATCCCAACTAAAATCTATCCACTCAACAAAAATTATTTCACACCACAGACTCATCTTGGTCAGGATCGATTTGAAATCTATCATGGTTTCAGAGAAGTCATACTCCATGGTTCGTTGTTCTTGTAAAATGTTGAACGACTACCCCAACTAAAATCTATCCACTCAACAAAAATTATTTCAGAGAAATCATACTCCATGGTAAGTTGTTCTTGTAGAATGTTGAACGACTATCCCAACTAAAATCTATCCACTCAACAAAAATCATTTCACACCACAGACTCATCTTGGTCAGAATCGATTTGAAATCGATCATGGTTTCAGAGAAATCATACTCCATGGTTCGTTGTTCTTGTAAAATGTTGAACGACTACCCCAACTAAAATCTATCCACTCAACAAAAATTATTTCACACCACAGACTCATCTTGGTCAGGATCGATTTGAAATCTATCATGGTTTCAGAGAAATCATACTCCATGGTTCGTTGTTCTTGTAAAATGTTGAACGACTACCCCAACTAAAATCTATCCACTCAACAAAAATCATGTCAGAGAAATCATACTCCATGTTTCGTTGTTCTTGTAAAATGTTGAACGACTACCCCAACTAAAATCTATTTACTCAACAAAAATTATTTCAGAGAAATCATACTCCATGGTTCGTTGTTCTTGTAGAATGTTGAACGACTACCCCAACTAAAATCTATCCACTCAACAAAAATTATTTCAGAGAAATCATACTCCATGTTTCGTTGTTGTTGTAAAATGTTGAACGACTATCATAACTAAAATCTATCCACTCAACAAAAATTATTTCACACCACAGACTCATCTTGGTCAGGATCGATTTGAAATCTATCATGGTTTCAGAGAAATCATACTCCATGGTTCGTTGTTCTTGTAAAATGTTGAACGACTACCCCAACTAAAATCTATCCACTCAACAAAAATCACTTCAGAGAAATCATACTCCATGGTTCGTTGGTCTTGTAGAATGTTGAACGACTACCCCAACTAAAATCTATCCACTCAACAAAAATTATTTCAGAGAAATCATACTCCATGGTTCGTTGTTCTTGTAGAATGTTGAACGACTACCCCAACTAAAATCTATCCACTCAACAAAAATTATTTCACACCACAGACTCATCTTGGTCAGGATCGATTTGAAATCTATCATGGTTTCAGAGAAATCATACTCCATGGTAAGTTGTTCCTGTAAAATGTTGAACGACTACCCCAACTAAAATCTATCCACTCAACAAAAATTATTTCACACCACAGACTCATCTTGGTCAGGATCGATTTGAAATCTATCATGGTTTCAGAGAAATCATACTCCATGGTTCGTTGTTCTTGTAAAATGTTGAACGACTACCCCAACTAAAATCTATCCACTCAACAAAAATTATTTCACACCACAGACTCATCTTGGTCAGGATCGATTTGAAATCTATCATGGTTTCAGAGAAATCATACTCCATGGTTCGTTGTTCTTGTAAAATGTTGAACGACTACCCCAACTAAAATCTATCCACTCAACAAAAATTATTTCACACCACAGACTCATCTTGGTCAGGATCGATTTGAAATCTATCATGGTTTCAGAGAAATCATACTCCATGTTTCGTTGTTCTTGTAAAATGTTGAACGACTATCATAACTAAAATCTATCCACTCAACAAAAATTATTTCACACCACAGACTCATCTTGGTCAGGATCGATTTGAAATCTATCATGGTTTCAGAGAAATCATACTCCATGGTTCGTTGTTCTTGTAAAATGTTGAACGACTACCCCAACTAAAATCTATCCACTCAACAAAAATCATTTCAGAGAAATCATACTCCATGGTTCGTTGGTCTTGTAGAATGTTGAACGACTACCCCAACTAAAATCTATCCACTCAACAAAAATTATTTCAGAGAAATCATACTCCATGGTTCGTTGTTCTTGTAGAATGTTGAACGACTACCCCAACTAAAATCTATCCACTCAACAAAAATTATTTCACACCACAGACTCATCTTGGTCAGGATCGATTTGAAATCTATCATGGTTTCAGAGAAATCATACTCCATGGTTCGTTGTTCTTCTAGAATGTTGAACGACTATCCCAACTAAAATCTATCCACTCAACAAAAATTATTTCAGAGAAATCAGACTCCATGGTAAGTTGTTCTTGTAGAATGTTGAACGACTATCCCAACTAAAATCTATCCACTCAACAAAAATCATTTCACACCACAGACTCATCTTGGTCAGAATCGATTTGAAATCGATCATGGTTTCAGAGAAATCATACTCTATGGTTCGTTGTTCTTGTAAAATGTTGAACGACTACCCCAAGTAAAATCTATCCACTCAACAAAAATTATTTCACACCACAGACTCATCTTGGTCAGGATCGATTTGAAATCTATCATGGTTTCAGAGAAATCATACTCCATGGTTCGTTGTTCTTGTAAAATGTTGAACGACTACCCCAACTAAAATCTATCCACTCAACAAAAATTATTTCACACCACAGACTCATCTTGGTCAGGATCGATTTGAAATCTATCATGGTTTCAGAGAAATCATACTCCATGTTTCGTTGTTCTTGTAAAATGTTGAACGACTATCATAACTAAAATCTATCCACTCAACAAAAATTATTTCACACCACAGACTCATCTTGGTCAGGATCGATTTGAAATCTATCATGGTTTCAGAGAAATCATACTCCATGGTTCGTTGTTCTTGTAAAATGTTGAACGACTACCCCAACTAAAATCTATCCACTCAACAAAAATCATTTCAGAGAAATCATACTCCATGTTTCGTTGGTCTTGTAGAATGTTGAACGACTACCCCAACTAAAATCTATCCACTCAACAAAAATTATTTCAGAGAAATCATACTCCATGGTTCGTTGTTCTTGTAGAATGTTGAACGACTACCCCAACTAAAATCTATCCACTCAACAAAAATTATTTCACACCACAGACTCATCTTGGTCAGGATCGATTTGAAATCTATCATGGTTTCAGAGAAATCATACTCCATGGTTCGTTGTTCTTCTAGAATGTTGAACGACTATCCCAACTAAAATCTATCCACTCAACAAAAATTATTTCAGAGAAATCAGACTCCATGGTAAGTTGTTCTTGTAGAATGTTGAACGACTATCCCAACTAAAATCTATCCACTCAACAAAAATCATTTCAGAGAAATCATACTCCATGGTTCGTTGTTCTTGTAGAATGTTGAACGACTACCCCAACTAAAATTTATCCACTCAACAAAAATTATTTCACACCACAGACTCATCTTGGTCAGGATCGATTTGAAATCTATCATGGTTTCAGAGAAATCATACTCCATGGTTCGTTGTTCTTCTAGAATGTTGAACGACTATCCCAACTAAAATCTATCCACTCAACAAAAATTATTTCAGAGAAATCATACTCCATGGTAAGTTGTTCTTGTAGAATGTTGAACGACTATCCCAACTAAAATCTATCCACTCAACAAAAATCATTTCACACCACAGACTCATCTTGGTCAGAATCGATTTGAAATCGATCATGGTTGCAGAGAAATCATACTCCATGGTTCGTTGTTCTTGTAAAATGTTGAACGACTACCCCAACTAAAATCTATCCACTCAACAAAAATTATTTCACACCACAGACTCATCTTGGTCAGGATCGATTTGAAATCTATCATGGTTTCAGAGAAATCATAGTCCATGGTAAGTTGTTCTTGTAGAATGTTGAACGACTACCCCTAACTAAAATCTATCCACTCAACAAAAGTTATTTTACACCACAGACTCATCTTGGTCAGGATCGATTTGAAATCTATCATGGTTTCAGAGAAATCATACTCCATGGTTCGTTGTTCTTGTAGAATGTTGAACGACTACCCCTAAATAAAATCTATAAACTCAACAAAAATTATTTCACACCACAGACTCATCTTGGTCAGGATCGATTTGAAATCTATCATGGTTTCAGAGAAATCATACTCCATGGTTCGTTGTTCTTGTAGAATGTTGAACGACTATCCCAACTAAAATCTATCCACTCAACAAAAATTATTTCAGAGAAATCATACTCCATGGTAAGTTGTTCTTGTAGAATGTTGAACGACTACCCCAACTAAAATCTATCCACTCAACAAAAATTATTTCACACCACAGACTCATCTTGGTCAGGATCGATTTGAAATCTATCATGGTTTCAGAGAAATCATACTCCATGGTTCGTTGTTCTTGTAGAATGTGGAACGACTACCCCAACTAAAATCTATCCACTCAACAAAAATTATTTCACACCACAGACTTATCTTGGTCAGGATCCATTTGAAATCTATCATGGTTTCAGAGAAATCATACTCCATGGTTCGTTGTTCTTGTAGAATGTTGAACGACTACCCCTAACTAAAATCTATCCACTCAACAAAAATTATTTCACACCACAGACTCATCTTGGTCAGGATCGATTTGAAATCTATCATGGTTTCAGAGAAATCATACTCCATGGTTCGTTGTTCTTGTAGAATGTTGAACGACTACCCCTAACTAAAATCTATCCACTCAACAAAACTTATTTCACACCACAGACTCGTCTTGGTCAGGATCGATTTGAAATCTATCATGGTTTCAGAGAAATCATACTCCATGGTTCGTTGTTCTTGTAAAATGTTGAACGACTACCCCAACTCAAATCTATCCACTCAACAAAAATCATTTCAGAGAAATCATACTCCATGGTTCGTTGTTCTTGTAAAATGTTGAACGACTATCCCAACTAAAATCTATCCACTCAACAAAAATTATTTCACACCACAGACTCATCTTGGTCAGGATCGATTTGAAATCTATCATGGTTTCAGAGAAATCATACTCCATGGTTCGTTGTTCTTGTAGAATGTTGAACGACTATCCCAACTAAAATCTATCCACTCAACAAAAATTATTTCAGAGAAATCATACTCCATGGTAAGTTGTTCTTGTTGAATGTTGAACGACTACCCCAACTAAAATCTATCCACTCAACAAAAATTATTTCAGAGAAATCATACTCCATGGTAAGTTGTTCTTGTAGAATGTTGAACGACTATCTCAACTAAAATCTATCCACTCAGCAAAAATTATTTCAGAGAAATCATACTCCATGGTTCGTTGTTCTTGTAGAATGTTGAACGACTACCCCTAACTAAAATCTATCCACTCAACAAAAATTATTTCACACCACAGACTCATCATGGTCAGGATCGATTTGAAATCTATCATGGTTTCAGAGAAATCATACTCCATGGTTCGTTGTTCTTGTAGAATGTTGAACGACTACCCCTAACTAAAATATATCCACTCAACAAAAATTATTTCACACCGCAGACTCATCTTGGTCAGGATCGATTTGAAATCTATCATGGTTTCAGAGAAATCATACTCCATGTTCGTTGTTCTTGTAGAATCTTGAACGACTATCCCAACTAAAATCTATCCACTCAACAAAAATTATTTCAGAGAAATCATACTCCATGGTAAGTTGTTCTTGTTGAATGTTGAACGACTACCCCAACTAAAATCTATCCACTCAACAAAAATTATTTCAGAGAAATCATACTCCATGGTAAATTGTTCTTGTAGAATGTTGAACGACTATCCCAACTAAAATCTATCCACTCAGCAAAAATTATTTCAGAGAAATCATACTCCATGGTTCGTTGTTCTTGTAGAATGTTGAACGACTACCCCAACTAAAATCTATCCACTCAACAAAAATTATTTCACACCACAGACTCATCTTGGTCAGGATCGATTTGAAATTTATCATGGTTTCAGAGAAATCATACTCCATGGTTCGTTGTTTTTGTAGAATGTTGAACGACTACCCCTAACTAAAATCTATCCACTCAACAAAAATTATTTCACACCACAGACTCATCTTGGTCAGGATCGATTTGAAATCTATCATGGTTTCAGAGAAATCATACTCCATGTTCGTTGTTCTTGTAGAATGTTGAACGACTATCCCAACTAAAATCTATCCACTCAACAAAAATTATTTCAGAGAAGTCATACTCCATGGTAAGTTGTTCTTGTTGAATGTTGAACGACTACCCCAACTAAAATCTATCCACTCAACAAAAATTATTTCAGAGAAATCATACTCCATGGTAAATTGTTCTTGTAGAATGTTGAGCGACTATCCCAACTAAAATCTATCCACTCAGCAAAAATTATTTCAGAGAAATCATACTCCATGGTTCGTTGTTCTTGTAGAATGTTGAACGACTACCCCAACTAAAATCTATCCACTCAACAAAAATTATTTCACACCACAGACTCATCTTGGTCAGGATCGATTTGAAATTTATCATGGTTTCAGAGAAATCATACTCCATGGTTCGTTGTTCTTGTAGAATGTTGAACGACTACCCCTAACTACAATCTATCCACTCAACAAAAATTATTTCACACCACAGACTCATCTTGGTCAGGATCGATTTGAAATCTATCATGGTTTCAGAGAAATCATACTCCATGGTTCGTTGTTCTTGTAGAATGTTGAACGACTAAACCTAACTAAAATCTATCCACTCAACAAAAATTATTTCACACCACAGACTCGTCTTGGTCAGGATCGATTTGAAATCTATCATGGTTTCAGAGAAATCATACTCCATGGTTCGTTGTTCTTGTAGAATGTTGAACGACTATCCCAACTAAAATCTATCCACTCAACAAAAATTATTTCACACCACAGACTCATCTTGGTCAGGATCGATTTGAAATCTATCATGGTTTCAGAGAAATCATACTCCATGGTTCGTTGTTCTTGTAGAATGTTGAACGACTACCCATAACTAAAATCTATCCACTCAACAAAAATTATTTCACACCACAGACTCATCTTCGTCAGGATCGATTTGAAATCTACCATGGTTTCAGAGAAATCATACTCCATGGTTCGTTGTTCTTGTAGAATGTTGAACGATTATCCCAACTAAAATCTATCCACTCAACAAAAATTATTTCAGAGAAATCATACTCCATGGTAAGTTGTTCTTGTAGAATGTTGAACGACTATCCCAACTAAAATCTATCCACTCAACAAAAATTATTTCACACCACAGACTCATCTTGGTCAGGATCGATTTGAAATCTATCATGGTTTCAGAGAAATCATACTCCATGGTTCGTTGTTCTTGTAAAATGTTGAACGACTACCCCAACTAAAATCTATCCACTCAACAAAAATTATTTCAGAGAAATCATACTCCATGGTAAGTTGTTCTTGTAGAATGTTGAACGACTATCCCAACTAAAATCTATCCACTCAACAAAAATTATTTCACACCACAGACTCATCTTGGTCAGGATCGATTTGAAATCTATCATGGTTTCAGAGAAATCATACTCCATGGTTCGTTGTTCTTGTAAAATGTTGAACGACTACCCCAACTAAAATCTATCCACTCAACAAAAATTATTTCACACCACAGACTCATCTTGGTCAGGATCGATTTGAAATCTATCATGGTTTCAGAGAAATCATACTCCATGGTTCGTTGTTCTTGTAAAATGTTGAACGACTACCCCAACTAAAATCTATCCACTCAACAAAAATCATTTCAGAGAAATCATACTCCATGGTTCGTTGTTCTTGTAAAATGTTGAACGACTATCCCAACTAAAATCTACCCACTCAACAAAAATTATTTCACACCACAGACTCATCTTGGTCAGGATCGATTTGAAATCTATCATGGTTTAAGAGAAATCATACTCCATGGTTCTATGTTCTTGTAAAATGTTGAACGACTACCCCAACTAAAATCTATCCACTCAACAAAAATTATTTCAGAGAAATCATACTCCATGGTTCGTTGGTCTTGTAGAATGTTGAACGACTACCCCAACTAAAATCTATCCACTCAACAAAAATTATTTCAGAGAAATCATACTCCATGTTTCGTTGTTCTTGTAGAATGTTGAACGACTACCCCAACTAAAATCTATCCACTCAACAAAAATTATTTCACACCACAGACTCATCTTGGTCAGGATCGATTTGAAATCTATCATGGTTTCAGAGAAATCATACTCCATATTTCGTTGTTCTTCTAGAATGTTGAACGACTATCCCAACTAAAATCTATCCACTCAACAAAAATTTTTTCAGAGAAATCATACTCCATGGTAAGTTGTTCTTGTAGAATGTTGAACGACTATCCCAACTAAAATCTATCCACTCAACAAAAATCATTTCACACCACAGACTCATCTTGGTCAGGATCGATTTGAAATCGATCATGGTTTCAGAGAAATCATACTCCATGGTTCGTTGTTCTTGTAAAATGTTGAACGACTACCCCAACCAAAATCTATCCACTCAACAAAAATTATTTCACACCACAGACTCATCTTGGTCAGGATCGATTTGAAATCTATCATGGTTTCAGAGAAATCATAGTCCATGGTAAGTTGTTCTTGTAGAATGTTGAACGATTACCCCTAACTAAAATCTATCCACTCAACAAAAATTATTTCACACCACAGACTCATCTTGGTCAGGATCGATTTGAAATCTATCATGGTTTCAGAGAAATCATACTCCATGGTTCGTTGTTCTTGTAGAATGTTGAACGACTACCCCTAACTAAAATCTATCCACTCAACAAAAATTATTTCACACCACAGACTCATCTTGGTCAGGATCGATTTGAAATCTATCATGGTTTCAGAGAAATCATACTCCATGGTTCGTTGTTCTTGTAGAATGTTGAACGACTACCCCTAAATAAAATCTATCCACTCAACAAAAATTATTTCACACCACAGACTCATCTTGGTCAGGATCGATTTGAAATCTATCATGGTTTCAGAGAAATCATACTCCATGGTTCGTTGTTCTTGTAGAATGTTGAACGACTATCCCAACTAAAATCTATCCACTCAACAAAAATTATTTCAGAGAAATCATACTCCATGGTAAGTTGTTCTTGTAGAATGTTGAACGACTACCCCAACTAAAATCTATCCACTCAACAAAAATTATTTCATACCACAGACTCATCTTGGTCAGGATCGATTTGAAATCTATCATGGTTTCAGAGAAATCATACTCCATGGTTCGTTGTTCTTGTAGAATGTGGAACGACTACCCCAACTAAAATCTATCCACTCAACAAAAATTATTTCACACCACAGACTCATCTTAGTCAGGATCGATTTGAAATCTATCATGGTTTCAGAGAAATCATACTCCATGGTTCGTTGTTCGTGTAGAATGTTGAACGACTACCCCTAACTAAAATCTATCCACTCAACAAAAATTATTTCACACCACAGACTCATCTTGGTCAGGATCGATTTGAAATCTATCATGGTTTCAGAGAAATCATACTCCATGGTTCGTTGTTCTTGTAGAATGTTGAACGACTGTCCCAACTAAAATCTATCCACTCAACAAAAATTATTTCACACCACAGACTCATCTTGGTCAGGATCGATTTGAAATCTATCATGGTTTCAGAGAAATCATACTCCATGGTTCGTTGTTCTTGTAGAATGCTGAACGACTACCGCTAACTAAAATCTATCCACTTAACAAAAATTATTTCACACCACAGGCTCATCTTGGTCAGGATCGATTTGAAATCTATCATGGTTTCAGAGAAATCATACTCCATGGTTCGTTGTTCTTGTAGAATGTTGAACGACTACCCCTAACTAAAATCTATCCACTCAACAAAAATTATTTCACACCACAGACTCGTCTTGGTCAGGATCGATTTGAAATCTATCATGGTTTCAGAGAAATCATACTCCATGGTTCGTTGTTCTTGTAGAATGTTGAACGACTGTCCCAACTAAAATCTATCCACTCAACAAAAATTATTTCACACCACAGACTCATCTTGGTCAGGATCGATTTGAAATCTATCATGGTTTCAGAGAAATCATACTCCATGGTTCGTTGTTCTTGTAGAATGCTGAACGACTACCGCTAACTAAAATCTATCCACTTAACAAAAATTATTTCACACCACAGGCTCATCTTGGTCAGGATCGATTTGAAATCTATCATGGTGTCAGAGAAATCATACTCCATGGTTCGTTGTTCTTGTAGAATGTTGAACGACTATCCCAACTAAAATCTATCCACTCAACAAAAATTATTTCAGAGAAATCATACTCCATGGTAAGTTGTTCTTGTTGAATGTTGAACGACTACCCCAACTAAAATCTATCCACTCAACAAAAATTATTTCAGAGAAATCATACTCCATGGTAAGTTGTTCTTGTAGAATGTTGAACGAGTATCCCAACTAAAATCTATCCACTCAGCAAAAATTATTTCAGAGAAATCATACTCCATGGTTCGTTGTTCTTGTAGAATGTTGAACGACTACCCCAACTAAAATCTATCCACTCAACAAAAATTATTTCACACCACAGACTCATCTTGGTCAGGATCGATTTGAAAACTATCATGGTTTCAGAGAAATCATACTTCTTGGTTCATTGTTCTTGTAGAATGTTGAACGACTATCCCAACTAAAATCTATCCACACAAAAAAATATGTCAGCGAAATCATGCTCCATGGTAAGTTGTTCTTGTAGAATGTTGAACGACTATCCCCACTAAAATCTATCCACTCAACAAAAATTATTTCACACCACAGACTCATCTTGGTCAGGATCGATTTGAAATCTATCATGGTTTCAGAGAAATCATACTCCATGGTTCGTTGTTCTTGTAAAATGTTGAACGACTACCCCAACTAAAATCTATCCACTAAACAAAAATTATTTCAGAGAAATCATACTCCATGGTAAGTTGTTCTTGTAGAATGTTGAACGACTATCCCAACTAAAATCTATCCACTCAACAAAAATTATTTCACACCACAGACTCATCTTGGTCAGGATCGATTTGAAATCTATCATGGTTTCAGAGAAATCATACTCCATGGTTCGTTGTTCTTGTAAAATGTTGAACGACTATCCCAACTAAAATCTATCCACTCAACAAAAATTATTTCAGAGAAATCATACTCCATGATTCGTTGTTCTTGTAGAATGTTGAACGACTACCCCAACTAAAATCTATCCACTCAACAAAAATTATTTCACACCACAGACTCATCTTGGTCAGGATCGATTTGAAATCTATCACGGTTTCAGAGAAATCTTACTCCATGGTTCGTTGTTCTTCTAGAATGTTGAACGACTATCCCAACTAAAATCTATCCACTCAACAAAAATTAGTTCAGAGAAATCATACTCCATGGTAAGTTGTTCTTGTAGAATGTTGAACGACTATCCCAACTAAAATCTATCCACTCAACAAAAATCATTTCACACCACAGACTCATCTTGGTCAGGATCGATTTGAAATCTATCATGGTTTCAGAGAAATCATACTCCATGGTTCGTTGTTCTTGTAAAATGTTGAACGACTACCCCAACTAAAATCTATCCACTCAACAAAAATTATTTCACACCACAACTCATCTTGGTCAGGATCGATTTGAAATCTATCATGGTTTCAGAGAAATCATAGTCCATGGTAAGTTGTTCTTGTAGAATGTTGAACGACTACCCCTAACTAAAATCTATCCACTCAACAAAAATTAGTTCACACCACAGACTCATCTTGGTCATGATCGATTTGAAATCTATCATGGTTTCAGAGAAATCATACTCCATGGTTCGTTGTTCTTGTAGAATGTTGAACGACTACCCCAACTAAAATCTATCCACTCAACAAAAATTATTTCACACCACAGACTCATCTTGGTCAGGATCGATTTGAAATCTATCATGGTTTCAGAGAAATCATACTCCATGGTTCGTTGTTCTTGTAGAATGTTGAACGACTACCCCTAACTAAAATCTATCCACTCAACAAAAATTATTTCACACCACAGACTCATCTTGGTCAGGATCGATTTGAAATCTATCATGGTTTCAGAGAAATCATACTCCATGGTTCGTTGTTCTTGTAGAATGTTGAACGACTATCCCAACTAAAATCTATCCACTCAACAAAAATTATTTCAGAGAAATCATACTCCATGGTAAGTTGTTCTTGTAGAATGTTGAACGACTACCCCAACTAAAATCTATCCACTCAACAAAAATTATTTCATACCACAGACTCATCTTGGTCAGGATCGATTTGAAATCTATCATGGTTTCAGAGAAATCATACTCCATGGTTCGTTGTTCTTGTAGAATGTGGAACGACTACCCCAACTAAAATCTATCCACTCAACAAAAATTATTTCACACCACAGACTCATCTTAGTCAGGATCGATTTGAAATCTATCATGGTTTCAGAGAAATCATACTCCATGGTTCGTTGTTCGTGTAGAATGTTGAACGACTACCCCTAACTAAAATCTATCCACTCAACAAAAATTATTTCACACCACAGACTCATCTTGGTCAGGATCGATTTGAAATCTATCATGGTTTCAGAGAAATCATACTCCATGGTTCGTTGTTCTTGTAGAATGTTGAACGACTGTCCCAACTAAAATCTATCCACTCAACAAAAATTATTTCACACCACAGACTCATCTTGGTCAGGATCGATTTGAAATCTATCATGGTTTCAGAGAAATCATACTCCATGGTTCGTTGTTCTTGTAGAATGCTGAACGACTACCGCTAACTAAAATCTATCCACTTAACAAAAATTATTTCACACCACAGGCTCATCTTGGTCAGGATCGATTTGAAATCTATCATGGTTTCAGAGAAATCATACTCCATGGTTCGTTGTTCTTGTAGAATGTTGAACGACTACCCCTAACTAAAATCTATCCACTCAACAAAAATTATTTCACACCACAGACTCGTCTTGGTCAGGATCGATTTGAAATCTATCATGGTTTCAGAGAAATCATACTCCATGGTTCGTTGTTCTTGTAGAATGTTGAACGACTGTCCCAACTAAAATCTATCCACTCAACAAAAATTATTTCACACCACAGACTCATCTTGGTCAGGATCGATTTGAAATCTATCATGGTTTCAGAGAAATCATACTCCATGGTTCGTTGTTCTTGTAGAATGCTGAACGACTACCGCTAACTAAAATCTATCCACTTAACAAAAATTATTTCACACCACAGGCTCATCTTGGTCAGGATCGATTTGAAATCTATCATGGTGTCAGAGAAATCATACTCCATGGTTCGTTGTTCTTGTAGAATGTTGAACGACTATCCCAACTAAAATCTATCCACTCAACAAAAATTATTTCAGAGAAATCATACTCCATGGTAAGTTGTTCTTGTTGAATGTTGAACGACTACCCCAACTAAAATCTATCCACTCAACAAAAATTATTTCAGAGAAATCATACTCCATGGTAAGTTGTTCTTGTAGAATGTTGAACGAGTATCCCAACTAAAATCTATCCACTCAGCAAAAATTATTTCAGAGAAATCATACTCCATGGTTCGTTGTTCTTGTAGAATGTTGAACGACTACCCCAACTAAAATCTATCCACTCAACAAAAATTATTTCACACCACAGACTCATCTTGGTCAGGATCGATTTGAAAACTATCATGGTTTCAGAGAAATCATACTTCTTGGTTCATTGTTCTTGTAGAATGTTGAACGACTATCCCAACTAAAATCTATCCACACAAAAAAATATGTCAGCGAAATCATGCTCCATGGTAAGTTGTTCTTGTAGAATGTTGAACGACTATCCCCACTAAAATCTATCCACTCAACAAAAATTATTTCACACCACAGACTCATCTTGGTCAGGATCGATTTGAAATCTATCATGGTTTCAGAGAAATCATACTCCATGGTTCGTTGTTCTTGTAAAATGTTGAACGACTACCCCAACTAAAATCTATCCACTAGACAAAAATTATTTCAGAGAAATCATACTCCATGGTAAGTTGTTCTTGTAGAATGTTGAACGACTATCCCAACTAAAATCTATCCACTCAACAAAAATTATTTCACACCACAGACTCATCTTGGTCAGGATCGATTTGAAATCTATCATGGTTTCAGAGAAATCATACTCCATGGTTCGTTGTTCTTGTAAAATGTTGAACGACTATCCCAACTAAAATCTATCCACTCAACAAAAATTATTTCAGAGAAATCATACTCCATGATTCGTTGTTCTTGTAGAATGTTGAACGACTACCCCAACTAAAATCTATCCACTCAACAAAAATTATTTCACACCACAGACTCATCTTGGTCAGGATCGATTTGAAATCTATCACGGTTTCAGAGAAATCTTACTCCATGGTTCGTTGTTCTTCTAGAATGTTGAACGACTATCCCAACTAAAATCTATCCACTCAACAAAAATTAGTTCAGAGAAATCATACTCCATGGTAAGTTGTTCTTGTAGAATGTTGAACGACTATCCCAACTAAAATCTATCCACTCAACAAAAATCATTTCACACCACAGACTCATCTTGGTCAGGATCGATTTGAAATCTATCATGGTTTCAGAGAAATCATACTCCATGGTTCGTTGTTCTTGTAAAATGTTGAACGACTACCCCAACTAAAATCTATCCACTCAACAAAAATTATTTCACACCACAACTCATCTTGGTCAGGATCGATTTGAAATCTATCATGGTTTCAGAGAAATCATAGTCCATGGTAAGTTGTTCTTGTAGAATGTTGAACGACTACCCCTAACTAAAATCTATCCACTCAACAAAAATTAGTTCACACCACAGACTCATCTTGGTCAGGATCGATTTGAAATCTATCATGGTTTCAGAGAAATCATACTCCATGGTTCGTTGTTCTTGTAGAATGTTGAACGACTACCCCAACTAAAATCTATCCACTCAACAAAAATTATTTCACACCACAGACTCATCTTGGTCAGGATCGATTTGAAATCTATCATGGTTTCAGAGAAATCATACTCCATGGTTCGTTGTTCTTGTAGAATGTTGAACGACTACCCCTAACTAAAATCTATCCACTCAACAAAAATTATTTCACACCACAGACTCATCTTGGTCAGGATCGATTTGAAATCTATCATGGTTTCAGAGAAATCATACTCCATGGTTCGTTGTTCTTGTAGAATGTTGAACGACTATCCCAACTAAAATCTATCCACTCAACAAAAATTATTTCAGAGAAATCATACTCCATGGTAAGTTGTTCTTGTAGAATGTTGAACGACTACCCCAACTAAAATATATCCACTCAACAAAAATTATTTCACACCACAGACTCATCTTGGTCAGGATCGATTTGAAATCTATCATGGTTTCAGAGAAATCATACTCCATGGTTCGTTGTTCTTGTAGAATGTTGAACGACTACCCCTAACTAAAATCTATCCACTCAACAAAAATTATTTCACACCACAGACTCATCTTGGTCAGGATCGATTTGAAATCTATCATGGTTTCAGAGAAATCATACTCCATGGTTCGTTGTTCTTGTAGAATGTTGAACGACTAGCCCTAACTAAAATCTATCCACTCAACAAAAATTATTTCACACCACAGACTCATCTTGGTCAGGACCGATTTGAAATCTATCATGGTTTCAGAGAAATCATACTCCATGGTTCGTTGTTCTTGTAGAATGTTGAACGACTACCCCTAACTAAAATCTATCCACTCAACAAAAATTATTTCACACCACAGACTCGTCTTGGTCAGGATCGATTTGAAATCTATCATGGTTTCAGAGAAATCATACTCCATGGTTCGTTGTTCTTGTAGAATGTTGAACGACTACCCCAACTAAAATCTATCCAATCAACAAAAATTATTTCAGAGAAATCATACTCCATGGTAAGTTGTTCTTGTAGAATGTTGAACGACTATCCCAACTAAAATCTATCCACTCAACAAAAATTATTTCACACCACAGACTCATCTTGGTCAGGATCGATTTGAAATCTATCATGGTTTCAGAGAAATCATACTCCATGGTTCGTTGTTCTTGTAGAATGTTGAACGACTAGCCCTAACTAAAATCTATCCACTCAACAAAAATTAGTTCACACCACAGACTCATCTTGGTCAGGATCGATTTGAAATCTATCATGGTTTCAGAGAAATCATACTCCATGGTTCGTTGTTCTTGTAGAATGTTGAACGACTACCCCAACTAAAATCTATCCACTCAACAAAAATTATTTCACACCACAGACTCATCTTGGTCAGGATCGATTTGAAAACTATCATGGTTTCAGAGAAATCATACTTCTTGGTTCATTGTTCTTGTAGAATGTTGAACGACTATCCCAACTAAAATCTATCCACACAAAAAAATATGTCAGCGAAATCATGCTCCATGGTAAGTTGTTCTTGTAGAATGTTGAACGACTATCCCCACTAAAATCTATCCACTCAACAAAAATTATTTCACACCACAGACTCATCTTGGTCAGGATCGATTTGAAATCTATCATGGTTTCAGAGAAATCATACTCCATGGTTCGTTGTTCTTGTAAAATGTTGAACGACTACCCCAACTAAAATCTATCCACTAAACAAAAATTATTTCAGAGAAATCATACTCCATGGTAAGTTGTTCTTGTAGAATGTTGAACGACTATCCCAACTAAAATCTATCCACTCAACAAAAATTATTTCACACCACAGACTCATCTTGGTCAGGATCGATTTGAAATCTATCATGGTTTCAGAGAAATCATACTCCATGGTTCGTTGTTCTTGTAAAATGTTGAACGACTATCCCAACTAAAATCTATCCACTCAACAAAAATTATTTCAGAGAAATCATACTCCATGATTCGTTGTTCTTGTAGAATGTTGAACGACTACCCCAACTAAAATCTATCCACTCAACAAAAATTATTTCACACCACAGACTCATCTTGGTCAGGATCGATTTGAAATCTATCACGGTTTCAGAGAAATCTTACTCCATGGTTCGTTGTTCTTCTAGAATGTTGAACGACTATCCCAACTAAAATCTATCCACTCAACAAAAATTAGTTCAGAGAAATCATACTCCATGGTAAGTTGTTCTTGTAGAATGTTGAACGACTATCCCAACTAAAATCTATCCACTCAACAAAAATCATTTCACACCACAGACTCATCTTGGTCAGGATCGATTTGAAATCTATCATGGTTTCAGAGAAATCATACTCCATGGTTCGTTGTTCTTGTAAAATGTTGAACGACTACCCCAACTAAAATCTATCCACTCAACAAAAATTATTTCACACCACAACTCATCTTGGTCAGGATCGATTTGAAATCTATCATGGTTTCAGAGAAATCATAGTCCATGGTAAGTTGTTCTTGTAGAATGTTGAACGACTACCCCTAACTAAAATCTATCCACTCAACAAAAATTAGTTCACACCACAGACTCATCTTGGTCAGGATCGATTTGAAATCTATCATGGTTTCAGAGAAATCATACTCCATGGTTCGTTGTTCTTGTAGAATGTTGAACGACTACCCCAACTAAAATCTATCCACTCAACAAAAATTATTTCACACCACAGACTCATCTTGGTCAGGATCGATTTGAAATCTATCATGGTTTCAGAGAAATCATACTCCATGGTTCGTTGTTCTTGTAGAATGTTGAACGACTACCCCTAACTAAAATCTATCCACTCAACAAAAATTATTTCACACCACAGACTCATCTTGGTCAGGATCGATTTGAAATCTATCATGGTTTCAGAGAAATCATACTCCATGGTTCGTTGTTCTTGTAGAATGTTGAACGACTATCCCAACTAAAATCTATCCACTCAACAAAAATTATTTCAGAGAAATCATACTCCATGGTAAGTTGTTCTTGTAGAATGTTGAACGACTACCCCAACTAAAATATATCCACTCAACAAAAATTATTTCACACCACAGACTCATCTTGGTCAGGATCGATTTGAAATCTATCATGGTTTCAGAGAAATCATACTCCATGGTTCGTTGTTCTTGTAGAATGTTGAACGACTACCCCTAACTAAAATCTATCCACTCAACAAAAATTATTTCACACCACAGACTCATCTTGGTCAGGATCGATTTGAAATCTATCATGGTTTCAGAGAAATCATACTCCATGGTTCGTTGTTCTTGTAGAATGTTGAACGACTAGCCCTAACTAAAATCTATCCACTCAACAAAAATTATTTCACACCACAGACTCATCTTGGTCAGGACCGATTTGAAATCTATCATGGTTTCAGAGAAATCATACTCCATGGTTCGTTGTTCTTGTAGAATGTTGAACGACTACCCCTAACTAAAATCTATCCACTCAACAAAAATTATTTCACACCACAGACTCGTCTTGGTCAGGATCGATTTGAAATCTATCATGGTTTCAGAGAAATCATACTCCATGGTTCGTTGTTCTTGTAGAATGTTGAACGACTACCCCAACTAAAATCTATCCAATCAACAAAAATTATTTCAGAGAAATCATACTCCATGGTAAGTTGTTCTTGTAGAATGTTGAACGACTATCCCAACTAAAATCTATCCACTCAACAAAAATTATTTCACACCACAGACTCATCTTGGTCAGGATCGATTTGAAATCTATCATGGTTTCAGAGAAATCATACTCCATGGTTCGTTGTTCTTGTAGAATGTTGAACGACTAGCCCTAACTAAAATCTATCCACTCAACAAAAATTAGTTCACACCACAGACTCATCTTGGTCAGGATCGATTTGAAATCTATCATGGTTTCAGAGAAATCATACTCCATGGTTCGTTGTTCTTGTAGAATGTTGAACGACTACCCCAACTAAAATCTATCCACTCAACAAAAATTATTTCACACCACAACTCATCTTGGTCAGGATCGCTTTGGAATCTATCATGGTTTCAGAGAAATCATAGTCCATGGTAAGTTGTTCTTGTAGAATGTTGAACGACTACCCCTAACTAAAATCTATCCACTCAACAAAAATTAGTTCACACCACAGACTCATCTTGGTCAGGATCGATTTGAAATCTATCATGGTTTCAGAGAAATCATACTCCATGGTTCGTTGTTCTTGTAGAATGTTGAACGACTACCCCAACTAAAATCTATCCACTCAACAAAAATTATTTCACACCACAGACTCATCTTGGTCAGGATCGATTTGAAATCTATCATGGTTTCAGAGAAATCATACTCCATGGTTCGTTGTTCTTGTAGAATGTTGAACGACTACCCCTAACTAAAATCTATCCACTCAACAAAAATTATTTCACACCACAGACTCATCTTGGTCAGGATCGATTTGAAATCTATCATGGTTTCAGAGAAATCATACTCCATGGTTCGTTGTTCTTGTAGAATGTTGAACGACTATCCCAACTAAAATCTATCCACTCAACAAAAATTATTTCAGAGAAATCATACTCCATGGTAAGTTGTTCTTGTAGAATGTTGAACGACTACCCCAACTAAAATATATCCACTCAACAAAAATTATTTCACACCACAGACTCATCTTGGTCAGGATCGATTTGAAATCTATCATGGTTTCAGAGAAATCATACTCCATGGTTCGTTGTTCTTGTAGAATGTTGAACGACTACCCCTAACTAAAATCTATCCACTCAACAAAAATTATTTCACACCACAGACTCATCTTGGTCAGGATCGATTTGAAATCTATCATGGTTTCAGAGAAATCATACTCCATGGTTCGTTGTTCTTGTAGAATGTTGAACGGCTAGCCCTAACTAAAATCTATCCACTCAACAAAAATTATTTCACACCACAGACTCATCTTTGTCAGGATCGATTTGAAATCTATCACGGTTTCAGAGAAATCTTACTCCATGGTTCGTTGTTCTTCTAGAATGTTGAACGACTATCCCAACTAAAATCTATCCACTCAACAAAAATTATTTCAGAGAAATCATACTCCATGGTAAGTTGTTCTTGTAGAATGTTGAACGACTATCCCAACTAAAATCTATCCACTCAACAAAAATCATTTCACACCACAGACTCATCTTGGTCAGGATCGATTTGAAATCTATCATGGTTTCAGAGAAATCATACTCCATGGTTCGTTGTTCTTGTAAAATGTTGAACGACTACCCCAACTAAAATCTATCCACTCAACAAAAATTATTTCACACCACAACTCATCTTGGTCAGGATCGATTTGAAATCTATCATGGTTTCAGAGAAATCATAGTCCATGGTAAGTTGTTCTTGTAGAATGTTGAACGACTACCCCTAACTAAAATCTATCCACTCAACAAAAATTAGTTCACACCACAGACTCATCTTGGTCAGGATCGATTTGAAATCTATCATGGTTTCAGAGAAATCATACTCCATGGTTCGTTGTTCTTGTAGAATGTTGAACGACTACCCCAACTAAAATCTATCCACTCAACAAAAATTATTTCACACCACAGACTCATCTTGGTCAGGATCGATTTGAAATCTATCATGGTTTCAGAGAAATCATACTCCATGGTTCGTTGTTCTTGTAGAATGTTGAACGACTACCCCTAACTAAAATCTATCCACTCAACAAAAATTATTTCACACCACAGACTCATCTTGGTCAGGATCGATTTGAAATCTATCATGGTTTCAGAGAAATCATACTCCATGGTTCGTTGTTCTTGTAGAATGTTGAACGACTATCCCAACTAAAATCTATCCACTCAACAAAAATTATTTCAGAGAAATCATACTCCATGGTAAGTTGTTCTTGTAGAATGTTGAACGACTACCCCAACTAAAATATATCCACTCAACAAAAATTATTTCACACCACAGACTCATCTTGGTCAGGATCGATTTGAAATCTATCATGGTTTCAGAGAAATCATACTCCATGGTTCGTTGTTCTTGTAGAATGTTGAACGACTACCCCTAACTAAAATCTATCCACTCAACAAAAATTATTTCACACCACAGACTCATCTTGGTCAGGATCGATTTGAAATCTATCATGGTTTCAGAGAAATCATACTCCATGGTTCGTTGTTCTTGTAGAATGTTGAACGACTAGCCCTAACTAAAATCTATCCACTCAACAAAAATTATTTCACACCACAGACTCATCTTGGTCAGGACCGATTTGAAATCTATCATGGTTTCAGAGAAATCATACTCCATGGTTCGTTGTTCTTGTAGAATGTTGAACGACTACCCCTAACTAAAATCTATCCACTCAACAAAAATTATTTCACACCACAGACTCGTCTTGGTCAGGATCGATTTGAAATCTATCATGGTTTCAGAGAAATCATACTCCATGGTTCGTTGTTCTTGTAGAATGTTGAACGACTACCCCAACTAAAATCTATCCAATCAACAAAAATTATTTCAGAGAAATCATACTCCATGGTAAGTTGTTCTTGTAGAATGTTGAACGACTATCCCAACTAAAATCTATCCACTCAACAAAAATTATTTCACACCACAGACTCATCTTGGTCAGGATCGATTTGAAATCTATCATGGTTTCAGAGAAATCATACTCCATGGTTCGTTGTTCTTGTAGAATGTTGAACGACTAGCCCTAACTAAAATCTATCCACTCATCAAAAATTATTTCACACCACAGACTCATCTTGGTCAGGATCGATTTGAAATCTATCATGGTTTCAGAGAAATCATACTCCATGGTTCGTTGTTCTTGTAGAATGTTGAACGACTACCCCAACTAAAATCTATCCACTCAACAAAAATTATTTCAGAAAAATCATACTCCATGGTAAGTTGTTCTTGTAGAATGTTGAACGACTATCCCAACTAAAATCTATCCACTCAACAAAAATTATTTCAGAGAAATCATACTCCATGGTAAGTTGTTCTTGTAGAATGTTGAACGACTACCCCAACTAAAATCTATCCACTCAACAAAAATTATTTCACACCACAGACTCATCTTGGTCAGGATCGATTTGAAATCTATCATGGTTTCAGAGAAATCATACTCCATGGTTCGTTGTTCTTGTAGAATGTTGAACGACTATCCCAACTAAAATCTATCCACTCAACAAAAATTATTTCACACCACAGACTCATCTTGGTCAGGATCGATTTGAAATCTATCATGGTTTCAGAGAAATCATACTCCATGGTTCGTTGTTCTTGTAGAATGTTGAACGACTATCCCAACTAAAATCTATCCACTCAACAAAAATTATTTCAGAGAAATCATACTCCATGGTAAGTCGTTCTTGTAGAATGTTGAACGACTATCCCAACTAAAATCTATCCACTCAACAAAAATTATTTCCGAGAAATCATACTCCATGGTAAGTTGTTCTTGTAGAATGCTGAACGACTATCCCAACTAAAATCTATCCACTCAACAAAAATTATTTCACACCACAGACTCATCTTGGTCAGGATCGATTTGAAATCTATCATGGTTTCAGAGAAATCATACTCCATGGTTCGTTGTTCTTGTAGAATGTTTAACGACTATCCCAACTAAAATCTATCCACTCAACAAAAATTATTTCAGAGAAATCATACTCCATGGTAAGTTGTTCTTGTTGAATGTTGAATGACTACCCCAACTAAAATCTATCCACTCAACAAAAATTATTTCAGAGAAATCATACTCCATGGTTCGTTGTTCTTGTAGAATGTTGACGACTACCCCAACTAAAATCTATCCACTCAACAAAAATTATTTCACACCACAGACTCATCTTGGTCAGGATCGATTTGAAATCTATCATGGTTTCAGAGAAATCATACTTCATGGTTCGTTGTTCTTGTAGAATTTTGAACGACTATCCCAACTAAAATCTATCCACACAAAAAAATATTTCAGAGAAATCGTACTCCATGGTTCGTTGTTCTTGTAGAATGTTGAACGACTATCCCAACTAAAATCTATCCACTCAACAAAAATTATTTCACACCACAGACCCATCTTGGTCAGGATCGATTTGAAATCTATCATGGTTTCAGAGAAATCATACTCCATGGTTCGTTGTTCTTGTAAAATGTTGAACGACTATCCCAACTAAAATCTATCCACTCAACAAAAATTATTTCACACCACAGACTCATCTTGGTCATAATCGATTTGGAATCTATCATGGTTTCAGAGAAATCATACTCCATGGTAAGTTGTTCTTGTAGAATGTTGAACGACTACCCCAACTAAAATCTATCCACTCAACAAAAATTATTTCACACCACAGACTCATCTTGGTCATAATCGATTTGAAATCTATCATGGTTTCAGAGAAATCATACTCCATGGTAAGTTGTTCTTGTAGAATGTTGAACGACTACCCCAACTAAAATCTATCCACTCAACAAAAATTATTTCACACCACAGACTCATCTTGGTCAGGATCGATTTAAAATCTATCATGGTTTCAGAGAAATCATACTCCATGGTAAGTTGTTCTTGTAGAATGTTGAACGACTACCCCTAACTAAAATATATCCACTCAACAAAAATTATTTCACACCACAGACTCATCTTGGTCAGGATCGATTTGAAATCTATCATGGTTTCAGAGAAATCATAGTCCATGGTAAGTTGTTCTTGTAGAATGTTGAACGACTACCCCTAACTAAAATCTATCCACTCAACAAAAATTATTTCACACCACAGACTCATCTTGGTCATAATCGATTTGAAATCTATCATGGTTTCAGAGAAATCATACTCCATGGTAAGTTGTTCTTGTAGAATGTTGAACGACTACCCCAACTAAAATCTATCCACTCAACAAAAATTATTTCACACCACAGACTCATCTTGGTCATAATCGATTTGAAATCTATCATGGTTTCAGAGAAATCATACTCCATGGTAAGTTGTTCTTGTAGAATGTTGAACGACTATCCCAACTAAAATCTATCCACTCAACAAAAATTATTTCACACCACAGACTCATCTTGGTCAGGATCGATTTGAAATCTATCATGGTTTCAGAGTAATCATACTCCATGGTAAGTTGTTCTTGTAGAATGTTGAACGACTACCCCTAACTAAAATCTATCCACTCAACAAAAATTATTTCACACCACAGACTCATCTTGGTCATAATCGATTTGAAATCTATCATGGTTTCAGAGAAATCATACTCCATGGTAAGTTGTTCTTGTAGAATGTTGAACGACTACCCCAACTAAAATCTATCCACTCAACAAAAATTATTTCACACCACAGACTCATCTTGGTCAGGATCGATTTGAAATCTATCATGGTTTCAGAGAAATCATACTCCATGGTAAGTTGTTCTTGTAGAATGTTGAACGACTATCCCAACTAAAATCTATCCACTCAACAAAAATTATTTCACACCACAGACTCATCTTGGTCAGGATCGATTTGAAATCTATCATGGTTTCAGAGAAATAATAGTCCATGGTAAGTTGTTTTTGTAGAATGTTGAACGACTACCCCAACTAAAATCTATCCACTCAACAAAAATTATTTCACACCACAGACTCATCTCGGTCAGGATCGATTTGAAATCTATCATGGTTTCAGAGAAATCATACTCCATGGTTCGTTGTTCTTGTAGAATGTTGAACGACTATCCCAACTAAAATCTATCCACTCAACAAAAATTATTTCACACCACAGACTCATCTTGGTCAGGATCGATTTGAAATCTATCATGGTTTCAGAGAAATCATACTCCATGGTAAGTTGTTCTTGTAGAATGTTGAACGACTACCCCAACTAAAATCTATCCACTCAACAAAAATTATTTCACAACACAAACTCATCTTTTTCAGGATCGATTTGAAATCTATCATGGTTTCAGAGAAATCATACTCCATGGTAAGCTGTTCTTGTAGAATGTTGAACGACTACCCCAACTAAAATCTATCCACTCAACAAAAATTATTTCACACCACAGACTCATCTTGGTCAGGATCGATTTGAAATCTATCATGGTTTCAGAGAAATCATACTCCATGGTAAGTTGTTCTTGTAGAATGTTGAACGACTATCCCAACTAAAATCTATCCACAAAAATTATTTCAGAGAAATCATACTCCATGGTAAGTTGTTCTTGTAGAATGTTGAACGACTACCCCAACTAAAATCTATCCACTCAACAAAAATTATTTCACACCACAGACTCATCTTGGTCAGGATCGATTTGAAATCTATCATGGTTTCAGAGAAATCGTACTCCATGATTCGTTGTTCTTGTAAAATGTTGAACGACTACCCCAACTAAAATCTATCCACTCAACAAAAATTATTTCACACCACAGACTCGTCTTGGTCATGATCGATTTGAAATCTATCATGGTTTCAGAGAAATCATACTCCATGGTTCGTTGTTCTTGTAGAATGTTGAACGACTATCCCAACTAAAATCTATCCACTCAACAAAAATTATTTCACACCACAGACTCATCTTGGTCAGGATCGATTTGAAATCTATCATGGTTTCAGAGAAATAATAGTCCATGGTAAGTTGTTCTTGTAGAATGTTGAACGACTACCCCAACTAAAATCTATCCACTCAACAAAAATTATTTCACACCACAGACTCATCTCGGTCAGGATCGATTTGAAATCTATCATGGTTTCAGAGAAATCATACTCCATGGTAAGTTGTTCTTGTAGAATGTTGAACGACTACCCCAACTAAAATCTATCCACTCAACAAAAATTATTTCACACCACAGACTCATCTTGGTCAGGATCGATTTGAAATCTATCATGGTTTCAGAGAAATCATACTCCATGGTAAGTTGTTCTTGTAGAATGTTGAACGACTACCCCAACTAAAATCTATCCACTCAACAAAAATTATTTCACACCACAAACTCATCTTTTTCAGGATCGATTTGAAATCTATCATGGTTTCAGAGAAATCATACTCCATGGTAAGTTGTTCTTGTAGAATGTTGAACGACTATCCCAACTAAAATCTATCCACTCAACAAAAATTATTTCACACCACAGACTCATCTTGGTCAGGATCGATTTGAAATCTATCATGGTTTCAGAGAAATAATAGTCCATGGTAAGTTGTTTTTGTAGAATGTTGAACGACTACCCCAACTAAAATCTATCCACTCAACAAAAATTATTTCACACCACAGACTCATCTCGGTCAGGATCGATTTGAAATCTATCATGGTTTCAGAGAAATCATACTCCATGGTTCGTTGTTCTTGTAGAATGTTGAACGACTATCCCAACTAAAATCTATCCACTCAACAAAAATTATTTCACACCACAGACTCATCTTGGTCAGGATCGATTTGAAATCTATCATGGTTTCAGAGAAATCATACTCCATGGTAAGTTGTTCTTGTAGAATGTTGAACGACTACCCCAACTAAAATCTATCCACTCAACAAAAATTATTTCACACCACAAACTCATCTTTTTCAGGATCGATTTGAAATCTATCATGGTTTCAGAGAAATCATACTCCATGGTAAGCTGTTCTTGTAGAATGTTGAACGACTACCCCAACTAAAATCTATCCACTCAACAAAAATTATTTCACACCACAGACTCATCTTGGTCAGGATCGATTTGAAATCTATCATGGTTTCAGAGAAATCATACTCCATGGTAAGTTGTTCTTGTAGAATGTTGAACGACTATCCCAACTAAAATCTATCCACAAAAATTATTTCAGAGAAATCATACTCCATGGTAAGTTGTTCTTGTAGAATGTTGAACGACTACCCCAACTAAAATCTATCCACTCAACAAAAATTATTTCACACCACAGACTCATCTTGGTCAGGATCGATTTGAAATCTATCATGGTTTCAGAGAAATCGTACTATATGGTTCGTTGTTCTTGTAAAATGTTGAACGACTACCCCAACTAAAATCTATCCACTCAACAAAAATTATTTCACACCACAGACTCATCTTGGTCAGGATCGATTTGAAATCTATCATGGTTTCAGAGAAATCATACTCCATGGTTCGTTGTTCTTGTAAAATGTTGAACGACTACCCCAACTAAAATCTATCCACTCAACAAAAATTATTTCAGAGAAATCATACTCCATGGTAAGTTGTTCTTGTAGAATGTTGAACGACTATCCCAACTAAAATCTATCCACTCAACAAAAATTATTTCAGAGAAATCATACTCCATGGTTCGTTGTTCTTGTAGAATGTTGAACGACTACCCCAACTAAAATCTATCCACTCAACAAAAATTATTTCAGAGAAATCATACTCCATGGTAAGTTGTTCTTGTAGAATGTTGAACGACTACCCCAACTAAAATCTATCCCCTCAACAAAAATTATTTCAGAGAAATCATACTCCATGGTAAGTTGTTCTTGTAGAATGTTGAACGACTACCCCAACTAAAATCTATCCACTCAACAAAAATTATTTCACACCACAGACTCATCTTGGTCGGGATCGATTTGAAATCTATCATGGTTTCAGAGAAATCATAGTCCATGGTAAGTTGTTCTTGTAGAATGTTGAACGACTACCCCTAACTAAAGTCTATCCACTCAACAAAAATTATTTCACACCACAGACTCATCTTGGTCAGGATCGATTTGAAATCTATTATGGTTTCAGAGAAATCATACTCCATGGTAAGTTGTTCTTGTAGAATGTTGAACGACTACCCCAACTAAAATCTATCCACTCAACAAAAATTATTTCACACCACAGACTCATCTTGGTCAGGATCGATTTGAAATCTATCATGGTTTCAGAGAAATCATAGTCCATGGTTCGTTGTTCTTGTAGAATGTTGAACGACTACCCCTAACTAAAATCTATCCACTCAACAAAAATTATTTCACACCACAGACTCATCTTGGTCAGGATCGATTTGAAATCTATCATGGTTTCAGAGAAATCATACTCCATGGTTCGTTGTTCTTGTAGAATGTTGAACGCCTATCCCAACTAAAATCTATCCACAAAAATTATTTCAGAGAAATCATACTCCATGGTAAGTTGTTCTTGTAGAATGTTGAACGACTACCCCAACTAAAATCTATCCACTCAACAAAAATTATTTCACACCACAGACTCATCTTGGTCAGGATCGATTTGAAATCTATCATGGTTTCAGAGAAATCAAAGTCCATGGTAAGTTGTTCTTGTAGAATGTTGAACGACTACCCCTAACTAAAATCTATCCACTCAACAAAAATTATTTCACACCACAGACTCATCTTGGCCAGGATCGATTTGAAATCTATCATGGTTTCAAAGAAATCATACACCATGGTTCGTTGTTCTTGTAGAATGTTGAACGACTACCCCAACTAAAATCTATCCACTCAACAAAAATTATTTCACACCACAGACTCATCTTGGTCAGGATCGATTTGAAATCTATCATGGTTTCAGAGAAATCATACTCCATGGTTCGTTGTTCTTGTAAAATGTTGAACGACTACCCCAACTAAAATCTATCCACTCAACAAAACTTATTTCAGAGAAATCATACTCCATGGTAAGTTGTTCTTGTAGAATGTTGAACGACTATCCCAACTAAAATCTATCCACTCAACAAAAATTATTTCAGAGAAATCATACTCCATGGTTCGTTGTTCTTGTAGAATGTTGAACGACTACCCCAACTAAAATCTATCCACTCAACAAAAATTATTTCAGAGAAATCATACTCCATGGTAAGTTGTTCTTGTAGAATGTTGAACGACTACCCCAACTAAAATCTATCCCCTCAACAAAAATTATTTCAGAGAAATCATACTCCATGGTAAGTTGTTCTTGTAGAATGTTGAACGACTACCCCAACTAAAATCTATCCACTCAACAAAAATTATTTCACACCACAGACTCATCTTGGTCGGGATCGATTTGAAATCTATCATGGTTTCAGAGAAATCATAGTCCATGGTAAGTTGTTCTTGTAGAATGTTGAACGACTACCCCTAACTAAAGTCTACCCACTCAACAAAAATTATTTCACACCACAGACTCATCTTGGTCAGGATCGATTTGAAATCTATCATGGTTTCAGAGAAATCATACTCCATGGTTCGTTGTTCTTGTAGAATGTTGAACGACTACCCCAACTAAAATCTATCCACTCAACAAAAATTATTTCACACCACAGACTCATCTTGGTCAGGATCGATTTGAAATCTACCATGGTTTCAGAGAAATCATAGTCCATGGTAAGTCGTTCTTGTAGAATGTTGAACGACTACCCCTAACTAAAATCTATCCACTCAACAAAACTTGTTTCACACCACAGACTCATCTTGGTCAGGATCGATTTGAAATCTATCATGGTTTCAGAGAAATCATACTCCACGGTTCGTTGTTCTTGTAGAATGTTGAACGACTATCCCAACTAAAATCTATCCACAAAAATTATTTCAGAGAAATCATACTCCATGGTAAGTTGTTCTTGTAGAATGTTGAACGACTACCAGTAACTAAAATCTATCCACTCAACAAAAATTATTTCACACCACAGACTCATCTTGGTCAGGATCGATTTGAAATCTATCATTTTTTCAGAGAAATCAAAGTCGATGGTAAGTTGTTCTTGTAGAATGTTGAACGACTACCCCTACTAAAATCTATCCACTCAACAAAAATTATTTCACACCACAGACTCATCTTGGTCAGGATCGATTTGAAATCTATCATGGTTTCAAAGAAATCATACTCCATGGTTCGTTGTTCTTGTAGAATGTTGAACGACTACCCCAACTAAAATCTATCCACTCAACAAAAATTATTTCACACCACAGACTCATCTTGGTCAGGATCGATTTGAAATCTATCATGGTTTCAGAGAAATCATAGTCCATGGTTCGTTGTTCTTGTAGAATGTTGAACGACTACCCCAACTAAAATCTATCCACTCAACAAAAATTATTTCCCACCACAGACTCATTTTGGTCAGGATCGATTTGAAATCTATCATGGTTTCAGAGAAATCATACTCCATGGTAAGTTGTTCTTGTAGAATGTTGAACGACTATCCCAACTAAAATCTATCCACTCAACAAAAATTATTTCAGAGAAATCATACTCCATGGTAAGTTGTTCTTGTAGAATGTTGAACGACTACCCCAACTAAAATCTATCCACTCAACAAAAATTATTTCAGAGAAATCATACTCCATGGTAAGTTGTTCTTGTAGAATGTTGAACGACTATCCCAACTAAAATATATCCACTCAACAAAAATTATTTCAGAGAAATCATACTCCATGGTAAGTTGTTCTTGTAGAATGTTGAACGACTACCCCAACTAAAATCTATCCACTCAACAAAAATTATTTCAGAGAAATCATAGTCCATGGTAAGTTGTTCTTGTAGAATGTTGAACGACTATCCCAACTAAAATCTATCCACTCAACAAAAATTATTTCAGAGAAATCATACTCCATGGTAAGTTGTTCTTGCAGAATGTTGAACGACTATCCCAACTAAAATCTATCCACTCAACAAAAATTATTTCAGAGAAATCATACTCCATGTTTCGTTGTTCTTGTAGAATGTTGAACGACTACACCAACTAAAATCTATCCACTCAACAAAAATTATTTCAGAGAAATCATACTCCATGTTTCGTTATTCTTGTAGAATGTTGAACGACTACCCCAACTAAAATCTATCCACTCAACAAAAATTATTTCACACTACAGACTCATCTTGGTCAGGATCGATTTGAAATCTATCATGGTTTCAGAGAAATCATACTCCATGGTAAGTTGTTCTTGTAGAATGTTGAACGACTACCCCAACTAAAATCTATCCACTCAACAAAAATTATTTCACACCACAGACTCATCTTGGTCAGGATCGATTTGAAATCTATCATGGTTTCAGAGAAATCATAGTCCATGGTAAGTTGTTCTTGTAAAATGTTGAACGACTACCCCAACTAAAATCTATCCACTCAACAAAAATTATTTCAGAGAAATCATACTCCATGGTAAGTTGTTCTTGTAGAATGTTGAACGACTATCCCAACTAAAATCTATTGACTCAACAAAAATTATTTCAGAGAAATCATACTCCATGGTTCGTTGTTCTTGTAGAATGTTGAACGACTACCCCAACTAAAATCTATCCACTCAACAAAAATTATTTCACAATACAGACTCATCTTGGTCAGGATCGATTTGAAATCTATCATGGTTTCAGGGAAATCATAGTCTATGGTAAGTTGTTCTTGTAGAATGTTGAACGACTACCCCAACTAGAATCTATCCACTCAACAAAAATTATTTCACACCACAGACTCATCTTGGTCAGGATCGATTTGAAATCTATCATGGTTTCAGAGAAATCATAGTCCATGGTAAGTTGTTCTTGTAGAATGTTGAACGACTATCCCAACTAAAATCTATCCACTCAACAAAAATTATTTCAGAGAAATCATACTCCATGGTAAGTTGTTCTTGTAGAATGTTGAACGACTACCCCAACTAAAATCTATCCACTCAACAAAAATTATTTCAGAGAAATCATACTCCATGGTAAGTTGTTCTTGTAGAATGTTGAATGACTATCCCAAATAAAATCTATCCACTCAACAAAAATTATTTCAGAGAAATCATACTCCATGGTTCGTTGTTCTTGTAGAATGTTGAACGACTACCCCAACTAAAATCTATCCACTCAACAAGAATTATTTCAGAGAAATCATACTCCATGGTAAGTTGTTCTTGTAGAATGTTGAACGACTATCCCAACTAAAATCTAGCCACTCAACAAAAATTATTTCAGAGAAATCATACTCCATGGTAAGTTGTTCTTGTAGAATGTTGAACGACTATCCCAACTAAAATCTAGCCACTCAACAAAAATTATTTCAGAGAAATCATATTCCATGGTTTGTTGTTCTTGTAGAATGTTGAACGACTACCCCAACTAAAATCTATCCACTCAACAAAAATTATTTCAGAGAAATCATACTCCATGGTTCGTTGTTCTTGTAGAATGTTGAACGACTACCCCTAACTAAAATCTATCCACTCAACAAAAATTATTTCACACCACAGACTCATCTTGGTCTTGAAATCTATCATGGTTTCAGAGAAATCATACTCCATGGTTCGTTGTTCTTGTCCATGAGAAATCAAAGTCCATGGTAAGTTGTTCTTGTAGAATGTTGAACGACTACCCCTACTAAAATCTATCCACTCAACAAAAATTATTTCACACCACAGACTCATCTTGGTCAGGATCGATTTGAAATCTATCATGGTTTCAAAGAAATCATACTCCATGGTTCGTTGTTCTTGTAGAATGTTGAACGACTACCCCAACTAAAATCTATCCACTCAACAAAAATTATTTCACACCACAGACTCATCTTGGTCAGGATCGATTTGAAATCTATCATGGTTTCAGAGAAATCATAGTCCATGGTTCGTTGTTCTTGTAGAATGTTGAACGACTACCCCAACTAAAATCTATCCACTCAACAAAAATTATTTCACACCACAGACTCATTTTGGTCAGGATCGATTTGAAATCTATCATGGTTTCAGAGAAATCATACTCCATGGTAAGTTGTTCTTGTAGAATGTTGAACGACTATCCCAACTAAAATCTATCCACTCAACAAAAATTATTTCAGAGAAATCATACTCCATGCTAAGTTGTTCTTGTAGAATGTTGAACGACTACCCCAACTAAAATCTATCCACTCAACAAAAATTATTTCAGAGAAATCATACTCCATGGTAAGTTGTTCTTGTAGAATGTTGAACGACTATCCCAACTAAAATATATCCACTCAACAAAAATTATTTCAGAGAAATCATACTCCATGGTAAGTTGTTCTTGTAGAATGTTGAAGGACTACCCCAACTAAAATCTATCCACTCAACAAAAATTATTTCAGAGAAATCATAGTCCATGGTAAGTTGTTCTTGTAGAATGTTGAACGACTATCCCAACTAAAATCTATCCACTCAACAAAAATTATTTCAGAGAAATCATACTTCATGGTAAGTTGTTCTTGCAGAATGTTGAACGACTATGCCAACTAAAATCTATCCACTCAACAAAAATTATTTCAGAGAAATCATACTCCATGGTTCGTTGTTCTTGTAGAATGTTGAACGACTACACCAACTAAAATCTATCCACTCAACAAAAATTATTTCAGAGAAATCATACTCCATGGTTCGTTATTCTTGTAGAATGTTGAACGACTACCCCAACTAAAATCTATCCACTCAACAAAAATTATTTCACACTACAGACTCATCTTGGTCAGGATCGATTTGAAATCTATCATGGTTTCAGAGAAATCATACTCCATGGTAAGTTGTTCTTGTAGAATGTTGAACGACTACCCCAACTAAAATCTATCCACTCAACAAAAATTATTTCACACCACAGACTCATCTTGGTCAGGATCGATTTGAAATCTATCATGGTTTCAGAGAAATCATAGTCCATGGTAAGTTGTTCTTGTAGAATGTTGAACGACTACCCCAACTAAAATCTATCCACTCAACAAAAATTATTTCAGAGAAATCATACTCCATGGTTCGTTGTTCTTGTAGAATGTTGAACGACTACCCCAACTAAAATCTATCCACTCAACAAAAATTATTTCACACCACAGACTCATCTTGGTCAGGATCGATTTGAAATCTATCATGGTTTCAGGGAAATCATAGTCTATGGTAAGTTGTTCTTGTAGAATGTTGAACGACTACCCCAACTAAAATCTATCCACTCAACAAAAATTATTTCACACCACAGACTCATCTTGGTCAGGATCGATTTGAAATCTATCATGGTTTCAGAGAAATCATAGTCCATGATTCGTTGTTCTTGTAGAATGTTGAACGACTATCCCAACTAAAATCTATCCACTCAACAAAAATTATTTCAGAGAAATCATACTCCATGGTAAGTTGTTCTTGTAGAATGTTGAACGACTACCCCAACTAAAATCTATCCACTCAACAAAAATTATTTCAGAGAAATCATACTCCATGGTAAGTTGTTCTTGTAGAATGTTGAATGACTATCCCAAATAAAATCTATCCACTCAACAAAAATTATTTCAGAGAAATCATACTCCATGGTTCGTTGTTCTTGTAGAATGTTGAACGACTACCCCAACTAAAATCTATCCACTCAACAAGAATTATTTCAGAGAAATCATACTCCATGGTAAGTTGTTCTTGTAGAATGTTGAACGACTATCCCAACTAAAATCTAGCCACTCAACAAAAATTATTTCAGAGAAATCATACTCCATGGTAAGTTGTTCTTGTAGAATGTTGAACGACTATCCCAACTAAAATCTAGCCACTCAACAAAAATTATTTCAGAGAAATCATATTCCATGGTTTGTTGTTCTTGTAGAATGTTGAACGACTACCCCAACTAAAATCTATCCACTCAACAAAAATTATTTCAGAGAAATCATACTCCATGGTTCGTTGTTCTTGTAGAATGTTGAACGACTACCCCTAACTAAAATCTATCCACTCAACAAAAATTATTTCACACCACAGACTCATCTTGGTCAGGATCGATTTGAAATCTATCATGGTTTCAGAGAAATCATACTCCATGGTAAGTTGTTCTTGTAGAATGTTGAACGACTACCCCAACTAAAATCTATCCACTCAACAAAAATTATTTCACACCACAGACTCATCTTGGTCAGGATCGATTTGAAATCTATCATGGTTTCAGGGAAATCATACTCCATGGTTCGTTGTTCTTGTAGAATGTTGAAGGACTACCCCTAACTAAAATCTATCCACTCAACAAAAATTATTTCAGAGAAATCATACTATATAGTAAGTTGTTCTTGTAGAATGTTGAACGACTATCCCAACTAAAATCTATCCACTCAACAAAAATTATTTCAGAGAAATCATACTCCATGGTTCGTTGTTCTTGTAGAATGTTGAACGACTACCCCAACTAAAATCTATCCACTCAACAAAAATTATTTCACACCACAGACTCATCTTGGTCAGGATCGATTTGAAATCTATCATGGTTTCAGAGAAATCATACTCCATGGTTCGTTGTTCTTGTAGAATGTTGAACGACTATCCCAACTAAAATCTATCCACTCAACAAAAATTATTTCAGAGAAATCATGTAGAATGTTGAACGACTACCCCAACTAAAATCTATCCACTCAACAAAAATTATTTCAGAGAAATCATACTCCATGGTAAGCTGTTCTTGTAGAATGTTGAACGACTATCCCAACTAAAATCTATCCACTCAACAAAAATTATTTCAGAGAAATCATACTCCATGGTAAGTTGTTCTTGTAGAATGTTGAACGACTATCCCAACTAAAATCTATCCACTCAACAAAAATTATTTCAGAGAAATCTTACTCCATGGTTTGTTGTTCTTGTAGAATGTTGAACGACTACCCCAACTAAAATCTATAAACTCAACAAAAATTATTTCAGAGAAATCATACTCCATGGTAAGTTGTTCTTGTAGAATGTTGAACGACTATCCCAACTAAAATCTATGCACTCAACAAAAATTATTTCAGAGAAATCATACTCCATGGTAAGTTGTTCTTGTAGAATGTTGAACGACTATCCCAACTAAAATCTATCCACTCAACAAAAATTATTTCAGAGAAATCATACTCCATGGTAAGTTGTTCTTGTAGAATGTTGAATGACTATCCCAACTAAAATCTATCCACTCAACAAAAATTATTTCAGAGAAATCTTACTCCATGGTTTGTTGTTCTTGTAGAATGTTGAACGACTACCCCAACTAAAATCTATCCACTCAACAAAAATTATTTCAGAGAAATCATACTCCATGGTTCGTTATTCTTGTAGAATGTTGAACGACTACCCCTAACTAAAATCTATCCACTCAACAAAAATTATTTCACACCACAGACTCATCTTGGTCAGGATCGATTTGAAATCTATCATGGTTCCACAGAAATCATACTCCATGGTAAGTTGTTCTTGTAGAATGTTGAACGACTACCCCAACTAAAATCTATCCACACAACAAAAATTATTTCACACCACAGACTCATCTTGGTCAGGATCGATTTGAAATCTATCATGGTTTCAGAGAAATCATACTCTATGGTTCGTTGTTCTTGTAGAATGTTGAACGACTACCCCTAACTAAAATCTATCCACTCAACAAAAATTATTTCAGAGAAATCATACTCCATGTTTCGTTGTTCTTGTAGAATGTTGAACGACTATCCCAACTAAAATCTATCCACTCAACAAAAATTATTTCAGAGAAATCATACTCCATGGTTCGTTGTTCTTGTAGAATGTTGAACGACTACCCCAACTAAAATCTATCCACTCAACAAAAATTATTTCACACCACAGACTCATCTTGGTCAGGATCGATTTGAAATCTATCATGGTTTCAGAGAAACCATACTCCATGGTTCGTTGTTCTTGTAAAATGTTGAACGACTACCCCAACTAAAATCTATCCACTCAACAAAAATTAATTCACACCACAGACTCATCTTGATCAGAATCGATTTGAAATCTATCATGGTTTCAGAGAAATCATACTCCATGGTTCGTTGTTCTTGTAAAATCTTGAACGACTACCCCAACTAAAATCTATCCACTCAACAAAAATTATTTCAGAGAAATCATACTCCATGGTAAGTTGTTCTTGTAGAATGTTGAACGACTATTCCAACTAAAATCTATCCACTCAACAAAAATTATTTCAGAGAAATCATACTCCATGGTAAGTTGTTCTTGTAGAATGTTGAACGACTATCCTAACTAAAATCTATCCACTCAACAAAAATTATTTCAGAGAAATCATACTCCATGATAAGTTGTTCTTGTAGAATGTTGAACGACTACCCCAACTAAAATCTATCCACTCAACAAAAATTATTTCAGAGAAATCATACTCCATGGTAATTTGTTCTTGTAGAATGTTGAACGACTATCCCAACTAAAATCTATCCACTCAACAAAAATTATTTCAGAGAAATCATACTCCATGGTAAGTTGTTCTTGTAGAATGTTGAACGACTACCCCTAACTAAAATCTATCCACTCAACAAAAATTATTTCACACCACAGACTCATCTTGGTCAGGATCGTTTTGAAATCTATCATGGTTTCAGAGAAATCATACTCCATGGTTCGTTGTTCTTGTAAAATCTTGAACGACTACCCCAACTAAAATCTATCCACTCAACAAAAATTATTTCAGAGAAATCATACTCCATGGTAAGTTGTTCTTGTAGAATGTTGAACGACTATTCCAACTAAAATCTATCCACTCAACAAAAATTATTTCAGAGAAATCATACTCCATGGTAAGTTGTTCTTGTAGAATGTTGAACGACTATCCTAACTAAAATCTATCCACTCAACAAAAATTATTTCAGAGAAATCATACTCCATGATAAGTTGTTCTTGTAGAATGTTGAACGACTACCCCAACTAAAATCTATCCACTCAACAAAAATTATTTCAGAGAAATCATACTCCATGGTTCCTTGTTCTTGTAGAATGTTGAGCGACTATCCCAACTAAAATCTATCCACTCAACAAAAATTATTTCAGAGAAATCATACTCCATGGTAAGTTGTTCTTGTAGAATGTTGAACGACTACCCCAACTAAAATCTATCCACTCAACAAAAATTATTTCAGAGAAATCATACTCCATGGTAAGTTGTTCTTGTAGAATGTTGAACGACTATCCCAACTAAAATCTATCCACTCAACAAAAATTATTTCAGAGAAATCATACTCCATTGTTCGTTGTTCTTGTAGAATGTTGAACGACTACCCCAACTAAAATCTATCCACTCAACAAAAATTATTTCAGAGAAATCATACTCCATGGTAAGTTGTTCTTGTAGAATGTTGAACGACTATCCAAACTAAAATCTATCCACTCAACAAAAATTATTTCAGAGAAATCATACTCCATGGTTCGTTGTTCTTGTAGAATGTTGAACGACTACCCCAACTAAAATCTATCCACTCAACAAAAATTATTTCAGAGAAATCATACTCCATGGTAAGTTGTTCTTGTAGAATGTTGAACGACTATCCCAACTAAAATCTATCCACTCAACAAAAATTATTTCAGAGAAATCATACTCCATGGTAAGTTGTTCTTGTAGAATGTTGAACGACTATCCCAACTAAAATCTATCCACTCAACAAAAATTATTTCAGAGAAATCATACTCCATGGTAAGTTGTTCTTGTAGAATGTTGAACGACTATCCCAACTAAAATCTATCCACTCAACAAAAATTATTTCAGAGAAATCTTACTCCATGGTTTGTTGTTCTTGTAGAATGTTGAACGACTACCCCAACTAAAATCTATCCACTCAACAAAAATTATTTCAGAGAAATCATACTCCATGGTTCGTTATTCTTGTAGAATGTTGAACGACTACCCCTAACTAAAATCTATCCACTCAACAAAAATTATTTCACACCACAGACTCATCTTGGTCAGGATCGATTTGAAATCTATCATGGTTCCACAGAAATCATACTCCATGGTAAGTTGTTCTTGTAGAATGTTGAACGACTACCCCAACTAAAATCTATCCACACAACAAAAATTATTTCACACCACAGACTCATCTTGGTCAGGATCGATTTGAAATCTATCATGGTTTCAGAGAAATCATACTCCATGGTTCGTTGTTCTTGTAGAATGTTGAACGACTACCCCTAACTAAAATCTATCCACTCAACAAAAATTATTTCAGAGAAATCATACTCCATGTTTCGTTGTTCTTGTAGAATGTTGAACGACTATCCCAACTAAAATCTATCCACTCAACAAAAATTATTTCAGAGAAATCATACTCCATGGTTCGTTGTTCTTGTAGAATGTTGAACGACTACCCCAACTAAAATCTATCCACTCAACAAAAATTATTTCACACCACAGACTCATCTTGGTCAGGATCGATTTGAAATCTATCATGGTTTCAGAGAAACCATACTCCATGGTTCGTTGTTCTTGTAAAATGTTGAACGACTACCCCAACTAAAATCTATCCACTCAACAAAAATTAATTCACACCACAGACTCATCTTGATCAGAATCGATTTGAAATCTATCATGGTTTCAGAGAAATCATACTCCATGGTTCGTTGTTCTTGTAAAATCTTGAACGACTACCCCAACTAAAATCTATCCACTCAACAAAAATTATTTCAGAGAAATCATACTCCATGGTAAGTTGTTCTTGTAGAATGTTGAACGACTATTCCAACTAAAATCTATCGACTCAACAAAAATTATTTCAGAGAAATCATACTCCATGGTAAGTTGTTCTTGTAGAATGTTGAACGACTATCCTAACTAAAATCTATCCACTCAACAAAAATTATTTCAGAGAAATCATACTCCATGATAAGTTGTTCTTGTAGAATGTTGAACGACTACCCCAACTAAAATCTATCCACTCAACAAAAATTATTTCAGAGAAATCATACTCCATGGTAAGTTGTTCTTGTAGAATGTTGAACGACTATCCCAACTAAAATCTATCCACTCAACAAAAATTATTTCAGAGAAATCATACTCCATGGTAAGTTGTTCTTGTAGAATGTTGAATGACTACCCCTAACTAAAATCTATCCACTCAACAAAAATTATTTCACACCACAGACTCATCTTGGTCAGGATCGATTTGAAATCTATCATGGTTTCAGAGAAATCATACTCCATGGTTCGTTGTTCTTGTAAAATCTTGAACGACTACCCCAACTAAAATCTATCCACTCAACAAAAATTATTTCAGAGAAATCATACTCCATGGTAAGTTGTTCTTGTAGAATGTTGAACGACTATTCCAACTAAAATCTATCCACTCAACAAAAATTATTTCAGAGAAATCATACTCCATGGTAAGTTGTTCTTGTAGAATGTTGAACGACTATCCTAACTAAAATCTATCCACTCAACAAAAATTATTTCAGAGAAATCATACTCCATGATAAGTTGTTCTTGTAGAATGTTGAACGATTACCCCAACTAAAATCTATCCACTCAACAAAAATTATTTCAGAGAAATCATACTCCATGGTTCGTTGTTCTTGTAGAATGTTGAACGACTATCCCAACTAAAATCTATCCACTCAACAAAAATTTTTTCAGAGAAATCATACTCCATGGTAAGTTGTTCTTGTAGAATGTTGAACGACTACCCCAACTAAAATCTATTGACTCAACAAAAATTATTTCAGAGAAATCATACTCCATGGTAAGTTGTTCTTGTAGAATGTTGAACGACTATCCCAACTAAAATCTATCCACTCAACAAAAATTATTTCAGAGAAATCATACTCCATGGTTCGTTGTTCTTGTAGAATGTTGAACGACTACCCCAACTAAAATCTATCCACTCAACAAAAATTATTTCAGAGAAATCATACTCCATGGTAAGTTGTTCTTGTAGAATGTTGAACGACTATCCCAACTAAAATCTATCCACTCAACAAAAATTATTTCAGAGAAATCATACTCCATGGTTCGTTGTTCTTGTAGAATGTTGAACGACTACCCCAACTAAAATCTATCCACTCAACAAAAATTATTTCAGAGAAATCATACTCCATGGTAAGTTGTTCTTGTAGAATGTTGAACGACTGCCCTAACTAAAATCTATCCACTCAACAAAAATCATTTCAGAGAAATCATACTCCATGGTAAGTTGTTCTTGTAGAATGTTGAACGACTACCCCAACTAAAATCTATCCACTCAACAAAAATTATTTCAGAGAAATCATACTCCATGGTTCGTTGTTCTTGTAGAATGTTGAACGACTACCCCAACTAAAATCTATCCACTCAACAAAAATTATTTCAGAGAAATCATACTCCATGGTTCGTTGTTCTTGTAGAATGTTGAACGACTACCCCAACTAAAATCAATCCACTCAACAAAAATTATTTCAGAGAAATCATACTCCATGGTTCGTTGTTCTTGTAGAATGTTGAACGACTACCCCTAACTAAAATCTATCCACTCAACAAAAATTATTTCACACCACAGACTCATCTTGGTCATTATCGATTTGAAATCTATCATGGTTTCAGAAAAATCATACTCCATGGTTCGTTGTTCTTGTAGAATGTTGAACGACTATCCCAACTAAAATCTATCCACTCAACAAAAATTATTTCAGGGAAATCATACTCCATGGTAAGTTGTTCTTGTAGAATGTTGAACGACTACCCCAACTAAAATCTATCCACTCAACAAAAATTATTTCAGAGAAATCATACTCCATGGTTGTTCTTGTAGAATGTTGAACGACTACCCCAACTAAAATCTATCCACTCAACAAAAATTATTTCAGAGAAATCATACTCCATGGTAAGTTGTTCTTGTAGAATGTGGAACGACTACCCCAACTAAAATCTATCCACTCAACAAAAATTATTTCAGAGAAATCATACTCCATGGTAAGTTGTTCTTGTAGAATGTTGAACGACTATCCCAACTAAAATCTATCCACTCAACAAAAATTATTTCAGAGAAATCATACTCCATGGTAAGTTGTTCTTGTAGAATGTTGAACGACTACCCCTAACTAAAATCTATCCACTCAACAAAAATTATTTCACACCACAGACTCATCTTGGTCAGGATCGATTTGAAATCTATCATGGTTTCAGAGAAATCATACTCCATGGTTCGTTGTTCTTGTAGAATGTTGAACGTCTATCCCAACTAAAATCTATCCACTCAACAAAAATTATTTCAGAGAAATCATACTCCATGGTTCGTTGTTCTTGTAGAATGTTGAACGACTATTCCAACTAAAATCTATCCACTCAACAAAAATTATTTCAGAGAAATCATACTCCATGGTAAGTTGTTCTTGTAGAATGTTGAACGACTATCCTAACTAAAATCTATCCACTCAACAAAAATTATTTCAGAGAAATCATACTACATGATAAGTTGTTCTTGTAGAATGTTGAACGACTACCCCAACTAAAATCTATCCACTCAACAAAAATTATTTCAGAGAAATCATACTCCATGGTAAGTTCTTCTTGTAGAATGTTGAACGACTATCCCAACTAAAATCTATCCACTCAACAAAAATTATTTCAGAGAAATCATACTCCATGGTAAGTTGTTCTTGTAGAATGTTGAACGACTACCCCTAACTAAAATCTATCCACTCAACAAAAATTATTTCACACCACAGACTCATCTTGGTCAGGATCGATTTGAAATCTATCATGGTTTCAGAGAAATCATACTCCATGGTTCGTTGTTCTTGTAGAATGTTGAACGACTATCCCAACTAAAATCTATCCACTCAACAAAAATTATTTCAGAGAAATCATACTCCATGGTAAGTTGTTCTTGTGCAATGTTGAACGACTACCCCAACTAAAATCTATTGACTCAACAAAAATTATTTCAGAGAAATCATACTCCATGATAAGTTGTTCTTGTAGAATGTTGAACGACTACCCCAACTAAAATCTATCCACTCAACAAAAATTATTTCAGAGAAATCATACTCCATGGTTCGTTGTTCTTGTAGAATGTTGAACGACTACCCCAACTAAAATCTATCCACTCAACAAAAATTATTTCAGAGAAATCATACTCCATGGTAAGTTGTTCTTGTAGAATGTTGAACGACTACCCCAACTAAAATCTATCCACTCAACAAAAATTATTTCAGAGAAATCATACTCCATGGTAAGTTGTTCTTGTAGAATGTTGAACGACTACCCCAACTAAAATCTATCCACTCAACAAAAATTATTTCGGAGAAATCATACTCCATGGTAAGTTGTTCTTGTAGAATGTTGAACGACTACCCCAACTAAAATCTATCCACTCAACAAAAATTATTTCAGAGAAATCATACTCCATGGTTCGTTGTTCTTGTAGAATGTTGAACGACTACCCCAACTAAAATCTATCCACTCAACAAAAATTATTTCAGAGAAATCATACTCCATGGTAAGTTGTTCTTGTAGAATGTTGAACGACTACCCCTAACTAAAATCTATCAACTCAACAAAAATTATTTCACACCACAGACTCATCTTGGTCAGGATCGATTTGAAATTTATCATGGTTTCAGAGAAATCATACTCCATGGTTCGTTGTTCTTGTAGAATGTTGAACGACTATCCCAACTAAAATCTATCCACTCAACAAAAATTATTTCAGAGAAATCATACTCCATGGTAAGTTGTTCTTGTAGAATGTTGAACGACTACCCCAACTAAAATCTATTCACTCAACAAAAATTATTTCAGAGAAATCATACTCCATGGTTGTTCTTGTAGAATGTTGAACGACTACCCCTAACTAAAATCTATCCACTCAACAAAAATTATTTCACACCACAGACTCATCTTGGTCAGGATCGATTTGAAATTTATCATGGTTTCAGAGAAATCATACTCCATGGTTCGTTGTTCTTGTAGAATGTTGAACGACTATCCCAACTAAAATCTATCCACTCAACAAAAATTATTTCATAGAAATCATACTCCATGGTAAGTTGTTCTTGTAGAATGTTGAACGACTACCCCAACTAAAATCTATCCACTCAACAAAAATTATTTCAGAGAAATCATACTCCATGGTAAGTTGTTCTTGTAGAATTTTGAACGACTATCCCAACTAAAATCTATCCACTCAACAAAAATTATTTCAGAGAAATCATACTCCATGGTTCGTTGTTCTTGTAGAATGTTGGACGGCTACCCCAACTAAAATCTATCCACTCAACAAAAATTATTTCAGAGAAATCATACTCCATGGTAAGTTGTTCTTGTAGAATGTTGAACGACTACCCCAACTAAAATCTATCCACTCAAAAAAATTATTTCAGAGAAATCATACTCCATTTTAAGTTGTTCTTGTAGAATGTTGAACGACTACCCCATCTAAAATCTATCCACTTAACAAAAATTATTTCACACCACAGACTCATCTTGGTCAGGATCGATTTGAAATCTATCATGGTTTCAGAGAAATCATACTCCATGGTTCGTTGTTCTTGTAGAATGTTGAACGACTATCCCAACTAAAATCTATCCACTCAACAAAAATTATTTCAGAGAAATCATACTCCATGGTAAGTTGTTCTTGTAGAATGTTGAACGACTATCCCAACTAAAATCTATCCACTCAACAAAAATTATTTCAGAGAAATCATACTCCATGGTAAGTTGTTCTTGTAGAATGTTGAACGACTACCCCAACTAAAATCTATCCACTCAACAAAAATTATTTCACACCACAGACTCATCTTGGTCAGGATCGATTTGAAATCTATCATGGTTTCAGAGAAATCATACTCCATGGTAAGTTGTTCTTGTAGAATGTTGAACGACTACCCCAACTAAAATCTATCCACTCAACAAAAATTATTTCACACCACAGACTCATCTTGGTCAGGATCGATTTGAAATCTATCATGGTTTCAGAGAAATCATACTCCATGGTTCGTTGTTCTTGTAGAATGTTGAACGACTACCCCAACTAAAATCTATCCACTCAACAAAAATTATTTCACACCACAGACTCATCTTGGTCAGGATCGATTTGAAATCTATCATGGTTTCAGAGAAATCATAGTCCATGGTAAGTTGTTCTTGTAGAATGTTGAACGACTACCCCAACTAAAATCTATCCACTCAACAAAAATTATTTCACACCACAGACTCATCTTGGTCAGGATCGATTTGAAATCTATCATGGTTTCAGAGAAATCATACTCCATGGTAAGTTGTTCTTGTAGAATGTTGAACGACTACCCCTAACTAAAATCTATCCACTCAACAAAAATTATTTCAGAGAAATCATACTCCATGGTAAGTTGTTCTTGTAGAATGTTGAACGACTACCCCAACTAAAATCTATCCACTCAACAAAAATTATTTCAGAGAAATCATACTCCATGGTAAGTTGTTCTTGTAGAATGTTGAACGACTACCCCAACTAAAATCTATCCACTCAACAAAAATTATTTCACACCACAGACTCATCTTGGTCAGGATCGATTTGAAATCTATCATGGTTTCAGAGAAATCATACTCCATGGTAAGTTGTTCTTGTAGAATGTTGAACGACTACCCCAACTAAAATCTATCCACTCAACAAAAATTATTTCAAACCACAGACTCATCTTGGTCAGGATCGATTTGAAATCTATCATGGTTTCAGAGAAATCATACTCCATGGTTCGTTGTTCTTGTAGAATGTTGAACGACTACCCCAACTAAAATCTATCCACTCAACAAAAATTATTTCACACCACAGACTCATCTTGGTCAGGATCGATTTGAAATCTATCATGGTTTCAGAGAAATCACAGTCCATGGTAAGTTGTTCTTGTAGAATGTTGAACGACTACCCCAACTAAAATCTATCCACTCAACAAAAATTATTTCACACCACAGACTCATCTTGGTCAGGATCGATTTGAAATCTATCATGGTTTCAGAGAAATCATAGTCCATGGTAAGTTGTTCTTGTAGAATGTTGAACGACTACCCCAACTAAAATCTATCCACTCAACAAAAATTATTTCAGAGAAATCATACTCCATGGTAAGTTGTTCTTGTAGAATGTTGAACGACTACCCCAACTAAAATCTATCCACTCAACAAAAATTATTTCACACCACAGACTCATCTTGGTCAGGATCGATTTGAAATCTATCATGGTTTCAGAGAAATCATACTCCATGGTAAGTTGTTCTTGTAGAATGTTGAACGACTACCCCAACTAAAATCTATCCACTCAACAAAAATTATTTCACACCACAGACTCGTCTTGGTCAGGATCGATTTGAAATCTATCATGGTTTCAGAGAAATCATACTCCATGGTTCGTTGTTCTTGTAGAATGTTGAACGACTACCCCAACTAAAATCTATCCACTCAACAAAAATTATTTCACACCACAGACTCATCTTGGTCAGGATCGATTTGAAATCTATCATGGTTTCAGAGAAATCACAGTCCATGGTAAGTTGTTCTTGTAGAATGTTGAACGACTACCCCAACTAAAATCTATCCACTCAACAAAAATTATTTCACACCACAGACTCATCTTGGTCAGGATCGATTTGAAATCTATCATGGTTTCAGAGAAATCATAGTCCATGGTAAGTTGTTCTTGTAGAATGTTGAACGACTACCCCAACTAAAATCTATCCACTCAACAAAAATTATTTCACACCACAGACTCATCTTGGTCAGGATCGATTTGAAATCTATCATGGTTTCAGAGAAATCATAGTCCATGGTAAGTTGTTCTTGTAGAATGTTGAACGACTACCCCAACTAAAATCTATCCACTCAACAAAAATTATTTCACACCACAGACTCATCTTGGTCAGGATCGATTTGAATTCTATCATGGTTTCAGAGAAATCATACTCCATGGTAAGTTGTTCTTGTAGAATGTTGAACAACTATCCCAACTAAAATCTATCCACTCAACAAAAATTATTTCACACCACAGACTCATCTTGGCCAGGATCGATTTGAAATCTATCATGGTTTCAGAGAAATCATAGTCCATGGTAAGTTGTTCTTGTAGAATGTTGAACGACTACCCCAACTAAAATCTATCCACTCAACAAAAATTATTTCACACCACAGACTCATCTTGGTCAGGATCGATTTGAAATCTATCATGGTTTCAGAGAAATCATAGTCCATGGTAAGTTGTTCTTGTAGAATGTTGAACGACTACCCCAACTAAAATCTATCCACTCAACAAAAATTATTTCAGAGAAATCATACTCCATGGTAAGTTGTTCTTGTAGAATGTTGAACGACTACCCCAACTAAAATCTATCCACTCAACAAAAATTATTTCAGAGAAATCATACTCCATGGTAAGTTGTTCTGTAGAATGTTGAACGACTACCCCAACTAAAACCTATCCACTCAACAAAAATTATTTCATACCACACACTCATCTTGGTCAGGATCGATTTGAAATCTATCATGGTTTCAGAGAAATCATACTCCATGGTAAGTTGTTCTTGTAGAATGTTGAACGACTACCCCAACTAAAATCTATCCACTCAACAAAAATTATTTCACACCACAGACTCATCTTGGTCAGGTTCGATTTGAAATCTATCATGGTTTCAGAGAAATCATAGTCCATGGTAAGTTGTTCTTGTAGAATATTGAACGACTATCCCAACTAAAATCTATCCACTCAACAAAAATTATTTCAGAGAAATCATACTCCATGGTAAGTTGTTCTTGTAGAATGTTGAACGACTACCCCAACTAAAATGTATCCACTCAACAAAAATTTTTTCAGAGAAATCATACTCCATGGTAAGTTGTTCTTGCAGAATGTTGAACGGCTACCCCAACTAAAATCTATCCACTCAACAAAAATTATTTCAGAGAAATCATACTCCATGGTTCGTTGTTCTTGTAGAATGTTGAACGACTACCCCAACTAAAATCTATCCACTCAACAAAAATTATTTCAGAGAAATCATACTCCATGGTAAGTTGTTCTTGTAGAATGTTGAACGACTACCAATAACTAAAATCTATACACTCAACAAAAATTATTTCACACCACAGACTCATCTTGGTCAGGATCGATTTGAAATCTATAATGGTTTCAGAGAAATCATAATCCATGGTAAGTTGTTCTTGTAGAATGTTGAACGACTACCCCAACTAAAATCTATCCACTCAACAAAAATTATTTCACACCACAGACTCAACTTAGTCAGGATCGATTTGAAATCTATCATGGTTTCAGAGAAATCATAGTCCATGGTAAATTGTTCTTGTAGAATGTTGAACGACTATCCCAACTAAAATCTATCCACTCAACAAAAATTATTTCAGAGAAATCATACTCCATGGTAAGTTGTTCTTGTAGAATGTTGAACGACTATCCCAACTAAAATCTATCCACTCAACAAAAATTATTTCAGAGAAATCATACTCCATGGTAAGTTGTTCTTGTAGAATGTTGAACGACTACCCCAACTAAAATCTATCCAGTCAACAAAAATTATTTCAGAGAAATCATACTCCATGGTAAGTTGTTCTTGTAGAATGTTGAACGACTATCAAAACTAAAATCTATCCACTCAACAAAAATTATTTCAGAGAAATCATACTCCATGGTTCGTTGTTCTTGTAGAATGTTGAACGACTAACCCAACTAAAATCTATCCACTCAACAAAAATTATTTCAGAGAAATCATACTCCATGGTAAGTTGTTCTTGAAGAATGTTGAACGACTACCCCAACTAAAATCTATCCACTCAACAAAAATTATTTCAGAGAAATCATACTCCATGGTAAGTTGTTCTTGTAGAATGTTGAACGACTATCCCAACTAAAATCTATCCACTCAACAAAAATTATTTCAGAGAAATCATACTCCATGGTTCGTTGTTCTTGTAGAATGTTGAACGACTACCCCAACTAAAATCTATTAACTCAACAAAAATTATTTCAGAGAAATCATACTCCATGGTTCGTTGTTCTTGTAGAATGTTGAACGACTACACCAACTAAAATCTATCCACTCAACAAAAATTATTTCAGAGAAATCATACTCCATGGTAAGTTGTTCTTGTAGAATGTTGAACGACTACCCCAACTAAAATCTATCCACTCAACAAAAATTATTTCACACCACAGACTCATCTTGGTCATTATCGATTTGAAATCTATCATGGTTTCAGAGAAATCATACTCCATGGTTCGTTGTTCTTGTAGAATGTTGAACGACTATCCCAACTAAAATCTATCCACTCAACAAAAATTATTTCAGAGAAATCATACTCCATGGTAAGTTGTTCTTGTAGAATGTTGAACGACTATCCCAACTAAAATCTATCCACTCAACAAAAATTATTTCAGAGAAATCATACTCCATGGTTCGTTGTTCTTGTAGAATGTTGAACGACTACCCCAACTAAAATCTATCCACTCAACAAAAATTATTTCAGAGTAATCATACTCCATGGTTCGTTGTTCTTGTAGAATGTTGAACGACTACCCCAACTAAAATCTATCCACTCAACAAAAATTATTTCACATCACAGACTCATCTTGGTCAGGATCGATTTGAAATCTATCGTGGTTTCAGAGAAATCATACTCCATGGTAAGTTGTTCTTGTAGAATGTTGAACGACTACCCCAACTAAAATCTATCCACTCAACAAAAATTATTTCACACCACAGACTCATCTTGGTCAGGATCGATTTGAAATCTATCATGGTTTCAGAGAAATCATACTCCATGGTTCGTTGTTCTTGTAGAATGTTGAACGACTACCCCAACTAAAATCTATCCACTCAACAAAAATTATTTCACACCACAGACTCATCTTGGTCAGGATCGATTTGAAATCTATCATGGTTTCAGAGAAATCATAGTCCATGGTAAGTTGTTCTTGTAGAATGTTGAACGACTACCCCAACTAAAATCTATCCACTGAACAAAAATTATTTCACACCACAGACTCATCTTGGTCAGGATCGATTTGAAATCTATCATGGTTTCAGAGAAATCATAGTCCATGGTAAGTTGTTCTTGTAGAATGTTGAACGACTACCCCAACTAAAATCTATCCACTCAACAAAAATTATTTCACACCACAGACTCATCTTGGTCAGGATCGATTTGAAATCTATCATGGTTTCAGAGAAATCATACTCCATGGTTCGTTGTTCTTGTAGAATGTTGAACAACTATATCTACTAAAATCTATCCACTCAACAAAAATTATTTCACACCACAGACTCATCTTGGTCAGGATCGATTTGAAATCTATCATGGTTTCAGAGAAATCATAGTCCATGGTAAGTTGTTCTTGTAGAATGTTGAACGACTACCCCAACTAAAATCTATCCACTCAACAAAAATTATTTCACACCACAGACTATCTATCCACTCAACAAAAATTATTTCACACCACAGACTCATCTTGGTCAGGATCGATTTGAAATCTATCATGGTTTCAGAGAAATCATACTCCATGGTTCGTTGTTCTTGTAGAATGTTGAACGACTACCCCAACTAAAATCTATCCACTCAACAAAAATTATTTCACACCACAGATTCATCTTGGTCAGGATCGATTTGAAATCTATCATGGTTTCAGAGAAATCATACTCCATGGTAAGTTGTTCTTGTAGAATGATGAACGACTACCCCAACTAAAATCTATCCACTCAACAAAAATTATTTCACACCACAGACTCATCTTGGTCAGGATCGATTTGAAATCTATCATGGTTTCAGAGAAATCATAGTCCATGGTAAGTTGTTCTTGTAGAATGTTGAACGACTACCCCAACTAAAATCTATCCACTCAACAAAAATTATTTCAGAGAAATCATACTCCATGGTAAGTTGTTCTTGTAGAATGTTGAACGACTACCCCAACTAAAATCTATCCACTCAACAAAAATTATTTCAGAGAAATCATACTTCATGGTAAGTTGTTCTTGTAGATTGTTGAACGACTACCCCAACTAAAATCTATCCACTCAACAAAAATTATTTCACACCACAGACTCATCTTGGCCAGGATCGATTTGAAATCTATCATGGTTTCAGAGAAATCATACTCCATGGTAAGTTGTTCTTGTAGAATGTTGAACGACTACCCCAACTAAAATCTATCCACTCAACAAAAATTATTTCACACCACAGACTCATCTTGGTCAGGATCGATTTGAAATCTATCATGGTTTCAGAGAAATCATACTCCATGGTTCGTTGTTCTTGTAGAATGTTGAACGACTACCCCAACTAAAATCTATCCACTCAACAAAAATTATTTCACACCACAGACTATCTATCCACTCAACAAAAATTATTTCACACCACAGACTCATCTTGGTCAGGATCGATTTGAAATCTATCATGGTTTCAGAGAAATCATAGTCCATGGTAAGTTGTTCTTGTAGAATGTTGAACGACTACCCCAACTAAAATCTATCCACTCAACAAAAATTATTTCAGAGAAATCATACTCCATGATAAGTTGTTCTTGTAGAATGTTGAACGGCTACCCCAACTAAAATCTATCCACTCAACAAAAATTATTTCAGAGAAATCATACTCCATGGTAAGTTGTTCTTGTAGAATGTTGAACGACTACCAAAACTAAAATCTATCCACTCAACAAAAATTATTTCACACCACAGACTCATCTTGGTCAGGATCGATTTGAAATCTATCATGGTTTCAGAGAAATCATAGTCCATGGTAAGTTGTTCTTGTAGAATGTTGAACGACTACCCCAACTAAAATCTATCCACTCAACAAAAATTATTTCACACCACAGACTATCTATCCACTCAACAAAAATTATTTCACACCACAGACTCATCTTGGTCAGGATCGATTTGAAATCTATCATGGTTTCAGAGAAATCATAGTCCATGGTAAGTTGTTCTTGTAGAATGTTGAACGACTACCCCAACTAAAATCTATCCACTCAACAAAAATTATTTCACACCACAGACTATCTATCCACTCAACGAAAATTATTTCACACCACAGACTCATCTTGGTCAGGATCGATTTGAAATCTATCATGGTTTCAGAGAAATCATAGTCCATGGTAAGTTGTTCTTGTAGAATGTTGAACGACTACCCCAACTAAAATCTATCCACTCAACAAAAATTATTTCAGAGAAATCATACTCCATGATAAGTTGTTCTTGTAGAATGTTGAACGGCTACCCCAACTAAAATCTATCCACTCAACAAAAATTATTTCAGAGAAATCATACTCCATGGTAAGTTGTTCTTGTAGAATGTTGAACGACTATCCCAACTAAAATCTATCCACTCAACAAAAATTATTTCACACCACAGACTCATCTTGGTCGGGATCGATTTGAAATCTATCATGGTTTCAGAGAAATCATAGTCCATGGTAAGTTGTTCTTGTAGAATGTTGAACGACTACCCCAACTAAAATCTATCCACTCAACAAAAATTATTTCACACCACAGACTATCTATCCACTCAACAAAAATTATTTCACACCACAGACTCATCTTGGTCAGGATCGATTTGAAATCTATCATGGTTTCAGAGAAATCATAGTCCATGGTAAGTTCTTCTTGTAGAATGTTGAACGACTAGCCCAACTAAAATCTATCCACTCAGCAAAAATTATTTCAGAGAAATCATACTCCATGATAAGTTGTTCTTGTAGAATGTTGAACGGCTACCCCAACTAAAATCTATCCACTCAACAAAAATTAGTTCAGAGAAATCATACTCCATTGTAAGTTGTTCTTGTAGAATGTTGAACGACTACCCCAACTAAAATCTATCCACTCAACAAAAATTATTTCACACCACAGACTCATCTTGGTCAGGATCGATTTGAAATCTATCATGGTTTCAGAGAAATCATAGTCCATGGTAAGTTGTTCTTGTAGAATGTTGAACGACTACCCCAACTAAAATCTATCCACTCAACAAAAATTATTTCACACCACAGACTATCTATCCACTCAACAAAAATTATTTCACACCACAGACTCATCTTGGTCAGGATCGATTTGAAATCTATCATGGTTTCAGAGAAATCATAGTCCATGGTAAGTTGTTCTTGTAGAATGTTGAACGACTACTCCAACTAAAATCTATCCACTCAACAAAAATTATTTCACACCACAGACTATCTATCCACTCAACAAAAATTATTTCACACCACAGACTCATCTTGGTCAGGATCGATTTGAAATCTATCATGGTTTCAGAGAAATCATAGTCCATGGTAAGTTGTTCTTGTAGAATGTTGAACGACTACCCCAACTAAAATCTATCCACTCAACAAAAATTATTTCAGAGAAATCATACTCCATGATAAGTTGTTCTTGTAGAATGTTGAACGGCTACCCCAACTAAAATCTATCCACTCAACAAAAATTATTTCAGAGAAATCATACTCCATGGTAAGTTGTTCTTGTAGAATGTTGAACGACTACCCCAACTAAAATCTATCCACTCAACAAAAATTATTTCACACCACAGACTCATCTTGGTCAGGATCGATTTGAAATCTATCATGGTTTCAGAGAAATCATAGTCCATGGTAAGTTGTTCTTGTAGAATGTTGAACGACTACCCCAACTAAAATCTATCCACTCAACAAAAATTATTTCAGGGAAATCATACTCCATGGTAAGTTGTTCTTGTAGAATGTTGAACGACTACCCCGACTAAAATCTATCCACTCAACAAAAATTATTTCAGAGAAATCATACTCCATGGTAAGTTGTTCTTGTAGAATGTTGAACGACTACCCCAACTAAAATCTATCCACTCAACAAAAATTATTTCAGAAAAATCATACTCCATGGTAAGTTGTTCTTGTAGAATGTTGAACGACTACCCCAACTAAAATCTATCCACTCAACAAAAATTATTTCACACCACAGACTCATCTTGGTCAGGATCGATTTGAAATCTACCATGGTTTCAGAGAAATCATATTCCATGGTAAGTTGTTCTTGTGGAATGTTGAACGACTACCCCAACTAAAATCTATCCACTCAACAAAAATTATTTCACACCACAGACTCATCTTGGTCAGGATCGATTTGAAATCTATCATGGTTTCAGAGAAATCATAGTCCATGGTAAGTTGTTCTTGTAGAATGTTGAACGACTACCCCAACTAAAATCTATCCACTCAACAAAAATTATTTCACACCACAGACTCATCTTGGTCAGGATCGATTTGAAATCTGTCATGGTTTCAGAGAAATCATAGTCCATGGTAAGTTGTTCTTGTAGTATGTTGAACGACTACCCCAACTAAAATCTATCCACTCAACAAAAATTATTTCACACCACAGACTCATCTTGGTCAGGATCGATTTGAAATCTATCATGGTTTCAGAGAAATCATACTCCATGGTTCGTTGTTCTTGTAGAATGTTGAACAACTATCCCAACTAAAATCTATCCACTCAACAAAAATTATTTCACACCACAGACTCATCTTGGTCAGGATCGATTTGAAATCTATCATGGTTTCAGAGAAATCATACTCCATGGTAAGTTGTTCTTGTAGAATGTTGAACGACTACCCCAACTAAAATCTATCCACTCAACAAAAATTATTTCAGAGAAATCATACTCCATGGTAAGTTGTTCTTGTAGAATGTTGAACGGCTACCCCAACTAAAATCTATCCACTCAACAAAAATTATTTCAGAGAAATCATACTCCATGGTAAGTTGTTCTTGTAGAATGTTGAACGACTACCCCAACTAAAATCTATCCCCTCAACAAAAATTATTTCAGAGAAATCATACTCCATGGTTCGTTGTTCTTGTAGAATGTTGAACGACTACCCCTAACTAAAATCTATCCACTCAACAAAAATTATTTCACACCACAGACTCATCTTGGTCAGGATCGATTTGAAATCTATAATGGTTTCAGAGAAATCATAATCCATATTAAGTTGTTCTTGTAGAATGTTGAACGACTACCCCAACTAAAATCTATCCACTCAACAGAAATTATTTCACACCACAGACTCATCCTAGTCAGGATCGATTTGAAATCTATCATGGTTTCAGAGAAATCATAGTCCATGGTAAGTTGTTCTTGTAGAATGTTGAACGACTATCCCAACTAAAATCTATCCACTCAACAAAAATTATTTCAGAGAAATCATACTCCATGATAAGTTGTTCTTGTAGAATGTTGAACGACTATCCCAACTAAAATCTATCCACTCAACAAAAATTATTTCAGAGAAATCATACACCATGGTTCGTTGTTCTTGTAGAATGTTGAACGACTATCCCAACTAAAATCTATCCACTCAACAAAAATTATTTCAGAGAAATCATACTCCATGGTTCGTTGTTCTTGTAGAATGTTGAACGACTACCCCAACTAAAATCTATCCACTCAACAAAAATTATTTCAGAGAAATCATACTCCATGGTAAGTTGTTCTTGTAGAATGTTGAACGACTACCCCAACTAAAATCTATCCACTCAACAAAAATTATTTCAGAGAAATCATACTCCATGGTTCGTTGTTCTTGTAGAATGTTGAACGACTATCCCAACTAAAATCTATCCACTCAACAAAAATTATTTCAGAGAAATCATACTCCATGGTTCGTTGTTCTTGTAGAATGTTGAACGACTACCACAACTAAAATCTATCCACTCAACAAAAATTATTTCAGAGAAATCATACTCCATTGTAAGTTGTTCTTGTAGAATGTTGAACGACTACCCCAACTAAAATCTATCCACTCAACAAAAATTATTTCACACCACAGACTCATCTTGGTCAGGATCGATTTGAAATCTATCATGGTTTCAGAGAAATCATACTCCATGGTAAGTTGTTCTTGTAGAATGTTGAACGACTATCCCAACTAAAATCTATCCACTCAACAAAAATTATTTCAGAGAAATCATACTCCATGGTTCGTTGTTCTTGTAGAATGTTGAACGACTACCCCAACTAAAATCTATCCACTCAACAAAAATTATTTCAGAGAAATCATAGTCCATGGTAAGTTGTTCTTGTAGAATGTTGAACGACTACCCCAACTAAAATCTATCCACTCAACAAAAATTATTTCACACCACAGACTCATCTTGGTCAGGATCGATTTGAAATCTATCATGGTTTCAGAGAAATCATAGTCCATGGTAAGTTGTTCTTGTAGAATGTTGAACGACTACCCCAACTAAAATCTATCCACTCAACAAAAATTATTTCAGAGAAATCATACTCCATGGTTCGTTGTTCTTGTAGAATGTTGAACGACTATCCCAACTAAAATCTATCCACTCAACAAAAATTATTTCAGAGAAATCATACTCCATGGTTCGTTGTTCTTGTAGAATGTTGAACGACTACCCCAACTAAAATCTATCCACTCAACAAAAATTATTTCAGAGAAATCATAGTCCATGATAAGTTGTTCTTGTAGAATGTTGAACGGCTACCCCAACTAAAATCTATCCACTCAACAAAAATTATTTCACACCACAGACTCATCTTGGTCAGGATCGATTTGAAATCTATCATGGTTTCAGAGAAATCATAGTCCATGGTAAGTTGTTCTTGTAGAATGTTGAACGACTACCCCAACTAAAATCTATCCACTCAACAAAAATTATTTCACACCACAGACTATCTATCTACTCAACAAAAATTATTTCACACCACAGACTCATCTTGGTCAGGATCGATTTGAAATCTATCATGGTTTCAGAGAAATCATAGTCCATGGTAAGTTGTTCTTGTAGAATGTTGAACGACTACACCAACTAAAATCTATCCACTCAACAAAAATTATTTCAGAGAAATCATACTCCATGATAAGTTGTTCTTGTAGAATGTTGAACGGCTACCCCAACTAAAATCTATCCACTCAACAAAAATTATTTCAGAGAAATCATACTCCATGGTAAGTTGTTCTTGTAGAATGTTGAACGACTACCCCAACTAAAATCTATCCACTCAACAAAAATTATTTCACACCACAGACTCATCTTGGTCAGGATCGATTTGAAATCTATCATGGTTTCAGAGAAATCATAGTCCATGGTAAGTTGTTCTTGTAGAATGTTGAACGACTACCCCAACTAAAATCTATCCACTCAACAAAAATTATTTCAGGGAAATCATACTCCATGGTAAGTTGTTCTTGTAGAATGTTGAACGACTACCCCAAATAAAATCTATCCACTCAACAAAAATTATTTCAGAGAAATCATAGTCCATGGTTCGTTGTTCTTGTAGAATGTTGAACGACTACCCCAACTAAAATCTATCCACTCAACAAAAATTATTTCAGAAAAATCATACTCCATGGTAAGTTGTTCTTGTAGAATGTTGAACGACTACCCCAACTAAAATCTATCCACTCAACAAAAATTATTTCACACCACAGACTCATCTTGGTCAGGATCGATTTGAAATCTATCATGGTTTCAGAGAAATCATACTCCATGGTAAGTTGTTCTTGTAGAATGTTGAACGACTACCCCAACTAAAATCTATCCACTCAACAAAAATTATTTCACACCACAGACTCATCTTGGTCAGGATCGATTTGAAATCTATCATGGTTTCAGAGAAATCATAGTCCATGGTAAGTTGTTCTTGTAGAATGTTGAACGACTACCCCAACTAAAATCTATCCACTCAACAAAAATTATTTCACACCACAGACTCATCTTGGTCAGGATCGATTTGAAATCTGTCATGGTTTCAGAGAAATCATAGTCCATGGTAAGTTGTTCTTGTAGAATGTTGAACGACTACCCCAACTAAAATCTATCCACTCAACAAAAATTATTTCACACCACAGACTCATCTTGGTCAGGATCGATTTGAAATCTATCATGGTTTCAGAGACATCATACTCCATGGTTCGTTGTTCTTGTAGAATGTTGAATAACTATCCCAACTAAAATCTATCCACTCAACAAAAATTATTTCACACCACAGACTCATCTTGGTCAGGATCGATTTGAAATCTATCATGGTTTCAGAGAAATCATAGTCCATGGTAAGTTGTTCTTGTAGAATGTTGAACGACTACCCCAACTAAAATCTATCCACTCAACAAACATTATTTCAGAGAAATCATACTCCATGGTAAGTTGTTCTTGTAGAATGTTGAACGGCTACCCCAACTAAAATCTATCCACTCAACAAAAATTATTTCAGAGAAATCATACTCCTTGGTAAGTTGTTCTTGTAGAATGTTGAACGACTACCCCAACTAAAATCTATCCCCTCAACAAAAATTATTTCAGAGAAATCATACTCCATGGTTCGTTGTTCTTGTGGAATGTTGAACGACTACCCCTAACTAAAATCTATCCACTCAACAAAAATTATTTCACACCACAGACTCATCTTGGTCAGGATCGATTTGAAATCTATAATGGTTTCAGAGAAATCATAATCCATGGTAAGTTGTTCTTGTAGAATGTTGAACGACTACCCCAACTAAAATCTATCCACTCAACAGAAATTATTTCACACCACAGACTCATCTTGGTCAGGATCGATTTGAAATCTATCATGGTTTCAGAAAAATCATAGTCCATGGTAAGTTGTTCTTGTAGAATGTTGAACGACTATCCCAACTAAAATCTATCCACTCAACAAAAATTATTTCAGAGAAATCATACTCCATGATAAGTTGTTCTTGTAGAATGTTGAACGACTATCCCAACTAAAATCTATCCACTCAACAAAAATTATTTCAGAGAAATCATACTCCATGGTTCGTTGTTCTTGTAGAATGTTGAACGACTATCCCAACTAAAATCTATCCACTCAACAAAAATTATTTCAGAGAAATCATACTCCATGGTTCGTTGTTCTTGTAGAATGTTGAACGACTACCCCAACTAAAATCTATCCACTCAACAAAAATTATTTCAGAGAAATCATACTCCATGGTAAGTTCTTCTTGTAGAATGTTGAACGACTACCCCAACTAAAATCTATCCACTCAACAAAAATTATTTCAGAGAAATCATACTCCATGGTAAGTTGTTCTTGTAGAATGTTGAACGACTACCCCAACTAAAATCTATCCACTCAACAAAAATTATTTCAGAGAAATCATACTCCATGGTAAGTTGTTCTTGTAGAATATTGAACGACTATCCCAACTAAAATCTATCCACTCAACAAAAATTATTTCAGAGAAATCATACTCCATGGTTCGTTGTTCTTGTAGAATGTTGAACGACTACCCCAACTAAAATCTATCCACTCAACAAAAATTATTTCAGAGAAATCATACTCCATGGTAAGTTGTTCTTGTAGAATGTTGAACGACTACCCCAACTAAAATCTATCCACTCAACAAAAATTATTTCACACCACAGACTCATCTTGGTCAGGATCTATTTGAAATCTATCATGGTTTCAGAGAAATCATACTCCATGGTAAGTTGTTCTTGTAGAATGTTGAACGACTATCCCAACTAAAATCTATCCACTCAACAAAAATTATTTCAGAGAAATCATACTCCATGGTTCGTTGTTCTTGTAGAATGTTGAACGACTACCCCAACTAAAATCTATCCACTCAACAAAAATTATTTCAGAGAAATCATAGTCCATGGTAAGTTGTTCTTGTAGAATGTTGAACGACTACCCCAACTAAAATCTATCCACTCAACAAAAATTATTTCACACCACTGACTCATCTTGGTCAGGATCGATTTGAAATCTATCATGGTTTCAGAGAAATCATAGTCCATGGTAAGTTGTTCTTGTAGAATGTTGAACGATTACCCCAACTAAAATCTATCCACTCAACAAAAATTATTTCACACCACAGACTCATCTTGGTCAGGATCGATTTGAAATCTATCATGGTTTCAGAGAAATCATACTCCATGGTTCGTTGTTCTTGTAGAATGTTGAACAACTATCCCAACTAAAATCTATCCACTCAACAAAAATTATTTCACACCACAGACTCATCTTGGTCAGGATCGATTTGAAATCTATCATGGTTTCAGAGAAATCATAGTCCATGGTAAGTTGTTCTTGTAGAATGTTGAACGACTACCCCAACTAAAATCTATCCACTCAACAAAAATTATTTCAGAGAAATCATACTCCATGGTAAGTTGTTCTTGTAGAATGTTGAACGGCTACCCCAACTAAAATCTATCCAGTCAACAAAAATTATTTCAGGGAAATCATACTCCATGGTAAGTTGTTCTTGTAGAATGTTGAACGACTACCCCAACTAAAATCTATCCACTCAACAAAAATTATTTCAGAGAAATCATACTCCATTTTTCGTTGTTCTTGTAGAATGTTGAACGACTGCCAATAACTAAAATCTATCCACTCAACAAAAATTATTTCACACCACAGACTCATCTTGGTCAGGATCGATTTGAAATCTATAATGGTTTCAGAGAAATCATAATCCATGGTAAGTTGTTCTTGTAGAATGTTGAACGACTACCCCAACTAAAATCTATCCACTCAACAGAAATTATTTCACACCACAGACTCATCTTGGTCAGGATGGATTTGAAATCTATCATGGTTTCAGAGAAATCATAGTCCATGGTAAGTTGTTCTTGTAGAATGTTGAACGACTATCCCAACTAAAATCTATCCACTCAACAAAAATTATTTCAGAGAAATCATACTCCATGATAAGTTGTTCTTGTAGAATGTTGAACGACTATCCCAACTAAAATCTATCCACTCAACAAAAATTATTTCAGAGAAATCATACTCCATGGTTCGTTGTTCTTGTAGAATGTTGAACGACTATCCCAACTAAAATCTATCCACTCAACAAAAATTATTTCAGAGAAATCATACTCCATGGTTCGTTGTTCTTGTAGAATGTTGAACGACTACCCCAACTAAAATCTATCCACTCAACAAAAATTATTTCAGAGAAATCATACTCCATGGTAAGTTCTTCTTGTAGAATGTTGAACGACTACCCCAACTAAAATCTATCCACTCAACAAAAATTATTTCAGAGAAATCATACTCCATGGTAAGTTGTTCTTGTAGAATGTTGAACGACTACCCCAACTAAAATCTATCCACTCAACAAAAATTATTTCAGAGAAATCATACTCCATGGTAAGTTGTTCTTGTAGAATGTTGAACGACTACCCCAACAAAAATCTATCCACTCAACAAAAATTATTTCAGAGAAATCATACTCCATGGTTCGTTGTTCTTGTAGAATGTTGAACGACTACCCCAACTAAAATCTATCCACTCAACAAAAATTATTTCAGAGAAATCATACTCCATGGTAAGTTGTTCTTGTAGAATGTTGAACGACTACCCCAACTAAAATCTATCCACTCAACAAAAATTATTTCACACCACAGACTCATCTTGGTCAGGATCGATTTGAAATCTACTCCATGGTTCGTTGTTCTTGTAGAATGTTGAACGACTACCCCAACTAAAATCTATCCACTCAACAAAAATTATTTCACACCACAGACTCATCTTGGTCAGGATCGATTTGAAATCTATCATGGTTTCAGAGAAATCATAGTCCATGGTAAGTTGTTCTTGTAGAATGTTGAACGACTACCCCAACTAAAATCTATCCACTCAACAAGAATTATTTCACACCACAGACTCATCTTAGTCAGGATCGATTTGAAATCTATCATGGTTTCAGAGAAATCATAGTCCATGGTTCGTTGTTCTTGTAGAATGTTGAACGACTACCCCAACTAAAATCTATCCACTCAACAAAAATTATTTCACACCACAGACTCATCTTGGTCAGGATCGATTTGAAATCTACTCCATGGTTCGTTGTTCTTGTAGAATGTTGAACGACTACCCCAACTAAAATCTATCCACTCAACAAAAATTATTTCACACCACAGACTCATCTTGGTCAGGATCGATTTGAAATCTATCATGGTTTCAGAGAAATCATAGTCCATGGTAAGTTGTTCTTGTAGAATGTTGAACGATTACCCCAACTAAAATCTATCCACTCAACAAAAATTATTTCACACCACAGACTCATCTTGGTCAGGATCGATTTGAAATCTATCATGGTTTCAGAGAAATCATACTCCATGGTTCGTTTGTCTTGTAGAATGTTGAACAACTATCCCAACTAAAATCTATCCACTCAACAAAAATTATTTCACACCACAGACTCATCTTGGTCAGGATCGATTTGAAATCTATCATGGTTTCAGAGAAATCATAGTCCATGGTAAGTTGTTCTTGTAGAATGTTGAACGACTACCCCAACTAAAATCTATCCACTCAACAAAAATTATTTCAGAGAAATCATACTCCATGGTAAGTTGTTCTTGTAGAATGTTGAACGGCTACCCCAACTAAAATCTATTTAGTCAACAAAAATTATTTCAGAGAAATCATACTCCATGGTAAGTTGTTCTTGTAGAATGTTGAACGACTACCCCAACTAAAATCTATCCACTCAACAAAAATTATTTCAGAGAAATCATACTCCATTTTTCGTTGTTCTTGTAGAATGTTGAACGACTGCCCCTAACTAAAATCTATCCACTCAACAAAAATTATTTCACACCACAGACTCATCTTGGTCAGGATCGATTTGAAATCTATAATGGTTTCAGAGAAATCATAATTCATGGTAAGTTGTTCTTGTAGAATGTTGAACGACTACCCCAACTAAAATCTATCCACTCAACAGAAATTATTTCACACCACAGACTCATCCTAGTCAGGATCGATTTGAAATCTATCATGGTTTCAGAGAAATCATAGTCCATGGTAAGTTGTTCTTGTAGAATGTTGAACGACTATCCCAACTAAAATCTATCCACTCAACAAAAATTATTTCAGAGAAATCATACTCCATGATAAGTTGTTCTTGTAGAATGTTGAACGACTATCCCAACTAAAATCTATCCACTCAACAAAAATTATTTCAGAGAAATCATACTCCATGGTTCGTTGTTCTTGTAGAATGTTGAACGACTATCCCAACTAAAATCTATCCACTCAACAAAAATTATTTCAGAGAAATCATACTCCATGGTTCGTTGTTCTTGTAGAATGTTGAACGACTACCCCAACTAAAATCTATCCACTCAACAAAAATTATTTCAGAGAAATCATACTCCATGGTAAGTTCTTCTTGTAGAATGTTGAACGACTACCCCAACTAAAATCTATCCACTCAACAAAAATTATTTCAGAGAAATCATACTCCATGGTAAGTTGTTCTTGTAGAATGTTGAACGACTACCCCAACTAAAATCTATCCACTCAACAAAAATTATTTCAGAGAAATCATACTCCATGGTAAGTTGTTCTTGTAGAATGTTGAACGACTACCCCAACATAAATCTATCCACTCAACAAAAATTATTTCAGAGAAATCATACTCCATGGTTCGTTGTTCTTGTAGAATGTTGAACGACTACCCCAACTAAAATCTATCCACTCAACAAAAATTATTTCAGAGAAATCATACTCCATGGTAAGTTGTTCTTGTAGAATGTTGAACGACTACCCCAACTAAAATCTATCCACTCAACAAAAATTATTTCACACCACAGACTCATCTTGGTCAGGATCGATTTGAAATCTACTCCATGGTTCGTTGTTCTTGTAGAATGTTGAACGACTACCCCAACTAAAATCTATCCACTCAACAAAAATTATTTCACACCACAGACTCATCTTGGTCAGGATCGATTTGAAATCTATCATGGTTTCAGAGAAATCATAGTCCATGGTAAGTTGTTCTTGTAGAATGTTGAACGACTACCCCAACTAAAATCTATCCACTCAACAAGAATTATTTCACACCACAGACTCATCTTAGTCAGGATCGATTTGAAATCTATCATGGTTTCAGAGAAATCATAGTCCATGGTTCGTTGTTCTTGTAGAATGTTGAACGACTACCCCAACTAAAATCTATCCACTCAACAAAAGTTATTTCACACCACAAAATCATCTTGGTCAGGATCGATTTGAAATCTATCATGGTTTCAGAGAAATCATACTCCATGGTTCGTTGTTCTTGTGGAATGTTGAACAACTATCCCAACTAAAATCTATCCACTCAACAAAAATTATTTCACACCACAGACTCATCTTGGTCAGGATCGATTTGAAATCTATCATGGTTTCAGAGAAATCATAGTCCATGGTAAGTTGTTCTTGTAGAATGTTGAACGACTACCCCAACTAAAATCTATCCACTCAACAAAAATTGTTTCACACCACAGACTCATCTTGGTCAGGATCGATTTGAAATCTATCATGGTTTCAGAGAAATCATAGTCCATGGTTCGTTGTTCTTGTAGAATGTTGAACGACTACCCCAACTAACATCTATCCACTCAACAAAAATTATTTCAGAGAAATCATACTCCATGGTAAGTTGTTCTTGTAGAATGTTGAACGGCTACCCCAACTAAAATCTATCCACTCAACAAAAATTATTTCAGAGAAATCATACTCCATGGTAAGTTGTTCTTGTAGAATGTTGAACGACTACCCCAACTAAAATCTATCCACTCAACAAAAATTATTTCAGAGAAATCATACTCCATGGTTCGCTGTTCTTGTAGAATGTTGAACGACTACCCCAACTAAAATCTATCCACTCAACAAAAATTATTTCAGAGAAATCATACTCCATGGTTCGCTGTTCTTGTAGAATGTTGAACGACTACCCCAACTAAAATCTATCCACTCAACAAAAATTATTTCACACCACAGACTCATCTTGGTCAGGATCGATTTGAAATCTATAATGGTTTCAGAGAAATCATAGTCCATGGTAAGTTGTTCTTGTAGAATGTTGAACGACTACCCCAACTAAAATCTATCCACTCAACAAAAATTATTTCAGAGAAATCATACTCCATGGTTCGTTGTTCTTGTAGAAAGTTGAACGACTACCCCAACTAAAATCTATCCACTCAACAAAAATTATTTCACACCACAGACTCATCTTGGTCAGGATCGATTTGAAATCTATCATGGTTTCAGAGAAATCATAGTCCATGGTTCGCTGTTCTTGTAGAATGTTGAACGACTACCCCAACTAAAATCTATCCACTCAACAAAAATTATTTCACACCACAGACTCATCTTGGTCAGGATCGATTTGAAATCTATCATGGTTTCAGAGAAATCATAGTCCATGGTAAGTTGTTCTTGTAGAATGTTGAACGACTACCCCAACTAAAATCTATCCACTCAACAAAAATTATTTCACACCACAGACTCATCTTGGTCAGGATCGATTTGAAATCTATCATGGTTTCAGAGAAATCATAGTCCATGGTAAGTTGTTCTTGTAGAATGTTGAACGACTACCCCAACTAAAATCTATCCACTCAACAAAAATTATTTCAGAGAAATCATACTCCATGGTTCGTTGTTCTTGTAGAAAGTTGAACGACTACCCCAACTAAAATCTATCCACTCAACAAAAATTATTTCACACCACAGACTCATCTTGGTCAGGATCGATTTGAAATCTATCATGGTTTCAGAGAAATCATACTCCATGGTAAGTTGTTCTTGTAGAATGTTGAACGACTACCCCAACTAAAATCTATCCACTCAACAAAAATTATTTCACACCACAGACTCATCTTGGTCAGGATCGATTTGAAATCTATCATGGTTTCAGAGAAATCATAGTCCATGGTAAGTTGTTCTTGTAGAATGTTGAACGACTACCCCAACTAAAATCTATCCACTCAACAAAAATTATTTCAGAGAAATCATACTCCATGGTTCGTTGTTCTTGTAGAAAGTTGAACGACTACCCCAACTAAAATCTATCCACTCAACAAAAATTATTTCACACCACAGACTCATCTTGGTCAGGATCGATTTGAAATATATCATGGTTTCAGAGAAATCATAGTCCATGGTAAGTTGTTCTTGTAGAATGTTGAACGACTACCCCAACTAAAATTTATCCACTCAACAAAAATTATTTCAGAGAAATCATACTCCATGGTAAGTTGTTCTTGTAGAATGTTGAACGACTACCCCAACTAAAATCTATCCACTCAACAAAAATTATTTCACACCACAGACTCATCTTGGTCAGGATCGATTTGAAATCTATCATGGTTTCAGAGAAATCATAGTCCATGGTAAGTTGTTCTTGTAGAATGTTGAACGACTACCCCAACTAAAATCTATCCACTCAACAAAAATTATTTCAGAGAAATCATACTCCATGGTTCGCTGTTCTTGTAGAATGTTGAACGACTACCCCAACTAAAATCTATCCACTCAACAAAAATTATTTCACACCACAGACTCATCTTGGTCAGGATCGATTTGAAATCTATCATGGCTTCAGAGAAATCATACTCCATGGTAAGTTGTTCTTGTAGAATGTTGAACGACTACCCCAACTAAAATCTATCCACTCAACAAAAATTATTTCACACCACAGACTCATCTTGGTCAGGATCGATTTGAAATCTATCATGGTTTCAGAGAAATCATAGTCCATGGTAAGTTGTTCTTGTAGAATGTTGAACGACTACCCCAACTACAATCTATCCACTCAACAAGAATTATTTCAGAGCAATCATACTCCATGGTAAGTTGTTCTTGTAGAATGTTGAACGACTACCCCAACTAAAATCTATCCACTCAACAAAAATTATTTCAGAGAAATCATACTCCATGGTAAGTTGTTCTTGTAGAATGTTGAACGACTACCCCAACTAAAATCTATCCACTCAACAAAAATTATTTCAGAGAAATCATACTCCATGGTAAGTTGTTCTTGTAGAATGTTGAACGACTACCCCAACTAAAATCCATCCACTCAACAAAAATTATTTCACACCACAGACTCATCTTGGTCAGGATCGATTTGAAATCTATCATGGTTTCAGAGAAATCATACTCCATGGTAAGTTGTTCTTGTAGAATGTTGAACGACTACCCCAACTAAAATCTATCCACTCAACAAAAATTATTTCACACCACAGACTCATCTTGGTCAGGATCGATTTGAAATCTATCATGGTTTCAGAGAAGTCATACTCCATGGTTCGTTGTTCTTGTAGAATGTTGAACGGCTACCCCAACTAAAATCTATCCACTCAACAAAAATTATTTCACGCCACAGACTCATCTTGGTCAGGATCGATTTGAAATCTATCATGGTTTCAGAGAAATCATAGTCCATGGTTCGTTGTTCTTGTAGAATGTTGAACGACTACCCCAACTAAAATCTATCCACTCAACAAAAATTATTTCACACCACAGACTCGTCTTGGTCATAATCGATTTGAAATCGATCATGGTTTCAGAGAAATCATAGTCCATGGTAAGTTGTTCTTGTAGAATGTTGAACGACTACCCCAACTAAAATCTATCCACTCAACAAAAATTATTTCACACCACAGACTCATCTTGGTCAGGATCGATTTGAAATCTATCATGGTTTCAGAGAAATCATACTCCATGGTTCGTTGTTCTTGTAGAATGTTGAACAACTATCCCAACTAAAATCTATCCACTCAACAAAAATTATTTCACACCACAGACTCATCTTGGTCAGGATCGATTTGAAATCTATCATGGTTTCAGAGAAATCATAGTCCATGGTAAGTTGTTCTTGTAGAATGTTGAACGACTGCCCCAACTAAAATCTATCCACTCAACAAAAATTATTTCAGAGAAATCATACTCCATGGTAAGTTGTTCTTGTAGAATGTTGAACGGCTACCCCAACTAAAATCTATCCACTCAACAAAAATTATTTCAGAGAAATCATACTCCATGGTAAGTTGTTCTTGTAGAATGTTGAACGACTATCCCAACTAAAATCTATCCACTCAACAAAAATTATTTCACACCACAGACTCATCTTGGTCAGGATCGATTTGAAATCTATAATGGTTTCAGAGAAATTATAATCCATGGTAAGTTGTTCTTGTAGAATATTGAACGACTACCCCAACTAAAATCTATCCACTCAACAAAAATTATTTCACACCACAGACTCATCTTAGTCAGGATCGATTTGAAATCTATCATGGTTTCAGAGAAATCATAGTCCATGGTTCGTTGTTCTTGTAGAATGTTGAACGACTATCCCAACTAAAATCTATCCATTCAACAAAAATTATTTCAGAGAAATCATACTCCATGGTAAGTTGTTCTTGTAGAATGTTGAACGACTATCCCAACTAAAATCTATCCACTCAACAAAAATTATTTCAGAGAAATCATACTCCATGGTTCGTTGTTCTTGTAGAATGTTGAACGACTATCCCAACTAAAATCTATCCACTCAACAAAAATTATTTCAGAGAAATCATACTCCATGGTAAGTTGTTCTTGTAGAATGTTGAACGACTATCCCAACTAAAATCTATCCACTCAACAAAAATTATTTCAGAGAAATCATACTCCATGGTAAGTTGTTCTTGTAGAATGTTGAACGACTATCCCAACTAAAATCTATCCACTCAACAAAAATTATTTCAGAGAAATCATACTCCATGGTAAGTTGTTCTTGTAGAATGTTGAGCGACTATCCCAACTAAAATCTATCCCCTCAACAAAAATTATTTCAGAGAAATCATACTCCATGGTTCGTTGTTCTTGTAGAATGTTGAACGACTACCCAAACTAAAATCTATCCACTCAACAAAAATTATTTCAGAGAAATCATACTCCATGGTAAGTTGTTCTTGTAGAATGTTGAACGACTACCCCAACTAAAATCTATCCACTCAACAAAAATTATTTCACACCACAGACTCATCTTGGTCAGGATCGATTTGAAATCTATCATGGTTTCAGAGAAATCATACTCCATGGTAAGTTGTTCTTGTAAAATGTTGAACGACTATCCCAACTAAAATCTATCCACTCAACAAAAATTATTTCAGAGAAATCATACTCCATGGTAAGTTGTTCTTGTAGAATGTTGAACGACTACCCCTAACTAAAATATATCCACTCAACAAAAATTATTTCACACCACAGACTCATCTTGGTCAGGATCGATTTGAAATCTATCATGGTTTCAGAGAAATCATACTCCATGGTTCGTTGGTCTTGTAGAATGTTGAACGACTAGCCCAACTAAAATCTATCCACTCAACAAAAATTATTTCACACTACAAACTCATCTTGGTCAGGATCGATTTGAAATCTATCATGGTTTCAGAGAAATCATACTCCATGTTAAGTTGTTCTTGTAGAATGTTGAACGACTACCCCAACTAAAATCTAGCCACTCAACAAAAATTATTTCAGAGAAATCATACTCCATGGTAAGTTGTTCTTGTAGAATGTTGAACGACTACCCCTAACTAAAATATATCCACTCAACAAAAATTATTTCACACCACAGACTCATCTTGGTCAGGATCGATTTGAAATCTATCATGGTTTCAGAGAAATCGTAGTCCATGGTAAGTTGTTCCTGTAGAATGTTGAACGACTACCCCAACTAAAATCTATCCACTCAACAAAAATTATTTCACACCACAGACTCATCTTGGTCAGGATCGATTTGAAATCTATCATGGTTTCAGAGAAATCATACTCCATGGTTCGTTGTTCTTGTAGAATGTTGAACGACTATCCCAACTAAAATCTATTAACTCAACAAAAATTATTTCAGAGAAATCATACTCTATGGTAAGTTGTTCTTCTAGAATGTTGAACGACTACCCCAACTAAAATCTATCCACTCAACAAAAATTATTTCAGAGATATCATACTCCATGGTAAATTGTTCTTGTAGAACGTTGAACGACTATCCCAACTAAAATTTATCCACTCAACAAAAATTATTTCACACCACAGACTCATCTTGGTCAGGATCGATTTGAAATCTATCATGGTTTCAGAGAAATCATACTCCATGGTTCGTTGTTCTTGTAGAATGTTGAACGACTATCCCAACTAAAATCTATCCACTCAACAAAAATTATTTCACACCACAGACTCATCTTGGTCAGGATCGATTTGAAATCTATCATGGTTTCAGAGAAATCATACTCCATGATTCGTTGTTCTTGTAGAATGTTGAACGACTACCCCTAACTAAAATCTATCCACTCAACAAAAATTATTTTACACCACAGACTCATCTTGGTCAGGATCGATTTGAAATCTATCATGGTTGCAGAGAACTCATACTCCATGGTTCGTTGTTCTTGTAGAATGTTGAACGACTATCCCAACTAAAATCTATCCACTCAACAAAAATTATTTCACACCACAGACTCATCTTGGTCAGGATCGATTTGAAATCTATCATGGTTTCAGAGAAATCATACTCCATGGTTCGTTGTTCTTGTAGAATGTTGAACGACTACCCCTAACTAAAATCTATCCACTCAACAAAAATTATTTCAGAGAAATCATACTCCATGGTTCGTTGTTCTTGTAGAATGTTGAACGACTACCCCAACTAAAATTTATCCACTCAACAAAAATTATTTCACACCACAGACTCATCTTGGTCAGGATCGATTTGAAATCTATCATGGTTTCAGAGAAATCATACTCCATGGTTCGTTGTTCTTGTAAAATGTTGAACGACTATCCCAACTAAAATCTATCCACTCAACAAAAATTATTTCAGAGAAATCATACTCCATGGTAAGTTGTTCTTGTAGAATGTTGAACGACTATCCCAACTAAAATCTATCCATTCAACAAAAATTATTTCAGAGAAATCATACTCCATGGTAAGTTGTTCTTGTAGAATGTTGAACGACTACCCCAACTAAAATCTATCCACTCAACAAAAATTATTTCACACCACAGACTCATCTTGGTCAGGATCGATTTCAAATCTATCATGGTTTCAGAGAAATCATACTCCATGGTTCGTTGTTCTTGTAGAATGTTGAACGACTATCCCAACTAAAATCTATCCACTCAACAAAAATTATTTCACACCACAGACTCATCTTGGTCAGGATCGATTTGAAATCTATCATGGTTTCAGAGAAATCATACTCCATGGTTCGTTGTTCTTGTAGAATGTTGAACGACTACCCCTAACTAAAATCTATCCACTCAACAAAAATTATTTTACACCACAGACTCATCTTGGTCAGGATCGATTTGAAATCTATCATGGTTGCAGAGAACTCATACTCCATGGTTCGTTGTTCTTGTAGAATGTTGAACGACTACCCCAACTAAAATCTATCCACTCAACAAAAATTATTTCAGAGAAATCATACTGCATGGTTCGTTGTTCTTGTAGAATGTTGAACGACTACCCCAACTAAAATCTATCCACTCAACAAAAATTATTTCAGAGAAATCAAACTCCACGGTAAGTTGTTCTTGTAGAATGTTGAACGACTACCCCTAACTAAAACCTATCCACTCAACAAAAATTATTTCACACCACAGACTCATCTTGGTCAGGATCGATTTGAAATCTATCATGGTTTCAGAGAAATCATAGTCCATGGTAAGTTGTTCTTGTAGAATGTTGAACGACTACCCCAACTAAAATCTATCCACTCAACAAAAATTATTTCACACCACAGATTCATCTTGGTCAGGATCGATTTGAAATCTATCATGATTTCAGAGAAATCATACTCCATGGTTCGTTGTTCTTCTAGAATGTTGAACGGCTATCCCAACTAAAATCTATCCACTCAACAAAAATTATTTCACAACACAGACTCATCTTGGTCAGGATCGATTTGAAATCTATCATGGTTTCAGAGAAATCATACTCCATGGTTCGTTGTTCTTGTAAAATGTTGAACGACTATCCTAACTAAAATATATCCACTCAACAAAAATTATTTCAGAGAAATCATACTCCATGGTAAGTTGTTCTTGTAGAATGTTGAACGACTACCCCAACTAAAATCTATCCACTCAACAAAAATTATTTCAGAGAAATCATACTCCATGGTTCGTTGTTCTTGTAGAATGTTGAACGACTACCCCAACTAAAATCTATCCACTCAACAAAAATTATTTCACACCACAGACTCATCTTGGTCAGGATCCATTTGAAATCTATCATGGTTTCAGAGAAATCATACTCCATGGTTCGTTGTTCTTGTAGAATGTTGAACGACTACCCCAACTAAAATCTATCCACTCAACAAAAATTATTTCAGAGAAATCATACTCCATGGTTCGTTGTTCTTGTAGAATGTTGAACGACTACCCCAACTAAAATCTATCCACTCAACAAAAATTATTTCACACCACAGACTCATCTTGGTCATAATCGATTTGAAATCTAACATGGTTTCAGAGAAATCATACTCCATGGTTCGTTGTTCTTATAGAATGTTGAACGACTATCCCAACTAAAATCTATCCACTCAACAAAAATTATTTCAGAGAAATCATACTCCATGGTAAGTTGTTCTTGTAGAATGTTGAATGACTACCCCAACTAAAATCTATCCACTCAACAAAAATTATTTCACACCACAGACTCATCTTGGTCAGGATCGATTTGATATCTATCATGGTTTCAGAGAAATCATACTCCATGATTCGTTGTTCTTGTAGAATGTTGAACGACTACCCCAACTAAAATCTATCCACTCAACAAAAATTATTTCACACCACAGACTCATCTTGGTCAGGATCGATTTGAAATCTATCATGGTTTCAGAGAAATCATACTCCATGGTTCGTTGTTCTTGTAGAATGTTGAACTCCAACTAAAAGCTATCCACTCAACAAAAATTATTTCACACCACAGACTCATCTTGGTCAGGATCGATTTGAAATCTATCATGGTTTCAGAGAAATCATACTCCATGGTTCGTTGTTCTTGTAGAATGTTGAACGACTATCCCAACTAAAATCTATCCACTCAACAAAAATTATTTCACACCACAGACTCATCTTGGTCAGGATCGATTTGAAATCTATCATGGTTTCAGAGAAATCATACTCCATGGTAAGTTGTTCTTGTAGAATGTTGAACGACTACCCCAACTAAAATCTATCCACTCAACAAAAATTATTTCAGAGAAATCATACTCCATGGTAAGTTGTTCTTGTAGAATGTTGAACGACTATCCCAACTAAAATCTATCCACTCAACAAAAATTATTTCAGAGAAATCATACTCCATGATAAGTTGTTCTTGTAGAATGTTGAACGACTATCCCAACTAAAATCTATCCACTCAACAAAAATTATTTCAGAGAAATCATACTCCATGGTTCGTTGTTCTTGTAGAATGTTGAACGACTACCCCTAACTAAAATCTATCCACTCAACAAAAATTATTTCACACCACAGACTCATCCTGGTCAGGATCGATTTGAAATCTATCATGGTTTCAGAGAGATCAAACTCCATGGTAAGTTGTTCTTGTAGAATGTTGAACGACTATCCCAACTAAAATCTATCCACTCAACAAAAATTATTTCAGAGAAATCATACTCCATGGTTCGTTGTTCTTGTAGAATGTTGAACGACTACCCCAACTAAAATCTATCCACTCAACAAAAATTATTTCACAATACAGACTAATCTTGGTCACGATCGATTTGAAATCTATCATGGTTTCAGAGAAATCATACTCCATGGTTCGTTGTTCTTGTAAAATGTAGAACGACTATTCCAACTAAAATTTATCCACTCAACAAAAATTATTTCACACCACAGACTCATCTTGGTCAGGATCGATTTGAAATCTATCATGGTTTCAGAGAAATCATAGTCCATGGTAAGTTGTTCTTGTAGAATGTTGAACGACTTCCCCAATTAAAATCTATCCACTCAACAAAAATTATTTCACACCACAGACTCATCTTGGTCAGGATCGATTTGAAATCTATCATGGTTTCAGAGAAATCATAGTCCATGGTAAGTTGTTCTTGTAGAATGTTGAACGATTACCCCTAAATAAAATCTATCCATTCAACAAAAATTATTTCACACCACAGACTCATCTTGGTCAGGATCGATTTGAAATCTATCATGGTTTCAGAGAAATCATACTCCATGGTAAGTTGTTCTTGTAGAATGTTGAACGACTACCCCAACTAAAATCTATCCACTCAACAAAAATTATTTCACACCACAGACTCATCTTGGTCAGGATCGATTTGAAATCTATCATGGTTTCAGAGAAATCATACTCCATGGTTCGTTGTTCTTGTAGAATGTCGATCGACTATCCCAACTAAAATCTATCCACTCAACAATAATTATTTCAGAGAAATCATACTCCATGGTAAGTTGTTCTTGTAGAATGTTTAACGACTACCCCAACTAAAATCTATCCACTCAACAAAAATTATTTCAGAGAAATCATACTCCATGGTAAGTTGTTCTTGTAGAATGTTGAACGACTATCCCAACTAAAATCTATCCACTCAACAAAAATTATTTCCGAGAAATCATACTCCATGGTAAGTTGTTCTTGTAGAATGTTGAACGACTATCCCAACTAAAATCTATCCACTCAACAAAAATTATTTCACACCACAGACTCATCTTGGTCAGGATCGATTTGAAATCTATCATGGTTTCAGAGAAATCATAGCCCATGTTAAGTTGTTATTGTAGAATGTTGAACGACTACCCCTAACTAAAATCTATCCACTCAACAAAAATTATTTCACACCACAGACTCATCTTGGTCAGGATCGATTTGAAATCTATCATGGTTTCAGAGAAATCATACTCCATGGTTCGTTGTTCTTGTAGAATGTTGAACGACTACCCCTAACTAAAATCTATCCACTCAACAAAAATTATTTCACACCACAGACTCATCTTTGTCAGGATTGATTTGAAATCTATCATGGTTTCAGAGAAATCATAGTCCATGGTAAGTTGTTCTTGTAAAATGTTGAGCGACTATCCCAACTAAAATCTATCCACTCAACAATAATTATTTCAGAGAAATCATACTCCATGGTAAGTTGTTCTTGTAGAATGTTGAACGACTACCCCAACTAAAATCTATCCACTCAACAAAAATTATTTCAGAGAAATCATACTCCATGGTTCGTTGTTCTTGTAGAAAGTTGAACGACTACCCCAACTAAAATCTATCCACTCAACAAAAATTATTTCACACCACAGACTCATCTTGGTCAGGATCGATTTGAAATCTATCATGGTTTCAGAGAAATCATAGTCCATGGCAAGTTGTTCTTGTAGAGTGTTGAACGACTATCCCAACTAAAATCTATCCACTCAACAAAAATTATTTCAGAGAAATCATACTCCATGGTAAGTTGTTCTTGTAGAATGTTGAACGACTACCCCAACTAAAATCTATCCACTCAACAAAAATTATTTCAGAGAAATCATACTCCATGGTAAGTTGTTCTTGTGGAATGTTGAACGACTACCCCAACTCAAATCTATCCACTCAACAAAAATTATTTCACACCACAGACTCATCTTTTTCAGGATCGGTTTGAAATCTATCATGGTTTCAGAGAAATCATAGTCCATGGTAAGTTGTTCTTGTAGAATGTTGAACGACTACCCCAACTAAAATCTATCCACTCAACAAAAATTATTTCACACCACAGACTCATCTTGGTCAGGATCGATTTGAAATCTATCATGGTTTCAGAGAAATCATAGTCCATGATAAGTTGTTCTTGTAGAATGTTGAACGACTACCCCAACTAAAATCTATCCACTCAACAAAAATTATTTCAGAGAAATCATACTCCATGGTTCGTTGTTCTTGTGGAATGTTGAACGACTACCCCAACTCAAATCTATCCACTCAACAAAAATTATTTCACACCACAGACTCATCTTTTTCAGGATCGATTTGAAATCTATCATGGTTTCAGAGAAATCATACTCCATGGTTCGTTGTTCTTGTAAAATGTTGAACGACTATCCCAACTAAAATCTATCCACTCAACAAAAATTATTTCAGAGAAATCATACTCCATGGTAAGTTGTTCTTGTAGAATGTTGAACGACTATCCCAACTAAAATCTATCCACTCAACAAAAATTATTTCACACCACAGACTCATCTTGGTCAGGATCGGTTTGAAATCTATCATGGTTTCAGAGAAATCATACTCCATGGTTCGTTGTTCTTGTAGAATGTTGAACGACTATCCCAACTATAATCTATCCACTCAACAAAAATTATTTCAGAGAAATCATACTCAATGATAAGTTGTTCTTGTAGAATGTTGAACGACTACCCCAACTAAAATCTATCCACTCAACAAAAATTATTTCACACCACAGAATCATCTTGGTCAGGATCGATTTGAAATCTATCGTGGTTTCAAAGAAATCATAGTCCATAATAAGTTGTTCTTGTAAAATGTTGAACGACTACCCCAACTAAAATCTATCCACTCAACAAAAATTATTTCACAAGACAGATTCATCTTGGTCAGGATCGATTTGAAATCTATCATGGTTTCAGAGAAATCATACTCCATGGTTCGTTGTTCTTGTAGAATGTTGAACGACTATCCCAACTAAAACCTATCCAATCAACAAAAATTATTTCAGAGAAATCATACTCCATGGTTCGTTGTTCTTGTAGAATGTTGAACGACTATCCCAACTAAAATCTATCCACTCAACAAAAATTATTTCAGAGAAATCATACTCCATTTTTCGTTGTTCTTGTAAAATGTTGAACGACTACGTCAACTAAAATCTATCCACTCAACAAAAATTATTTCAGAGAAATCATACTCCATGGTAAGTTGTTCTTGTAGAATGTTGAACGACATCCCAACTAAAATCTATCCACTCAACAAAAATTGTTTCAGAGAAATCATACTCCATGGTAAGTTGTTCTTGTAGAATGTTGAACGACTATTCCAACTAAAATCTATCCACTCAACAAAAATTATTTCAGAGAAATCATACTCCATGGTAAGTTGTTCTTGTGGAATGTTGAACGACTATCCCAACTAAAATCTATCCACTCAACAAAAATTATTTCAGAGAAATCATACTCCATTTTTCGTTGTTCTTGTAAAATGTTGAACGACTACGTCAACTAAAATCTATCCACTCAACAAAAATTATTTCAGAGAAATCATACTCCATGGTAAGTTGTTCTTGTAGAATGTTGAACGTCTATCCCAACTAAAATCTATCCACTCAACAAAAATTATTTCAGAGAAATGATACTAAATGGTAAGTTGTTCTTGTAGAATGTTGAACGACTATCCCAACTAAAATCTATCCACTCAACAAAAATTATTTCAGAGAAATCATACTCCATGGTAAGTTGTTCTTGTAGAATGTTGAACGACTATCCCAACTAAAATCTATCCACTCAACAAAAATTATTTCACACCACAGACTCATCTTGGTCAGGATCGGTTTGAAATCTATCATGGTTTCAGAGAAATCATACTCCATGGTTCGTTGTTCTTGTAGAATGTTGAACGACTATCCCAACTAAAATCTATCCACTCAACAAAAATTATTTCACACCACAGACTCATCTTGGTCAGGATCGATTTGAAATCTATCATGGTTTCAGAGAAATCATACTCCATGGTAAGTTGTTCTTGTAGAATGTTGAACGACATCCCAACTAAAATCTATCCACTCAACAAAAATTGTTTCAGAGAAATCATACTCCATGGTAAGTTGTTCTTGTAGAATGTTGAACGTCTATCCCAACTAAAATCTATCCACTCAACAAAAATTATTTCAGAGAAATGATACTCCATGGTAAGTTGTTCTTGTAGAATGTTGAACGACTACCCCAACTAAAATCTATCCACTCAACAAAAATTATTTCACAAGACAGATTCATCTTGGTCAGGATCGATTTGAGATCTATCATGGTTTCAGAGAAATCATACTCCATGGTAAGTTGTTCTTGTAGAATGTTGAACGACTATCCCAACTAAAATCTATCCACTCAACAAAAATTATTTCACACCACAGATTCATCTTGTTCAGGATCGATTTGAAATCTATCATGGTTTCAGAGAAATCATACTCCATGGTTCGTTGTTCTTGTAGAATGTTGAACGACTATCCCAACTAAAACCTATCCAATCAACAAAAATTATTTCAGAGAAATCATACTCCATGGTTCGTTGTTCTTGTAGAATGTTGAACGACTATCCCAACTAAAATCTATCCACTCAACAAAAATTATTTCAGAGAAATCATACTCCATTTTTCGTTGTTCTTGTAGAATGTTGAACGACTATCCCAACTAAAATCTATCCACTCAACAAAAATTATTTCAGAGAAATCATACTCCATGGTTCGTTGTTCTTGTAGAATGTTGAACGACTATCCCAACTAAAACCTATCCAATCAACAAAAATTATTTCAGAGAAATCATACTCCATGGTAAGTTGTTCTTGTAGAATGTTGAACGACTATCCCAACTAAAATCTATCCACTCAACAAAAATTGTTTCAGAGAAATCATACTCCATGGTAAGTTGTTCTTGTAGAATGTTGAACGTCTATCCCAACTAAAATCTATCCACTCAACAAAAATTATTTCAGAGAAATGATACTCCATGGTAAGTTGTTCTTGTAGAATGTTGAACGACTATTCCAACTAAAATCTATCCACTCAACAAAAATTATTTTACACCGCAGACTCATCTTGGTCAGGATCGATTTGAAATCTATCATGGTTTCAGAGAAATCATACTCCATGGTTCGTTGTTCTTGTAGAATGTTGAACGGCTATCCCAACGAAAATCTATCCACTCAACAAAAATTATTTCACACCACAGACTCATCTTGGTCAGGATCGATTTGAAATCTATCATGGTTTCAGAGAAATCATACTCCATGGTAAGTTGTTCTTGTAGAATGTTGAACGATTATCCCAACTAAAATCTATCCACTCAACAAAAATTATTTCACACCATAGACTCATCTTGGTCAGGATCGATTTGAAATCTATCATGGTTTCAGAGTAATCATACTCCATGGTTCGTTGTTCTTGTAAAATGTTGAACGACTACCCCAACTAAAATCTATCCACTCAACAAAAATTATTTCAGAGAAATCATACTCCATGGTAAGTTGTTCTTGTAGAATGTTGAACGACTATCCCAACTAAAATCTATCCACTCAACAAAAATTATTTCACATCACAGACTCATCTTGGTCAGGATCGATTTGAAATCTATCATGGTTTCAGAGAAATCATACTCCATGTTAAGTTGTTCTTGTAGAATGTTGAACGACTACCCCAACTAAAATCTATCCACTCAACAAAAATTATTTCACACCACAGACTCATCTTGGTCAGGATCGATTTGAAATCTATCATGGTTTCAGAGAAATCATACCCCATGTTTCGTTGTTCTTGTAGAATGTTGAACGACTACCCCTAACTAAAATCTATCCACTCAACAAAAATTATTTCACACCACAGACTCATCTTGGTCAGGATCGATTTGAAATCTATCATGGTTTCAGAGAAATCATACCCCATGTTTCGTTGTTCTTGTAGAATGTTGAACGACTACCCCTAACTAAAATCTATCCACTCAACAAAAATTATTTCACACCACAGACTCATCTTGGTCAGGATCGATTTGAAATCTATCATGGTTTCAGAGAAATCATAGTCCATGGTAAGTTGTTCTTGTAAAATGTTGAACGACTACCCCAACTAAAATCTATCCACTCAACAAAAATTATTTCACACCACGGACTCATCTTGGTCAGGATCGATTTGAAATCTATCATGGTTTCAGAGAAATCATACTCCATGGTTCGTTGTTCTTGTAGAATGTTGAACGACTATCCCAACTAAAATCTATCCACTCAACAAAAATTATTTCAGAGAAATCATACTCCATGGTAAGTTGTTCTTGTAGAATGTTGAACGACTACCCCAATTAAAATCTATCCACCCAACAAAAATTATTTCACACCACAGACTCATCTTGGTCAGGATCGATTTGAAATCTATCATGGTTTCAGAGAAATCATACCCCATGTTTCGTTGTTCTTGTAGAATGTTGAACGACTACCCCTAACTAAAATCTATCCACTCAACAAAAATTATTTCACACCACAGACTCATCTTGGTCAGGATCGATTTGAAATCTATCATGGTTTCAGAGAAATCATAGTCCATGGTAAGTTGTTCTTGTAGAATGTTGAACGACTACCCCAATTGAAATCTATCCACCCAACAAAAATTATTTCACACCACAGACTCATCTTGGTCAGGATCGATTTGAAATCTATCATGGTTTCAGAGAAATCATAGTCCATGGTAAGTTGTTCTTGTAAAATGTTGAACGACTACCAAAACTAAAATCTATCCACTCAACAAAAATTATTTCACACCACGGACTCATCTTGGTCAGGATCGATTTGAAATCTATCATGGTTTCAGAGAAATCATACTCCATGGTTCGTTGTTCTTGTAGAATGTTGAACGACTATCCCAACTAAAATCTATCCACTCAACAAAAATTATTTCAGAGAAATCATACTCCATGGTAAGTTGTTCTTGTAGAATGTTGAACGACTACCCCAATTAAAATCTATCCACCCAACAAAAATTATTTCACACCACAGACTCATCTTGGTCAGGATCGATTTGAAATCTATCATGGTTTCAGAGAAATCATACCCCATGTTTCGTTGTTCTTGTAGAATGTTGAACGACTACCCCTAACTAAAATCTATCCACTCAACAAAAATTATTTCACACCACAGACTCATCTTGGTCAGGATCGATTTGAAATCTATCATGGTTTCAGAGAAATCATACTCCATGGTTCGTTGTTCTTGTAAAATGTTGAACGACTACCCCAACTCAAATCTATCCACTCAACAAAAATTATTTCACACCACAGACTCATCTTTTTCAGGATCGATTTGAAATCTATCATGGTTTCAGAGAAATCATACTCCATGGTTCGTTGTTCTTGTAAAATGTTGAACGACTATCCCAACTAAAATCTATCCACTCAACAAAAATTATTTCACACCACAGACTCATCTTGGTCAGGATCGATTTGAAATCTATCATGGTTTCAGAGAAATCATACTCCATGGTAAGTTGTTCTTGTAGAATGTTGAACGACTATCCCAACTAAAATCTATCCACTCAACAAAAATTATTTCAGAGAAATCATACTCCATGGTAAGTTGTTCTTGTAGAATGTTGAACGACTACCCCAATTGAAATCTATCCACCCAACAAAAATTATTTCACACCACAGACTCATCTTGGTCAGGATCGATTTGAAATCTATCATGGTTTCAGAGAAATCATACTCCATGGTAAGTTGTTCTTGTAGAATGTTGAACGACTATCCCAACTAAAATCTATCCACTCAACAAAAATTATTTCAGAGAAATCATACTCCATGGTTCGTTGTTCTTGTAAAATGTTGAACGACTATCCCAACTAAAATCTATCCACTCAACAAAAATTATTTCACACCACAGACTCATCTTGGTCAGGATCGATTTGAAATCTATCATGGTTTCAGAGAAATCATACTCCATGGTTCGTTGTTCTTGTAAAATGTTGAACGACTATCCCAACTAAAATCTATCCACTCAACAAAAATTATTTCACACCACAGACTCATCTTGGTCAGGATCGATTTGAAATCTATCATGGTTTCAGAGAAATCATACCCCATGTTTCGTTGTTCTTGTAGAATGTTGAACGACTACCCCTAACTAAAATCTATCCACTCAACAAAAATTATTTCACACCACAGACTCATCTTGGTCAGGATCGATTTGAAATCTATCATGGTTTCAGAGAAATCATACCCCATGTTTCGTTGTTCTTGTAGAATGTTGAACGACTACCCCTAACTAAAATCTATCCACTCAACAAAAATTATTTCACACCACAGACTCATCTTGGTCAGGATCGATTTGAAATCTATCATGGTTTCAGAGAAATCATAGTCCATGGTTCGTTGTTCTTGTAAAATGTTGAACGACTACCCCAACTAAAATCTATCCACTCAACAAAAATTATTTCACACCACGGACTCATCTTGGTCAGGATCGATTTGAAATCTATCATGGTTTCAGAGAAATCATACTCCATGGTTCGTTGTTCTTGTAGAATGTTGAACGACTATCCCAACTAAAATCTATCCACTCAACAAAAATTATTTCAGAGAAATCATACTCCATGGTAAGTTGTTCTTGTAGAATGTTGAACGACTACCCCAATTAAAATCTATCCACCCAACAAAAATTATTTCACACCACAGACTCATCTTGGTCAGGATCGATTTGAAATCTATCATGGTTTCAGAGAAATCATACCCCATGTTTCGTTGTTCTTGTAGAATGTTGAACGACTACCCCTAACTAAAATCTATCCACTCAACAAAAATTATTTCACACCACAGACTCATCTTGGTCAGGATCGATTTGAAATCTATCATGGTTTCAGAGAAATCATAGTCCATGGTAAGTTGTTCTTGTAGAATGTTGAACGACTACCCCAATTGAAATCTATCCACCCAACAAAAATTATTTCACACCACAGACTCATCTTGGTCAGGATCGATTTGAAATCTATCATGGTTTCAGAGAAATCATAGTCCATGGTAAGTTGTTCTTGTAAAATGTTGAACGACTACCCCAACTAAAATCTATCCACTCAACAAAAATTATTTCACACCACGGACTCATCTTGGTCAGGATCGATTTGAAATCTATCATGGTTTCAGAGAAATCATAGTCCATGGTAAGTTGTTCTTGTAGAATGTTGAACGACTATCCCAACTAAAATCTATCCACTCAACAAAAATTATTTCAGAGAAATCATACTCCATGGTAAGTTGTTCTTGTAGAATGTTGAACGACTACCCCAATTAAAATCTATCCACCCAACAAAAATTATTTCACACCACAGACTCATCTTGGTCAGGATCGATTTGAAATCTATCATGGTTTCAGAGAAATCATACCCCATGTTTCGTTGTTCTTGTAGAATGTTGAACGACTACCCCTAACTAAAATCTATCCACTCAACAAAAATTATTTCACACCACAGACTCATCTTGGTCAGGATCGATTTGAAATCTATCATGGTTTCAGAGAAATCATACTCCATGGTTCGTTGTTCTTGTAAAATGTTGAACGACTACCCCAACTCAAATCTATCCACTCAACAAAAATTATTTCACACCACAGACTCATCTTTTTCAGGATCGATTTGAAATCTATCATGGTTTCAGAGAAATCATACTCCATGGTTCGTTGTTCTTGTAAAATGTTGAACGACTATCCCAACTAAAATCTATCCACTCAACAAAAATTATTTCACACCACAGACTCATCTTGGTCAGGATCGATTTGAAATCTATCATGGTTTCAGAGAAATCATACTCCATGGTAAGTTGTTCTTGTAGAATGTTGAACGACTATCCCAACTAAAATCTATCCACTCAACAAAAATTATTTCAGAGAAATCATACTCCATGGTAAGTTGTTCTTGTAGAATGTTGAACGACTACCCCAATTGAAATCTATCCACCCAACAAAAATTATTTCACACCACAGACTCATCTTGGTCAGGATCGATTTGAAATCTATCATGGTTTCAGAGAAATCATACTCCATGGTTCGTTGTTCTGGTAGAATGTTGAACGACTACCCCTAACTAAAATCTATCCACTCAACAAAAATTATTTCACACCACGGACTCATCTTGGTCAGGATCGATTTGAAATCTATCATGGTTTCAGAGAAATCATACTCCATGGTTCGTTGTTCTTGTAGAATGTTGAACGACTATCCCAACTAAAATCTATCCTCACAACAAAAATTATTTCAGAGAAATCATACTCCATGGTAAGTTGTTCTTGTAGAATGTTGAACGACTACCCCAATTAAAATCTATCCACCCAACAAAAATTATTTCACACCACAGACTCATCTTGGTCAGGATCGATTTGAAATCTATCATGGTTTCAGAGAAATCATACCCCATGTTTCGTTGTTCTTGTAGAATGTTGAACGACTACCCCTAACTAAAATCTATCCACTCAACAAAAATTATTTCACACCACAGACTCATCTTGGTCAGGATCGATTTGAAATCTATCATGGTTTCAGAGAAATCATAGTCCATGGTAAGTTGTTCTTGTAGAATGTTGAACGACTACCCCAATTAAAATCTATCCACCCAACAAAAATTATTTCACACCACAGACTCATCTTGGTCAGGATCGATTTGAAATCTATCATGGTTTCAGAGAAATCATAGTCCATGGTAAGTTGTTCTTGTAAAATGTTGAACGACTACCCCAACTAAAATCTATCCACTCAACAAAAATTATTTCACACCACAGACTCATCTTGGTCAGGATCGATTTGAAATCTATCATGGTTTCAGAGAAATCATACTCCATGGTTCGTTGTTCTTGTAGAATGTTGAACGACTACCCCAACTAAAATCTATCCACTCAACAAAAATTATTTCACACCACAGACTCATCTTGGTCAGGATCGATTTGAAATCTATCATGGTTTCAGAGAAATCATAGTCCATGATAAGTTGTTCTTGTAAAATGTTGAACGACTACCCCAACTAAAATCTATCCACTCAACAAAAATTATTTCACACCACAGACTCATCTTGGTCAGGATCGATTTGAAATCTATCATGGTTTCAGAGAAATCACACTCCATGGTTCGTTGTTCTTGTAGAATGTTGAACGACTATCCCAACTAAAATCTATCCACTCAACAAAAATTATTTCAGAGAAATCATACTCCATGGTAAGTTGTTCTTGTAGAATGTTGAACGACTACCCCAATTAAAATCTATCCACCCAACAAAAATTATTTCACACCACAGACTCATCTTGGTCAGGATCGATTTGAAATCTGTCATGGTTTCAGAGAAATCATAGTCCATGGTAAGTTGTTCTTGTAAAATGTTGAACGACTACCCCAACTAAAATCTATCCACTCAACAAAAATTATTTCACACCACAGACTCATCTTGGTCAGGATCGATTTGAAATCTATCATGGTTTCAGAGAAATCATACTCCATGGTTCGTTGTTCTTGTAGAATGTTGAACGACTATCCCAACTAAAATCTATCCACTCAACAAAAATTATTTCAGAGAAATCATACTCCATGGTAAGTTGTTCTTGTAGAATGTTGAACGACTACCCCAATTAAAATCTATCCACCCAACAAAAATTATTTCACACCACAGACTCACCTTGGTCAGGATCGATTTGAAATCTATCATGGTTTCAGAGAAATCATAGTCCATGGTAAGTTGTTCTTGTAAAATGTTGAACGACTACCCGAACTAAAATCTATCCACTCAACAAAAATTATTTCACACCACAGACTCATCTTGGTGAGGATCGATTTGAAATCTATCATGGTTTCAGAGAAATCATACTCCATGGTTCGTTGTTCTTGTAGAATGTTGAACGACTACCCCAACTAAAATCTATCCACTCAACAAAAATTATTTCACACCACAGACTCATCTTGGTCAGGATCGATTTGAAATCTATCATGGTTTCAGAGAAATCATACTCCATGGTTCGTTGTTCTTGTAGAATGTTGAACGTCTATCCCAACTAAAATCTATCCACTCAACAAAAATTATTTCAGAGAAATCATACTCCATGGTAAGTTGTTCTTGTAGAATGTTGAACGACTACCCCAACTAAAATCTATCCACTCAACAAAAATTATTTCAGAGAAATCATACCCCATGATAAGTTGTTCTTGTAGAATGTTGAACGACTACCCCAACTAAAATCTATCCACTCAACAAAAATTATTTCAGAGAAATCATACTCCATGGTTCGTTGTTCTTGTCGAAAGTTGAACGACTACCCCTAACTAAAATCTATCCACTCAACAAAAATTATTTCACACCACAGACTCATCTTGGTCAGGATCGATGTGAAATCTATCATGGTTTCAGAGAAATCATAGTCCATCTTAAGTTGTTCTTGTAGAATGTTGAACGACTACCCCAACTAAAATCTATCCACTCAACAAAAATTATTTCACACCACAGACTCATCTTGGTCAGGATCGATTTGAAATCTATCATGGTTTCAGAGAAATCATACTCCATGGTTCGTTGTTCTTGTAGAATGTTGAACGACTACCCCAACTAAAATCTATCCACTCAACAAAAATTATTTCACACCACAGACTCATCTTGATCAGGATCGATTTGAAATCTATCATGGTTTCAGAGAAATCATACTCCATGGTTCGTTGTTCTTGTAGAATGTTGAACGACTACCCCAACTATAATCTATCCACTCAACAAAAATTATTTCACACCACAGACTCATCTTGGTCAGGATCGATTTGAAATCTATCATGGTTTCAGAGAAATCATACTCCATGGTTCGTTGTTCTTGTAGAATGTTGAACGACTATCCCAACTAAAATCTATCCACTCAACAAAAATTATTTCAGAGAAATCATACTCCATGGTAAGTTGTTCTTGTAGAATGTTGAACGGCTATCCCAACTAAGATCTATCCACTCAACAAAAATTATTTCACACCACAGACTTATCTTGGTCAGGATCGATTTGAAACCTATCATGGTTTCAGAGAAATCATACTCCATGGTTCGTTGTTCTTGTAGAATGTTGAACGACTACCCCAACTAAAATCTATCCACTCAACAAAAATTATTTCAGAGAAATCATACTCCATGGTAAGTTGTTCTTGTAGAATGTTGAACGACTACCCCAACTAAAATCTATCCACTCAACAAAAATTATTTCAGAGAAATCATACCCCATGATAAGTTGTTCTTGTAGAATGTTGAACGACTACCCCAACTAAAATCTATCCACTCAACAAAAATTAGTTCAGAGAAATCATACTCCATGGTTCGTTGTTCTTGTAGAATGTTGAACGACTACCAGTAACTAAAATCTATCCACTCAACAAAAATTATTTCACACCACAGACTCATCTTGGTCAGGATCGATTTGAAATCTATCATGGTTTCAGAGAAATCATACTCCATGGTAAGTTGTTCTTGTAGAATGTTGAACGACTACCCCAACTAAAATCTATCCACTCAACAAAAATTATTTCACACCACAGACTCATCTTGGTCAGGATCGATTTGAAATCTATCATGGTTTCAGAGAAATCATACTCCATGGTTCGTTGTTCTTGTAGAATGTTGAACGACTACCCCAACTAAAATCTATCCACTCAACAAAAATTTTTTCACACCACAGACTCATCTTGGTCAGGATCGATTTGAAATCTATCATGGTTTCAGAGAAATCATACTCCATGGTTCGTTGTTCTTGTAGAATGTTAAACGACTATCCCAACTAAAATCTATCCACTCAACAAAAATTATTTCAGAGAAATCATACTCCATGGTTCGTTGTTCTTGTAGAGTGTTGAACGACTACCCCTAACTAAAATCTATCCACTCAACAAGAATTATTTCACACCACAGACTCATCTTGGTCAGGATCGATTTGAAATCTATCAAGGTTTCAGAGAAATCATACTCCATGGTAAGTTGTTCTTGTAGAATGTTGAACGACTACCCCAACTAAAATTTATCCACTCAACAAAAATTATTTCACACCACAGACTCATCTTGGTCAGGATCGATTTGAAATCTATCATGGTTTCAGAGAAATCATAGTCCATGGTAAGTTGTTCTTGTAGAACGTTGAACGACTATCCCAACTAAAATCTATCCACTCAACAAAAATTATTTCAGAGAAATCATACTCCATGGTAAGTTGTTCTTGTAGAATGTTGAACGACTACCCCAACTAAATTCTATCCACTCAACAAAAATTATTTCACACCACAGACTCATCTTGGTCAGGATCGATTTGAAATCTATCATGGTTTCAGAGAAATCATACTCCATGGTAAGTTGTTCTTGTAGAATGTTGAACGACTACCCCAACTAAAATCTATCCACTCAACAAAAATTATTTCAGAGAAATCATACTCCATGGTAAGTTGTTCTTGTAGAATGTTGAACGACTATCCCAACTAAAATCTATCCACTCAACAAAACTTATTTCACACCACAGACTCATCTTGGTCAGGATCGATTTGAAATCTATCATGGTTTCAGAGAAATCATACTCCATGGTTCGTTGTTCTTGTAGAATGTTGAACGACTATCCCAACTAAAATCTATCCACTCAACAAAAATTATTTCAGAGAAATCATAGTCCATGGTAAGTTGTTCTTGTAGAATGTTGAACGACTACCCCAACTAAAATCTATCCACTCAACAAAAATTATTTCACACCACAGACTCATCTTGGTCAGGATCGATTTGAAATCTATCATGGTTTCAGAGAAATCATACTCCATGGTAAGTTGTTCTTGTAGAATGTTGAACGACTACCCCAACTAAATTCTATCCACTCAACAAAAATTATTTCACACCACAGACTCATCTTGGTCAGGATCGATTTGAAATCTATCATGGTTTCAGAGAAATCATACTCCATGGTAAGTTGTTCTTGTAGAATGTTGAACGACTACCCCAACTAAAATCTATCCACTCAACAAAAATTATTTCAGAGAAATCATACTCCATGGTAAGTTGTTCTTGTAGAATGTTGAACGACTATCCCAACTAAAATCTATCCACTCAACAAAACTTATTTCACACCACAGACTCATCTTGGTCAGGATCGATTTGAAATCTATCATGGTTTCAGAGAAATCATACTCCATGGTTCGTTGTTCTTGTAGAATGTTGAACGACTATCCCAACTAAAATCTATCCACTCAACAAAAATTATTTCAGAGAAATCATAGTCCATGGTAAGTTGTTCTTGTAGAATGTTGAACGACTACCCCAACTAAAATCTATCCACTCAACAAAAATTATTTCACACCACAGACTCATCTTGGTCAGGATCGATTTGAAATCTATCATGGTTTCAGAGAAATCATAGTCCATGGTAAGTTGTTCTTGTAGAATGTTGAACGACTACCCCAACTAAAATCTATCCACTCAACAAAAATTATTTCACACCACAGACTCATCTTGGTCAGGATCGATTTGAAATCTATCATGGTTTCAGAGAAATCATACTCCATGGTTCGTTGTTCTTGTAGAATGTTGAACGACTATCCCAACTAAAATCTATCCACTCAACAAAAATTATTTCACACCACAGACTCATCTTGGTCAGAATCGATTTGAAATCTATCATGGTTTCAGAGAAATCATACTCCATGGTTCGTTGTTCTTGTAGAATGTTGAACGACTATCCCAACTAAAATCTATCCACTCAACAAAAATTATTTCAGAGAAATCATACTCCATGGTTCGTTGTTCTTGTAGAATGTTGAACGACTATACCAACTAAAATCTATCCACTCAACAAAAATTATTTCAGAGAAATCATACTCCATGGTAAGTTGTTCTTGTAGAATGTTGAACGACTATCCCAACTAAAAAATATCCACTCAACAAAAATTATTTCAGAGAAATCATACTCCATGGTTCGTTGTTCTTGTAGAATGTTGAACGACTATCCCAACTAAAATCTATCCACTGAACAAAAATTATTTCAGAGAAATCATACTCCATGGTTCGTTGTTCTTGTAGAATGTTGAACGACTATCCCAACTAAAATCTATCCACTCAACAAAAATTATTTCAGAGAAATCATACTCCATGGTAAGTTGTTCTTGTAGAATGTTGAACGACTATCCCAACTAAAATCTATCCACTCAACAAAAATTATTTCAGAGAAATCATACTCCATGGTAAGTTGTTCTTGTAGAATGTTGAACGACTACCCCAACTAAAATCTATCCACTCAACAAAAATTATTTCACACCACAGACTCATCTTGGTCAGGATCGATTTGAAATCAATCATGGTTTCAGAGAAATCATACTCCATGGTTCGTTGTTCTTGTAGAATGTTGAACGACTACCCCAACTAAAATCTATCCACTCAACAAAAATTATTTCAGAGAAATCATACTCCATGGTAAGTTGTTCTTGTAGAATGTTGAACGACTACCCCAACTAAAATCTATCCACTCAACAAAAATTATTTCAGCGAAATCATACTCCATGGTAAGTTGTTCTTGTAGAATGTTGAACGACTACCCCAATTAAAATCTATCCACTCAACAAAAATTATTTCAGAGAAATCATACTCCATGGTTCGATGTTCTTGTAGAATGTTGAACGACTATCCCAATTAAAATCTATCCACTCAACAAAAATTATTTCACACCACAGACTCATCTTGGTCAGGATCGATTTGAAATCTATCATGGTTTCAGAGAAATCATAGTGCATGGTTCGTTGTTCTTGTAGAATGTTGAACGACTATAACAACTGAAATCTATCCACTCAACAAAAATTATTTCAGAGAAATCATACTCCATGGTTCGTTGTTCTTGTAGAATGTTGAACGACTACCCCTACCTACAATCTATCCACTCAACAAAAATTATTTCACACCACAGACTCATCTTGGTCAGGATCGATTTGAAATCTATCATGGTTTCAGAGAAATTATAGTCCACGGTAAGTTGTTCTTGTAGAATGTTGAACGACTACCCCAACTAAAATCTATCCACTCAACAAAAATTATTTCACACCACAGACTCATCTTGGTCAGGATCGATTTGAAATCTATCATGGTTTCAGAGAAATCATACTCCATGGTAAGTTGTTCTTGTAGACTGTTGAACGACAACCCCTAACTAAAATCTATCCACTCAACAAAAATTATTTCAGAGAAATCATAGTCCATGGTTCGTTGTTCTTGTAGAATGTTGAACGACTATCCCAACTAAAATCTATCCACTCAACAAAAATTATTTCAGAGAAATCATACTCCATGGTTCGTTGTTCTTGTAGAATGTTGAACGACTACCCCAACTAAAATCTATCCACTCAACAAAAATTATTTCACACCACAGACTCATCTTGGTCAGGATCGATTTGAAATCTATCATGGTTTCAGAGAAATCATACTCCATGGTTCGTTGTTCTTGTAGAATGTTGAACGACTATCCCAACTAAAATCTATCCACTCAACAAAAATTATTTCAGAGAAATCATACTCCATGGTTCGTTGTTTTTGTAGAATGTTGAACGACTATCCCAACTAAAATCTATCCACTCAACAAAAATTATTTCACACCACAGACTCATCTTGGTCAGGATCGATTTGAAATCTATCATGGTTTCAGAGAAATCATACTCCATGGTTCGTTGTTCTTGTAGAATGTTGAACGACTATCCCAACTAAAATCTAACCGCTCAACAAAAATTATTTCACACCACAGACTCATCTTGGTCAGGATCGATTTGAAATCTATCATGGTTTCAGAGAAATCATACTCCATGGTTCGTTGTTCTTGTAGAATGTTGAACGACTATCCCAACTAAAATCTATCCACTCAACAAAAATTATTTCAGAGAAATCATACTCCATGGTAAGTTCTTCTTGTAGAATGTTGAACGACTATCCCAACTAAAATCTATCCACTCAACAAAATTTATTTCACACCACAGACTCATCTTGGTCAGGATCGATTTGAAATCTATCATGGTTTCAGAGAAATCATAGTCCATGGTAAGTTGTTCTTGTAGAATGTTGAACGACTACCCCTAACTAAAATCTATCCACTCAACAAAAATTATTTCACACCACAGACTCGTCTTGGTCAGGATCGATTTGAAATCTATCATGGTTTCAGAGAAATCATAGTCCATGGCAAGTTGTTCTTTTAGAATGTTGAACGACTATCCCAACTAAAATCTATCCACTCAACAAAAATTATTTCAGAGAAATCATACTCCATGGTAAGTTGTTCTTGTAGAATGTTGAACGACTACCCCAACTAAAATCTATCCACTCAACAAAAATTATTTCACACCACAGACTCATCTTGGTCAGGATCGATTTGAAATCTATCATGGTTTCAGAGAAATCATAGTCCATGGTAAGTTGTTCTTGTAGAATGTTGAACGACTACCCCTAACTAAAATCTATCCACTCAACAAAAATTATTTCACACCACAGACTCATCTTGGTCAGGATCGATTTGAAATCTATCATGGTTTCAGAGAAATCATAGTCCATGGCAAGTTGTTCTTTTAGAATGTTGAACGACTATCCCAACTAAAATCTATCCACTCAACAAAAATTATTTCAGAGAAATCATACTCCATGGTAAGTTGTTCTTGTAGAATGTTGAACGACTACCCCAACTAAAATCTATCCACTCAACAAAAATTATTTCACACCACAGACTCATCTTGGTCAGGATCGATTTGAAATCTATCATGGTTTCAGAGAAATCATAGTCCATGGTAAGTTGTTCTTGTAGAATGTTGAACGACTACCCCTAACTAAAATCTATCCACTCAACAAAAATTATTTCACACCACAGACTCATATTGGTCAGGATCGATTTGAAATCTATCATGGTTTCAGAGAAATCATAGTCCATGGTAAGTTGTTATTGTAGAATGTTGAACGACTACCCCAACTAAAATCTATCCACTCAACAAAAATTATTTCACACCACAGACTCATCTTGGTCAGGATCGATTTGAAATCTATCATGGTTTCAGAGAAATCATACTCCATGGTTCGTTGTTCTTGTAGAATGTTGAACGACTATCCCAACTAAAATCTATCCACTCAACAAAAATTATTTCAGAGAAATCATACTCCATGGTAAGTTGTTCTTGTAGAATGTTGAACGACTATCCCAACTAAAATCTATCCACTCAACAAAAATTATTTCACACCACAGACTCATCTTGGTCAGGATCGATTTGAAATCTATCATGGTTTCAGAGAAATCATACTCCATGATAAGTTGTTCTTGTAGAATGTTGAACGACTACCCCAACTAAAATCTATCCACTCAACAAAAATTATTTCAGAGAAATCATACTCCATGGTAAGTTGTTCTTGTAGAATGTTGAACAACTACCCCAACTAAAATCTATCCACTCAACAAAAATTATTTCACACCACAGACTCATCTTGGTCAGGATCGATTTGTAATCTATCATGGTTTCAGAAAAATCATAGTCCATGGTAAGTTGTTCTTGTAGAATGTTGAACGACTACCCCAACTAAAATCTATCCACTCAACAAAAATTATTTCACACCACCGACTCATCTTGGTCAGGATCGATCTGAAATCTATCATGGTTTCAGAGAAATCATACTCCATGGTTCGTTGTTCTTGTAGAATGTTGAACGACTATCCCAACTAAAATCTATCCACTCAACAAAAATTATTTCAGAGAAATCATACTCCATGGTTCGTTGTTCTTGTAGAATGTTGAGCGACTATCCCAACTAAAAGCTATCCACTCAACAAAAATTATTTCAGAGAAATCATACTCCATGGTTCGTTGTTCTTGTAGAATGTTGAACGACTATCCCAACTAAAATCTATCCACTCAACAAAAATTATTTCACACCACAGACTCATCTTGGTCAGGATCGATTTGAAATCTATCATGGTTTCAGAGAAATCATACTCCATGATAAGTTGTTCTTGTAGAATGTTGAACGACTACCCCAACTAAAATCTATCCACTCAACAAAAATTATTTCAGAGAAATCATACTCCATGGTAAGTTGTTCTTGTAGAATGTTGAACGACTACCCCAACTAAAATCTATCCACTCAACAAAAATTATTTCACACCACAGACTCATCTTGGTCAGGATCGATTTGAAATCTATCATGGTTTCAGAAAAATCATACTCCATGGTTCGTTGTTCTTGTAGAATGTTGAACGACTACCCCTAACTAAAATCTATCCACTCAACAAAAATTATTTCAGAGAAATCATACTCCATGGTTCGTTGTTCTTGTAGAATGTTGAACGACTATCCCAACTAAAATCTATCCACTCAACAAAAATTATTTCACACCACAGACTCATCTTGGTTAGGATCGATTTGAAATCTATCATGGTTTCAGAGAAATCATACTCCATGATAAGTTGTTCTTGTAGAATGTTGAACGACTACCCCAACTAAAATCTATCCACTCAACAAAAATTATTTCAGAGAAATCATACTCCATGGTAAGTTGTTCTTGTAGAATGTTGAACGACTACCCCAACTAAAATCTATCCACTCAACAAAAATTATTTCACACCACAGACTCATCTTGGTCAGGATCGATTTGAAATCTATCATGGTTTCAGAGAAATCATAGTCCATGGTAAGTTGTTCTTGTAGAATGTTGAACGGCTACCCCAACTAAAATCTATCCACTCAACAAAAATTATTTCACACCACAGACTCATCTTGGTCAGGATCGATTTGAAATCTATCATGGTTTCAGAGAAATCATAGTGCATGGTTCGTTGTTCTTGTAGAATGTTGAACGACTATAACAACTGAAATCTATCCACTCAACAAAAATTATTTCAGAGAAATCATACTCCATGGTAAGTTGTTCTTGTAGAATGTTGAACGACTATCCCAACTAAAATCTATCCACTCAACAAAAATTATTTCACACCACAGACTCATCTTGGTCAGGATCGATTTGAAATCTATCATGGTTTCAGAGAAATCATACTCCATGGTAAGTTGTTCTTGTAGAATGTTGAACGACTACCCCTAACTAAAATCTATCCACTCAACAAAAATTATTCCACACCACAGACTCATCTTGGTCAGGATCGATTTGAAATCTATCATGGTTTCAGAGAAATCATACTCCATTTTTCGTTGTTCTTGTAAAATGTTGAACGACTATCCCAACTAAAATCTATCCACTCAACAAAAATTATTTCAGAGAAATCATAATCCATGGTTCGTTGTTCTTGTAGAATGTTGAACGACTATCCCTAACTAAAATCTATCCACTCAACAAAAATTATTTCAGACCACAGACTCATCTTGGTCAGGATCGATTTGAAATCTATCATGGTTTCAGAGAAATCATACTCCATGGTAAGTTGTTCTTGTAGAATGTTGAACGACTACCCCTAACTAAAATCTATCCACTCAACAAAAATTATTTCACACCACAGACTCATCTTGGTCAGGATCGATTTGAAATCTATCATGGTTTCAGAGAAATCATACTCCATTTTAAGTGTTTCTTGTAGAATGTTGAACGACTATCCCAGCTAAAATCTATCCACTCAACAAAAATTATTTCAGAGATATCATACTCCATGGTTCGTTGTTCTTGTAGAATGTTGAACGACTACCCCTAACTAAAATCTATCCACTCAACAAAATTATTTCACACCACAGACTCATCTTGGTCAGGATCGATTTGAAATCTATCATGGTTTCAGAGAAATCATACTCCATGGTAAGTTGTTTTTGTAGAATGTTGAACGACTACCCCAACTAAAATCTATCCACTCAACAAAAATTATTTCACACCACAGACTCATCTTGGTCACGATCGATTTGAAATCTATCATGGTTTCAGAGAAATCATACTCCATGGTAAGTTGTTCTTGTAGAATGTTGAACGACTATCCCAACTAAAATCTATCCACTCAACAAAAATTATTTCAGAGAAATCATACTCCATGGTAAGTTGTTTTTGTTGCATGTTGAACGACTGCCCCTAACTAAAATCTATCCACTCAACAAAATTATTTCACACCACAGATTCATCTTGGTCAGGATCGATTTGAAATCTATCATGGTTTCAGAGAAATCATACTCCATGGTAAGTTGTTCTTGAAGAATGTTGAACGACTATCCCAACTAAAATCTATCCACTCAACAAAAATTATTTCAGAGAAATCATACTCCATGGTTCGTTGTTCTTGTAGAATGTTGAACGACTACCCCTAACTAAAATCTATCCACTCAACAAAATTATTTCACACCACAGACTCATCTTGGTCAGGATCGATTTGAAATCTATCATGGTTTCAGAGAAATCATACTCCATGGTTCGTTGTTCTTGTAGAATATTGAACGACTATCCCAACTAAAATCTATCCACTCAACAAAAATTATTTCAGAGAAATCATACTCCATGGTTCGTTGTTCTTGTAGAATGTTGAACGACTACCCCAACTAAAATCTATCCACTCAACAAAAATTATTTCACACCACAGACTCATCTTGGTCAGGATCGATTTGAAATCTATCATGGTTTCAGAGAAATCATACTCCATGTTGAACGACTATCCCAACTAAAATCTATCCACTCAACAAAAATTATTTCAGAGAAATCATACTCCATAGTAAGTTGTTCTTGTAGAATGTTGAACGACTACCCCAACTAAAATCTATCCACTCAACAAAAATTATTTCACACCACAGACTCATCTTGGTCAGGATCGATTTGAAATCTATCATGGTTTCAGAGAAATCATACTCCATGGTAAGTTGTTCTTGTAGAATGTTGAACGACTACCCCAACTAAAATCTATTCACTCAACAAAAATTATTTCACACCACAGACTCATCTTGGTCAGGATCGATTTGAAATCTATCATGGTTTCAGAGAAATCATACTCCATGGTTCGTTGTTCTTGTAGAATGTTGAACGACTATCCTAACTAAAATCCATCCACTCAACAAAAATTATTTCAGAGAAATCATACTCCATGGTTCGTTGTTCTTGTAGAATGTTGAACGACTATCCCAACTAAAATCTATCCACTCAACAAAAATTATTTCAGAGAAATCATACTCCATGGTTCGTTGTTCTTGTAGAATGTTGAACGACTACCCCAACTAAAATCTATCCACTCAACAAAAATTATTTCAGAGAAATCATACTCCATGGTAAGTTGTTCTTGTAGAATGTTGAACGACTATCCCAACTAAAATCTATCCACTCAACAAAAATTATTTCAGAGAAATCATACTCCATGGTAAGTTGTTCCTGTAGAATGTTGAACGACTATCCCAACTAAAATCTATCCACTCAACAAAAATTATTTCAGAGAAATCATACTCCATGGTTCGTTGTTCTTGTAGAATGTTGAACGACTACCCCAACTAAAATCTATCCACTCAACAAAAATTATTTCACACCACAGACTCATCTTGGTCAGGATCGATTTGAAATCTATCATGGTTTCAGAGAAATCATAGTCCATGGTAAGTTGTTCTTGTAGAATGTTGAACGACTACCCCAACTAAAATCTATCCACTCAACAAAAATTATTTCAGAGAAATCATACTCCATGGTAAGTTGTTCTTGTAGAATGTTGAACGACTACCCCTAACTAAAATCTATTCACTCAACAAAAATTATTTCACACCACAGACTCATCTTGGTCAGGATCGATTTGAAATCTATCATGGTTTCAGAGAAATCTTACTCCATGGTAAGTTGTTCTTGTAGAATGTTGAACGACTACCCCAACTAAAATCTATCCACTCAACAAAAATTATTTCACACCACAGACTCATCTTGGTCAGGATCGATTTGAAATCTATCATGGTTTCGGAGAAATCATACTCCATGGTTCGTTGTTCTTGTAGAATGTTGAACGACTATCCCAACTAAAATCTATCCACTCAACAAAAATTATTTCACACCACAGACTCATCTTGGTCAGGATCGATTTGAAATCTATCATTTTTTCAGAGAAATCATACTCCATGGTAAGTTGTTCTTGTAGAATGTTGAACGACTACCCCAACTAAAATCTATCCACTCAACAAAAATTATTTCACACCACAGACTCATCTTGGTCAGGATCGATTTGAAATCTATAATGGTTTCAGAGAAATCATAGTCCATGGTAAGTTGTTCTTGTAGAATGTTGAACGACTACCCCAACTAAAATCTATCCACTCAACAAAAATTATTTCACACCACAGACTCATCTTGGTCAGGATCGATTTGAAATCTATCATGGTTTCAGAGAAATCATAGTCCATGGTTCGTTGTTCTTGTAGAATGTTGAACGACTACCCCAACTAAAATCTATCCACTCAACAAAAATTATTTCACACCACAGACTCATCTTGGTCAGGATCGATTTGAAATCTATCATGGTTTCAGAGAAATCATAGTCCATGATAAGTTGTTCTTGTAGAATGTTGAACGACTATCCCAACTAAAATCTATCCACTCAACAAAAATTATTTCAGAGAAATCATACTCCATGGTTCGTTGTTCTTGTAGAATGTTGAACGACTATCCTTAACTAAAATCTATCCACTCAACCAAAATTATTTCAGAGAAATCATACTCCATGGTTCGTTGTTCTTGTAGAATGTTGAACGACTACCCCAACTAAAATCTATCCACTCATCAAAAATTATTTCACACCACAGACTCATCTTGGTCAGGATCGATTTAAAATCTATCATGGTTTCAGAGAAATCATACTCCATGGTTCGTTGTTCTTGTAGAATGTTGAACGACTACCACAACTAAAATCTATCCACTCAACAAAAATTATTTCACACCACAGACTCATCTTGGTCAGGATCGATTTGAAATCTATCATGGTTTCAGAGAAATCATACTCCATGGTAAGTTGTTCTTGTAGAATGTTGAACGACTATCCCAACTAAAATCTATCCACTCAACAAAAATTATTTCAGAGAAATCATACTCCATGGTAAGTTGTTCTTGTAGAATGTTGAACGACTACCCCTAACTAAAATCTATCCACTCAACAAAAATTATTTCACACCACAGACTCATCTTGGTCAGGATCGATTTAAAATCTATCATGGTTTCAGAGAAATCATACTCCATGTTTCGTTGTTCTTGTAGAATGTTGAACGACTACCCCAACTAAAATCTATCCACTCAACAAAAATTATTTCACACCACAGACTCATCTTGGTCAGGATCGATTTGAAATCTATCATGGTTTCAGAGAAATCATACTCCATGGTAAGTTGTTCTTGTAGAATGTTGAACGACTATCCCAACTAAAATCCATCCACTCAACAAAAATTATTTCAGGTAAATTATACTCCATGGTTCGTTGTTCTTGTAGAATGTTGAACGACTATCCCAACTAAAATCTATCCACTCAACAAAAATTATTTCAGAGAAATCATACTCCATGGTAAGTTGTTCTTGTAGAATGTTGAACGACTACCCCAACTAAAATCTATCCACTCAACAAAAATCATTTCACACCACAGACTCATCTTGGTCAGGATCGATTTGAAATCTATCATGGTTTCAGAGAAATCATACTCCATGGTTCGTTGTTCTTGTAGAATGTTGAACGACTATCCCAACTAAAATCTATCCACTCAACAAAAATTATTTCACACCACAGACTCATCTTGGTCAGGATCGATTTGAAATCTATCATGGTTTCAGAGAAATCATACTCCATGGTAAGTTGTTCTTGTAGAATGTTGAACGACTACCCCAACTAAAATCTATCCACTCAACAAAAATTATTTCAGAGAAATCATACTCCATGGTAAGTTGTTCTTGTAGAATGTTGAACGACTATCCCAACTAAAATCTATCCACTCAACAAAAATTATTTCAGAGAAATCATACTCCATGGTTCGTTTTTCCTGTAGAATGTTGAACGACTACCCCAACTAAAATCTATCCACTCAACAAAAATTATTTCACACCACAGACTCATCTTGGTCAGGATCGATTTGAAATCTATCATGGTTTCAGAGAAATCATGCTTAATGGTTCGTTGTTCTTGTAGAATGTTTAACGACTACCCCAACTAAAATCTATCCACTCAACAAAAATTATTTCACACCACAGACTCATCTTGGTCAGGATCGATTTGAAATCTATCATGGTTTCAGAGAAATCATACTCCATGGTTCGTTGTTCTTGTAGAATGTTTAACGACTACCCCAACTAAAATCTATCCACTCAACAAAAATTATTTCACACCACAGACTCATCTTGGTCAGGATCGATTTGAAATCTATCATGGTTTCAGAGAAATCATGCTCCGTGGTTCGTTGTTCTTGTAAAATGTTGAACGACTACCCCAACTAAAATCTATCCACTCAACAAAAATTATTTCAGAGAAATCATACTCCATGGTAAGTTGTTCTTGTAGAATGTTGAACGACTATCCCAACTAAAATCTATCCACTCAACAAAAATTATTTCAGAGAAATCATACTCCATGGTTCGTTTTTCCTGTAGAATGTTGAACGACTACCCCAACTAAAATCTATCCACTCAACAAAAATTATTTCACACCACAGACTCATCTTGGTCAGGATCGATTTGAAATCTATCATGGTTTCAGAGAAATCATGCTTAATGGTTCGTTGTTCTTGTAAAATGTTGAACGACTACCCCAACTAAACTCTATCCACTCAACAAAACTTATTTTAGAGAAATCATACTCCATGGTAAGTTGTTCTTGTAGAATGTTGAACGACTACCCCTAACTAAAATCTATCCACTCAACAAAAATTATTTCACACCACAAACTCAGCTTGGTCAGGATCGATTTGAAATCTATCATGGTTTCAGAGAAATCATGCTCCATGGTTCGTTGTTCTTGTAAAATGTTGAACGACTACCCCAACTAAAATCTATCCACTCAACAAAAATTATTTCAGAGAAATCATACTCCATGGTAAGTTGTTCTTGTAGAATGTTGAACGACTATCCCAACTAAAATCCATCCACTCAACAAAAATTATTTCAGAGAAATCATACTCCATGGTTCGTTTTTCTTGTAGAATGTTGAACGACTACCCCAAATAAAATCTATCCACTCAACAAAAATTATTTCACACCACAGACTCATCTTGGTCAGGATCGATTTGAAATCTATCATGGTTTCAGAGAAATCATACTCCATGGTTCGTTGTTCTTGTAGAATGTTGAACGACTACCCCAACTAAAATCTATCCACTCAACAAAAATTATTTCACACCACGGACTCATCTTGGTCAGGATCGATTTGAAATCTATCATGGTTTCAGAGAAATCATGCTCCGTGGTTCGTTGTTCTTGTAGAATGTTGAACGACTACCCCTAACTAAAATCTATTGACTCAACAAAAATTATTTCACACCACAGACTCATCTTGGTCAGGATCGATTTGAAATCTATCATGGTTTCAGAGAAATCATAGTCCATGGTAAGTTGTTCTTGTAGAATGTTGAACAACTACCCCAACTAAAATCTATCCACTCAACAAAAATTATTTCACACCACAGACTCATCTTGGTCAGGATCGATTTGAAATCTATCATGGTTTCAGAGAAATCATACTCCATGGTAAGTTGTTCTTGTAGAATGTTGAACGACTATCCCAACTAAAATCTACACACTCAACAAAAATTATTTCACACCACAGACTCATCTTGGTCAGGATCGATTTGAAATCTATCATGGTTTCAGAGAAATCATAGTACGTGGCAAGCTGTTCTTGTAAAATGTTGAACGACTATCCCAACTAAAATCTATCCACTCAACAAAAATTATTTCAGAGGAATCATACTCCATGGTAAGTTGTTCTTGTAGAATGTTGAACGACTACCCCAACTAAAATTTATCCACTCAACAAAAATTATTTCACACCACAGACTCATCTTGGTCAGGATCGATTTCAAATCTATCATGGTTTCAGAGAAATCATAGTCCGTGGCAAGTTGTTCTTGTAAAATGTTGAACGACTATCCCAACTAAAATCTATCCACTCAACAAAAATTATTTCAGAGAAATCATACTCCATGGTAAGTTGTTCTTGTAGAATGTTGAACGACTACCCCTAACTAAAATCTATCCACTCAACAAAAATTATTTCACACCACAGACTCATCTTGGTCAGGATCGATTTGAAATCTATCATGGTTTCAAAGAAATCATACTCCATGGTAAGTTGTTCCTGTAGAATGTTGAACGACTACTATTAACTAAAATCTATCCACTCAACAAAAATTATTTCAGAGAAATCATACTCCATGGTAAGTTGTTCTTGTAGAATGTTGAACGACTACCCCTAACTAAAATCTATCCACTCAACAAAAATTATTTCAGAGAAATCATACTCCATGGTTCGTTTTTCTTGTAGAATGTTGAACGACTACCCCAACTAAAATCTATCCACTCAACAAAAATTATTTCACACCACAGACTCATCTTGGCCAGGATCGATTCGAAATCTATCATGGTTTCAGAGAAATCATAGTCCATGGTAAGTTGTTCTTGTAGAATGTTGAACGACTATCCCAACTAAAATCTATCCACTCAACAAAAATTATTTCAGAGAAATCATACTCCATGGTAAGTTGTTCTTGTAGAATGTTGAACGACTACCCCAACTAAAATCTATCCACTCAACAAAAATTATTTCAGAGAAATCATACTCCATGGTAAGTTGTTCTTGTAGAATGTTGAACGACTATCCCAACTAAAATCTATCCACTCAACAAAAATTATTTCAGAGAAATCATACTCCATGGTTCGTTGTTCTTGTAGAATGTTGAACGACTACCCCAACTAAAATCTATCCACTCAACAAAAATTATTTCACACCACAGACTCATCTTGGTCAGGATCGATTTGAAATCTATCATGGTTTCAGAGAAATCATAGTCCATGGTAAGTTGTTCTTGTAGAATGTTGAACGACTACCCCAACTAAAATCTATCCACTCAACAAAAATTATTTCAGAGAAATCATACTCCATGGTAAGTTGTTCTTGTAGAATGTTGAACGACTACCCCAACTAAAATCTATCCACTCAACAAAAATTATTTCAGAGAAATCATACTCCATGGTAAGTTGTTCTTGTAGAATGTTGAACGACTATCCCAACTAAAATCTATCCACTCAACAAAAATTATTTCAGAGAAATCATATTCCATGGTTCGTTGTTTTTGTAGAATGTTGAACGACTACCCCAACTAAAATCTATCCACTCAACAAAAATTATTTCACACCACAGACTCATCTTGGTCAGGATCGATTTGAAATCTATCATGGTTTCAGAGAAATCATAGTCCATGGTAAGTTGTTCTTGTAGAATGTTGAACGACTACCCCAACTAAAATCTATCCACTCAACAAAAATTATTTCACACCACAGACTCATCTTGGCCAGGATCGATTCGAAATCTATCATGGTTTCAGAGAAATCATAGTCCATGGTAAGTTGTTCTTGTAGAATGTTGAACGACTATCCCAACTAAAATCTATCCACTCAACAAAAATTATTTCAGAGAAATCATACTCCATGGTAAGTTGTTCTTGTAGAATGTTGAACGACTACCCCAACTAAAATCTATCCACTCAACAAAAATTATTTCAGAGAAATCATACTCCATGGTAAGTTGTTCTTGTAGAATGTTGAACGACTACCCCAACTAAAATCTATCCACTCAACAAAAATTATTTCACACCACAGACTCATCTTGGTCAGGATCGATTTGAAATCTATCATGGTTTCAGAGAAATCATAGTCCATGGTAAGTTGTTCTTGTAGAATGTTGAACGACTACCCCAACTAAAATCTATCCACTCAACAAAAATTATTTCACACCACAGACTCATCTTGGTCAGGATCGATTTGAAATCTATCATGGTTTCAGAGAAATCATAGTCCATGGTAAGTTGTTCTTGTAGAATGTTGAACGACTACCCCAACTAAAATCTATCCACTCAACAAAAATTATTTCACACCACAGACTCATCTTGGTCAGGATCGATTTGAAATCTATCATGGTTTCAGAGAAATCATAGTCCATGGTAAGTTGTTCTTGTAGAATGTTGAACGACTACCCCAACTAAAATCTATCCACTCAACAAAAATTATTTCACACCACAGACTCATCTTGGTCAGGATCGATTTGAAATCTATCATGGTTTCAGAGAAATCATAGTCCATGGTAAGTTGTTCTTGTAGAATGTTGAACGACTATCCCAACTAAAATCTATCCACTCAACAAAAATTATTTCAGAGAAATCATACTCCATGGTAAGTTGTTCTTGTAGAATGTTGAACGACTACCCCAACTAAAATCTATCCACTCAACAAAAATTATTTCAGAGAAATCATAGTCCATGGTAAGTTGTTCTTGCAGAATGTTGAACGACTACCCCAACTAAAATCTATCCACTCAACAAAAATTATTTCAGAGAAATCATACTCCATGGTTCGTTGTTCTTGTAGAATGTTGAACGACTATCCCAACTAAAATCGATCCACTCAACAAAAATTATTTCAGAGAAATCATACTCCATGGTAAGTTGTTCTTGTAGAATGTTGAACGACTACCCCAACTAAAATCTATCCACTCAACAAAAATTATTTCAGAGAAATCATACTCCATGGTAAGTTGTTCTTGTAGAATGTTGAACGACTACCCCAACTAAAATCTATCCACTCAACAAAAATTATTTCAGAGAAATCATACTCCATGGTAAGTTGTTCTTGTAGAATGTTGAACGACTACCCCTAACTAAAATCTATCCACTCAACAAAAATTATTTCACACCACAGACTCATCTTGGTCAGGATCGATTTGAAATCTATCATGGTTTCAGAGAAATCATAGTCCATGGTAAGTTGTTCTTGTAGAATGTTGAACGACTACCCCAACTAAAATCTATCCACTCAACAAAAATTATTTCACACCACAGACTCATCTTGGTCAGGATCGATTTGAAATCTATCATGGTTTCAGAGAAATCATAGTCCATGGTAAGTTGTTCTTGTAGAATGTTGAACGACTACCCCAACTAAAATCTATCCACTCAACAAAAATTATTTCACACCACAGACTCATCTTGGTCAGGATCGATTTGAAATCTATCATGGTTTCAGAGAAATCATAGTCCATGGTAAGTTGTTCTTGTAGAATGTTGAACGACTACCCCAACTAAAATCTATCCACTCAACAAAAATTATTTCACACCACAGACTCATCTTGGTCAGGATCGATTTGAAATCTATCATGGTTTCAGAGAAATCATAGTCCATGGTAAGTTGTTCTTGTAGAATGTTGAACGACTATCCCAACTAAAATCTATCCACTCAACAAAAATTATTTCAGAGAAATCATACTCCATGGTAAGTTGTTCTTGTAGAATGTTGAACGACTACCCCAACTAAAATCTATCCACTCAACAAAAATTATTTCAGAGAAATCATAGTCCATGGTAAGTTGTTCTTGTAGAATGTTGAACGACTACCCCAACTAAAATCTATCCACTCAACAAAAATTATTTCAGAGAAATCATACTCCATGGTTCGTTGTTCTTGTAGAATGTTGAACGACTATCCCAACTAAAATCGATCCACTCAACAAAAATTATTTCAGAGAAATCATACTCCATGGTAAGTTGTTCTTGTAGAATGTTGAACGACTACCCCAACTAAAATCTATCCACTCAACAAAAATTATTTCACACCACGGACTCATCTTGGTCAGGATCGATTTGAAATCTATCATGGTTTCAGAGAAATCATAGTCCATGGTAAGTTGTTCTTGTAGAATGTTGAACGACTACCCCAACTAAAATCTATCCACTCAACAAAAATTACTTCAGAGAAATCATACTCCATGGTAAGTTGTTCTTGTAGAATGTTGAACGACTATCCCAACTAAAATCTATCCACTCAACAAAAATCATTTCAGAGAAATCATACTCCATGGTAAGTTGTTCTTGTAGAATGTTGAACGACTACCCCCAACTAAAATCTATCCACTCAACAAAAATTATTTCACACCACAGACTCATCTTGGTCAGGATCGATTTGAAATCTATCATGGTTTCAGAGAAATCATACTCCATGGTTCGTTGTTCTTGTAGAATGTTGAACGACTATCCCAACTAAAATCTATCCACTCAACAAAAATTATTTCACACCACAGACTCATCTTGGTCAGGATCGATTTGAAATCTATCATGGTTTCAGAGAAATCATACTCCATGGTTCGTTGGTCTTGTAGAATGTTGAACGACTATCCCATCTAAAATCTATCCACTCAACAAAAATTATTTCACACCACAAACTCATCTTGGTCAGGATCAATTTGAAATCTAACATGGTTTCAGAGAAATCATACTCCATGGTAAGTTGTTCTTGTAGAATGTTGAACGACTACCCCAACTAAAATCTATCCACTCAACAAAAATTATTTCACACCACAGACTCAACTTGGTCAGGATCGATTTGAAATCTATCATGGTTTCAGAGAAATTATACTCCATGGTTCGTTTTTCTTGTAGAATGTTGAACGACTATCCCAACTAAAATCTATCCACTCAACAAAAATTATTTCACACCACAGACTCATCTTGGTCAGGATCGATTTGAAATCTATCATGGTTTCAGAGAAATCATACTCCATGGTTCGTTGGTCTTGTAGAATGTTGAACGACTATCCCAACTAAAATTTATCCACTCAACAAAAATTATTTCACACCACAAACTCATCTTGGTCAGGATCAATGTGAAATCTAACATGGTTTCAGAGAAATCATACTCCATGGTAAGTTGTTCTTGTAGAATGTTGAACGACTACCCCAACTAAAATCTATCCACTCAACAAAAATTATTTCACACCACAGACTCATCTTGGTCAGGATTGATTTGAAATCTATCATGGTTTCAGAGAAATCATAGTCCATGGTAAGTTGTTCTTGTAGAATGTTGAACGACTACCCCAACTAAAATCTATCCACTCAACAAAAATTATTTCACACCACAGACTCATCTTGGTCAGGATCGATTTGAAATCTATCATGGTTTCAGAGAAATCATAGTCCATGGTAAGTTGTTCTTGTAGAATGTTGAACGACTACCCCAACTAAAATCTATCCACTCAACAAAAATTATTTCACACCACAGACTCATCTTGGTCAGGATCGATTTGAAATCTATCATGGTTTCAGAGAAATCATACTCCATGGTAAGTTGTTCTTGTAGAATGTTGAACGACTATCCCAACTAAAATCTATCCACTCAACAAAAATTATTTCACACCACAGACTCATCTTGGTCAGGATCGATTTGAAATCTATCATGGTTTCAGAGAAATCATACTCCATGATTCGTTGTTCTTGTAGAATGTTGAACGACTACCCCAACTAAAATCTATCCACTCAACAAAAATTATTTCAGAGAAATCATACTCCAATGTAAGTTGTTCTTGTAGAATGTTGAACGACTACCCCAACTAAAATCTATCGACTCAACAAAAATTATTTCACACCACAGACTCATCTTGGTCAGGATCGATTTGAAATCTATCATGGTTTCAGAGAAATCATAGTCCATGGTAAGTTGTTCTTGTAGAATGTTGAACGACTACCCCCAACTAAAATCTATCCACTCAACAAAAATTATTTCACACCACAGACTCATCTCGGTCAGGATCGATTTGAAATCTATCATGGTTTCAGAGAAATCATACTCCATGGTAAGTTCTTCTTATAGAATGTTGAACTACTACCCCGACTAAAATCTATCCACTCAACAAAAATTATTTCACACCACAGACTCATCTTTTTCAGGATCGATTTGAAATCTATCATGGTTTCAGAGAAATCATACTCCATGGTCAGTTGTTCTTGTAGAATGTTGAACGACTACCCCAACTAAAATCTATCGACTCAACAAAAATTATTTCACACCACAGACTCATCTTGGTCAGGATCGATTTGAAATCTATCATGGTTGCAGAGAAATCATACTCCATGGTAAGTTGTTCTTGTAGAATGTTGAACGACTACCCCAACTAAAATCTATCCACTCAACAAAAATTATTTCACACCACAGACTCATCTCGGTCAGGATCGATTTGAAATCTATCATGGTTTCAGAGAAATCATACTCCATGGTAAGTTGTTCTTATAGAATGTTGAACTACTACCCCAACTAAAATCTATCCACTCAACAAAAATTATTTCACACCACAGACTCATCTTGGTCAGGATCGATTTGAAATCTATCATGGTTTCAGAGAAATCATACTCCATGGTCAGTTGTTCTTGTAGAATGTTGAACGACTATCCCAACTAAAATCTATCCACTCAACAAAAATTATTTCAGAGAAATCATACTCCATGGTAAGTTGTTCTTGTAGAATGTTGAACGACTACCCCAACTAAAATCTATCCACTCAACAAAAATTATTTCACACCACAGACTCATCTTGGTCATAATCGATTTGAAATCTATCATGGTTTCAGAGAAATCATACTCCATGGTTCGTTGTTCTTGTAGAACGTTGAACGACTACCCCAACTAAAATCTATCCACTCAACAAAAATTATTTCAGAGAAATCATACTCCATGATAAGTTGTTCTTGTAGAATGTTGAACGACTACCCCAACTAAAATCTATCCACTCAACAAAAATTATTTCACACCACAGACTCATCTTGGTCAGGATCGATTTGAAATCTATCATGGTTTCAGAGAAATCATAGTCCATGGTAAGTTGTTGTTGTAGAATGTTGAACGACTACCCCAACTAAAATCTATCCACTCAATAAAATTTATTTCACACCACAGACTCATCTTTGTCAGGATCGATTTGAAATCTATCATGGTTTCAGAGAAATCATACTCCATGGTTCGTTGTTCTTGTAGAATGTTGAACGACTATCCCAACTAAAATCTATCCACTCAACAAAAATTATTTCACACCACAGACTCATCTTGGACAGGATCGATTTGAAATCTATCATGGTTTCAGAGAAATCATACTCCATGGTTCGTTGTTCTTGTAGAATGTTGAACGACTATCCCAACTAAAATCTATCCACTCAACAAAAATTATTTCACACCACAGACTCATCTTGGTCAGGATCGATTTGAAATCTATCATGGTTTCAGAGACATCATAGTCCATGGTAAGTTGTTCTTGTAGAATGTTGAACGACTACCCCAACTAAAATCTATCCACTCAACAAAAATTATTTCAGAGAAATCATACTCCATGGTTCGTTGTTCTTGTAGAATGTTGAACGACTACCTTAACTAAAATCTATCCACTCAACAAAAATTATTTCACACCACAGACTCATCTTGGTCAGGATCGATTTGAAATCTATCATGGTTTCAGAGAAATCATACTACATGGTAAGTTGTTCTTGTAGAATGTTGAACGACTACACCAACTAAAATCTATCCACTCAACAAAAATTATTTTACACCACAGACTCATCTTGGTCAGGACCGATTTGAAATCTATCATGGTTTCAGAGAAATCATAGTCCATGGTAAGTTGTTCTTGTAGAATGTTGAACGACTACCCCAACTAAAATCTATCCACTCAACAAAAATTATTTCACACCACAGACTCATCTTGGTCAGGATCGATTTGAAATCTATCATGGTTTCAGAGAAATCATACTCCATGGTTCGTTGTTCTTGTAGAATGTTGAACGACTACCCCAACTAAAATCTATCCACTCAACAAAAATTATTTCACACCACAGACTCATCTTGGTCAGGATCGATTTGAAATCTATAATGGTTTCAGAGAAATCATACTCCATGTTTCGTTGTTCTTGTAAAATGTTGAACGACTACCCCAACTAAAATCTATCCACTCAACAAAAATTATTTCAGAGAAATCATACTCCATGGTAAGTTGTGCTTGTGGAATGTTGAACGACTACCCGAACTCAAATCTATCCACTCAACAAAAATTATTTCACACCACAGACTCATCTTGGTCAGGATCGATTTGAAATCTATCATGGTTTCAGAGAAATCATAGTCCATGGTAAGTTGTTCTTGTAGAATGTTGAACGACTATCCCAACTAAAATCTATCCACTCAACAAAAATTATTTCAGAGAAATCATACTCCATGGTTCGTTGTTCTTGTAGAATGTTGAACGACTACCTTAACTAAAATCTATCCACTCAACAAAAATTATTTCACACCACAGACTCATCTTGGTCAGGATCGATTTGAAATCTATCATGGTTTCAGAGAAATCATACTCCATGGTAAGTTGTTCTTGTAGAATGTTGAACGACTACCCCAACTAAAATCTATCCACTCAACAAAAATTATTTCACACCACAGACTCATCTTGGTCAGGATCGATTTGAAATCTATCACGGTTTCAGAGAAATCATACTCCATGGTAAGTTGTTCTTGTAGAATGTTGAACGACTACCCCAACTAAAATCTATCCACTCAACAAAAATTATTTCACACCACAGACTCATCTTGGTCAGGATCGATTTGAAATCTATCATGGTTTCAGAGAAATCATAGTCCATGGTAAGTTGTTCTTGTAGAATGTTGAACGACTACCCCAACTAAAATCTATCCACTCAACAAAAATTATTTCACACCACAGACTCATCTTGGACAGGATCGATTTGAAATCTATCATGGTTTCAGAGAAATCATACTCCATGGTAAGTTGTTGTTGTAGAATGTTGAACGACTACCCCAACTAAAATCTATCCACTCAACAAAAATTATTTCACACCACAGACTCATCTTTGTCAGGATCGATTTGAAATCTATCATGGTTTCAGAGAAATCATACTCCATGGTTCGTTGTTCTTGTAGAATGTTGAACGACTACCCCAACTAAAATCTATCCACTCAACAAAAATTATTTCAGAGAAATCATACTCCATGATAAGTTGTTCTTGTAGAATGTTGAACGACTACCCCAACTAAAATCTATCCACTCAACAAAAATTATTTCACACCACAGACTCATCTTGGTCAGGATCGATTTGAAATCTATCATGGTTTCAGAGAAATCATAGTCCATGGTAAGTTGTTGTTGTAGAATGTTGAACGACTACCCCAACTAAAATCTATCCACTCAACAAAAATTATTTCACACCACAGACTCATCTTTGTCAGGATCGATTTGAAATCTATCATGGTTTCAGAGAAATCATACTCCATGGTTCGTTGTTCTTGTAGAATGTTGAACGACTATCCCAACTAAAATCTATCCACTCAACAAAAATTATTTCACACCACAGACTCATCTTGGACAGGATCGATTTGAAATCTATCATGGTTTCAGAGAAATCATACTCCATGGTTCGTTGTTCTTGTAGAATGTTGAACGACTATCCCAACTAAAATCTGTCCACTCAACAAAAATTATTTCACACCACAGACTCATCTCGGTCAGGATCGATTTGAAATCTATCATGGTTTCAGAGACATCATAGTCCATGGTAAGTTGTTCTTGTAGAATGTTGAACGACTACCCCAACTAAAATCTATCCACTCAACAAAAATTATTTCAGAGAAATCATACTCCATGGTTCGTTGTTCTTGTAGAATGTTGAACGACTACCTTAACTAAAATCTATCCACTCAACAAAAATTATTTCACACCACAGACTCATCTTGGTCAGGATCGATTTGAAATCTATCATGGTTTCAGAGAAATCATACTCCATGGTTCGTTGTTCTTGTAGAATGTTGAACGACTACCTTAACTAAAATCTATCCACTCAACAAAAATTATTTCACACCACAGACTCATCTTGGTCAGGATCGATTTGAAATCTATCATGGTTTCAGAGAAATCATACTCCATGGTAAGTTGTTCTTGTAGAATGTTGAACGACTACCCCAACTAAAATCTATCCACTCAACAAAAATTATTTCACAAAACAGACTCATCTTGGTCAGGATCGATTTGAAATCTATAATGGTTTCAGAGAAATCATACTCCATGTTTCGTTGTTCTTGTAGAATGTTGAACGACTACCCCAACTAAAATCTATCCACTCAACAAAAATTATTTCAGAGAAATCATACTCCATGGTAAGTTGTTCTTGTGGAATGTTGAACGACTACCCGAACTCAAATCTGTCCACTCAACAAAAATTATTTCACACCACAGACTCATCTTGGTCAGGATCGATTTGAAATCTATCATGGTTTCAGAGACATCATAGTCCATGGTAAGTTGTTCTTGTAGAATGTTGAACGACTACCCCAACTAAAATCTATCCACTCAACAAAAATTATTTCAGAGAAATCATACTCCATGGTTCGTTGTTCTTGTAGAATGTTGAACGACTACCTTAACTAAAATCTATCCACTCAACAAAAATTATTTCACACCACAGACTCATCTTGGTCAGGATCGATTTGAAATCTATCATGGTTTCAGAGAAATCATACTCCATGGTAAGTTGTTCTTGTAGAATGTTGAACGACTACACCAACTAAAATCTATCCACTCAACAAAAATTATTTTACACCACAGACTCATCTTGGTCATGATCGATTTGAGATCTATCATGGTTTCAGAGAAATCATAGTCCATGGTAAGTTGTTCTTGTAGAATGTTGAACGACTACCCCAACTAAAATCTATCCACTCAACAAAAATTATTTCACACCACAGACTCATCTTGGTCAGGATCGATTTGAAATCTATCATGGTTTCAGAGAAATCATACTCCATGGTTCGTTGTTCTTGTAGAATGTTGAACGACTACCTTAACTAAAATCTATCCACTCAACAAAAATTATTTCACACCACAGACTCATCTTGGTCAGGATCGATTTGAAATCTATCATGGTTTCAGAGAAATCATACTCCATGGTAAGTTGTTGTTGTAGAATGTTGAACGACTACCCCAACTAAAATCTATCCACTCAACAAAAATTATTTCACACCACAGACTCATCTTGGTCAGGATCGATTTGAAATCTATCATGGTTTCAGAGAAATCATACTCCATGGTAAGTTGTTCTTGTAGAATGTTGAACGACTACCCCAACTAAAATCTATCCACTCAACAAAAATTATTTCACACCACAGACTCATCTTGGTCAGGATCGATTTGAAATCTATCATGGTTTCAGAGAAATCATAGTCCATGGTAAGTTGTTCTTGTAGAATGTTGAACGACTACCCCAACTAAAATCTATCCACTCAACAAAAATTATTTCACACCACAGACTCATCTTGGTCAGGATCGATTTGAAATCTATCATGGTTTCAGAGAAATCATACTCCATGTTTCGTTGTTCTTGTAGAATGTTGAACGTCTACCCCAACTAAAATCTATCCACTCAACAAAAATTATTTCACACCACAGACTCATCTTGGACAGGATCGATTTGAAATCTATCATGGTTTCAGAGAAATCATACTCCATGGTAAGTTGTTCTTGTAGAATGTTGAACGACTACCCCAACTAAAATCTATCCACTCAACAAAAATTATTTCACACCACAGACTCATCTTGGTCAGGATCGATTTGAAATCTATCATGGTTTCAGAGAAATCATAGTCCATGGTAAGTTGTTCTTGTAGAATGTTGAACGACTACCCCAACTAAAATCTATCCACTCAACAAAAATTATTTCACACCACAGACTCATCTTGGTCAGGATCGATTTGAAATCTATCATGGTTTCAGAGAAATCATACTCCATGGTAAGTTGTTCTTGTAGAATGTTGAACGACTACCCCAACTAAAATCTATCCACTCAACAAAAATTATTTCACACCACAGAGTCATCTTGGTCAGGCTCGATTTGAAATCTCTCATGGTTTCAGAGAAATCATACTCCATGATAAGTTGTTCTTGTAGAATGTTGAACGACTATCCCAACTAAAATCTATCCACTCAACAAAAATTATTTCAGAGAAATCATACTCCATGGTTCGTTGTTCTTGTAGAATGTTGAACGACTACCTTAACTAAAATCTATCCACTCAACAAAAATTATTTCACACCACAGACTCATCTTGGTCAGGATCGATTTGAAATCTATAATGGTTTCAGAGAAATCATACTCCATGGTTCGTTGTTCTTGTAAAATGTTGAACGACTACCCCAACTAAAATCTATCCACTCAACAAAAATTATTTCAGAGAAATCATACTCCATGGTAAGTTGTTCTTGTGGAATGTTGAACGACTACCCCAACTCAAATCTCTCCACTCAACAAAAATTATTTCACACCACAGACTCATCTTGGTCAGGATCGATTTGAAATGTATCATGGTTTCAGAGAAATTATAGTAAATGGTAAGTTGTTCTTTTAGAATGTTGAACGACTATCCCAACTAAAACCTATCCACTGAACAAAAATTATTTCAGAGAAATCATACTCCACGGTAAGTTGTTCTTGTAGAATGTTGAACGACTACCCCAACTAAAATCTATCCACTCAACAAAAATTATTTCACACCACAGACTCATCTTGGTCAGGATCGATTTGAAATCTATCATGGTTTCAGAGAAATCATAGTCCATGGTAAGTTGTTCTTGTAGAATGTTGAACGACTACCCCTAAATAAAATCTATCCACTCAACCAAAATTATTTCACACCACAGACTCATCTTGGTCAGGATCGATTTGAAATCTATCATGGTTTCAGAGAAATCATAGTCCATGGTAAGTTGTTCTTGTAGAATGTTGAACGACTACCCCAACTAAAATCTATCCACTCAACAAAAATTATTTCACACCACAGACTCATCTTGGTCAGGATCGATTTGAAATCTATCATGGTTTCAGAGAAATCATAGTCCATGGTAAGTTGTTCTTGTAGAATGTTGAACGACTACCCCAACTAAAATCTATCCACTCAACAAAAATTATTTCACACCACAGACTCATCTGGGTCAGGATCGATTTGAAATCTATCATGGTTTCAGAGAAATCATACTCCATGGTTCGTTGTTCTTGTAGAATGTTGAACGACTACCCCAACTAAAATCTATCCACTCAACAAAAATTATTTCACACCACAGACTCATCTTGGTCAGGATCGATTTGAAATCTATAATGGTTTCAGAGAAATCATACTCCATGGTTCGTTGTTCTTGTAAAATGTTGAACGACTACCCCAACTAAAATCTATCCACTCAACAAAAATTATTTCAGAGAAATCATACTCCATGGTAAGTTGTTCTTGTGGAATGTTGAACGACTACCCCAACTCAAATCTATCCACTCAACAAAAATTATTTCACACCACAGACTCATCTTGGTCAGGATCGATTTGAAATCTATCATGGTTTCAGAGAAATCATAGTCCATAGTAAGTTGTTCTTGTAGAGTGTTGAACGACTATCCCAACTAAAATCTATCCACTCAACAAAAATTATTTCAGAGAAATCATACTCCATGGTAAGTTGTTCTTGTAGAATGTTGAACGACTACCCAACTAAAATCTATCCACTCAACAAAAATTATTTCAGAGAAATCATACTCCATGGTAAGTTGTTCTTGTGGAATGTTGAACGACTACCCCAACTCAAATCTATCCACTCAACAAAAATTATTTCACACCACAGACTCATCTTTTTCAGGATCGATTTGAAATCTATCATGGTTTCAGAGAAATCATAGTCCATGGTAAATTGTTCTTGTAGAATGTTGAACGACTACCCCAACTAAAATCTATCCACTCAACAAAAATTATTTCACACCACAGACTCATCTTGGTCAGGATCGATTTGAAATCTATCATGGTTTCAGAGAAATCATAGTCCATGGTAAGTTGTTTTTGTAGAATGTTGAACGACTACCCCAACTAAAATCTATCCACTCAACAAAAATTATTTCACACCACAGACTCATCTTGGTCAGGATCGATTTGAAATCTATCATGGTTTCAGAGAAATCATACTCCATGGTTCGTTGTTCTTGTAGAATGTTGAACGGCTATCCCAACTAAAATCTATCCACTCAACAAAAATTATTTCAGAGAAATCATACTCCATGGTAAGTTGTTCTTGTAGAATGTTGAACGAAAACCCCAGCTAAAATCTATCCACCCAACAAAAATTATTTCACACCGCAGACTCATCTTGGTCAGGATCGATTTGAAATCTATCATGGTTTCAGAGAAATCATACTCCATATTAAGTTGTTCTTGTAGAATGTTGAACGACTATCCCAACTAAAATCTATCCACTCAACAAAAATTATTTCAGAGAAATCATACTCCATGGTAAGTTGTTCTTGTAGAATGTTGAACGACTACCACAACTAAAATCTATCCACTAAACAAAAATTATTTCACACCATAGACTCATCTTGGTCAGGATCGATTTGAAATCTGTAATGGTTTCAGAGAAATCATACTCCATGGTTCGTTGTTCTTGTAAAATGTTGAACGACTACCCCAACTAAAATCTATCCACTCAACAATAATTATTTCACACCACAGACTCATCTTGGTCAGGATCGATTTGAAATCTATCATGGTTTCAGAGAAATCATACTCCATGTTTCGTTGTTTTTGTAAAATGTTGAACGACTACCCCAACTAAAATCTATCCACTCAACAAAAATTATTTCACACCACAGACTCATCTTGGTCAGGATCAATTTGAAATCTATCATGGTTTCAGAGAAATCATAGTACATGGTAAGTTGTTCTTGTAGAATGTTGAACGACTACCCCAACTAAAATCTATCCACTCAACAAAAATTATTTCACACCACAGACTCATCTTGGTCAGGATCGATTTGAAATCTATCATGGTTTCAGAGAAATCATAGTCCATGGTAAGTTGTTCTTGTAGAATGTTGAACGACTACCCAAACTAAAATCTATCCACTCAACAAAAATTATTTCACACCACAGACTCATCTTGGTCAGGATCGATTTGAAATCTATCATGGTTTCAGAGAAATCATACTCCATGGTTCGTTGTTCTTGTAGAATGTTGAACGACTATCCCAACTAAAATCTATCCACTCAACAAAAATTATTTCAGAGAAATCATACTCCATGGTACTTTGTTCTTATAGAATGTTGAACGACTACCCCAACTAAAATCTATCCACTCAACAAAAATTATTTCACACCACAGACTCATCTTGGTCAGGATCGATTTGAAATCTATCATGGTTTCAGAGAAATCATGCTCCATGGTTCGTTGTTCTTGTAAAATGTTGAACGACTACCCCAACTAAAATCTATCCACTAAACAATAATTATTTCACACCACAGACTCACCTTGGTCAGGATCAATTTGAAATCTATCATGGTTTCAGAGAAATCATACTCCATGGTTCGTTGTTCTTGTAAAATGTTGAACGACTACCCCAACTAAAATCTATCCACTCAACAAAAATTATTTCACACCACAGACTCATCTTGGTCAGGATCGATTTGAAATCTATCATGGTTTCAGAGAAATCATAGTCCATGGTAAGTTGTTCTTGTAGAATGTTGAACGACCACCCCAACTAAAATCTATCCACTTGTTGCGTTTAAATTACGCACAAAAGTCCTTGTCCACTCCATCCTTCCCAGTCTTACCCATCCACCATTTTTGCCTTGCCTTTTCTCTTTTATCCGTTGTTCTCTGAGAGCTGTGGGTTAACTGAACGTTCCTAGGTTGTTCTACAACCCAGTGCTCACTCTTTCCCATATGCTCGAAGGGGATGACAAAGCAGGTACCCAAGGGCCAGATGGACGGTCTGAAGCAGGAAGAGCCAGGCAAACCGCCTAGAGACTCATCCTGATCCTTTTTCATCGAAGGGGTTAACAAGGTCCCCCAACAATCTATACAATCTTTATCCAAGGGGTTAGCGAGGTCCCCCAACATTCAAAAACGATCTGCTGCCAAATTCACAAGGCCGAGAGCCCACCCTATATTTTACTGTTTGATATTGCCTAAAACAACGATTTTTATAAACCAAATCTCCCAAAAAGGGACCAAAACCTTATATTGTAAAGGACAGCTCCCGATTCCCTGGGTACCCTTTTTGTCCCTTAATGTCTGCACGATGGTTTACTCGATAGGTAGTTTTCGCGTTAAACTTATCCTTTCACTTTGGGTTAATGCCCAGTCTCCATATAGTTTTATAATTAGCCCTGGTCAGGAGGGTGAATGCAGTCACTCAAAACGAACAGTGCTACGAGAGAGAGTGAGATCTTGAAGCCGTGAGAGAGGAAGCTTTCAGAGCTCTGGATGTGACTCCCTTTGCTACGGCAGCTAAATCAACTGCAGCGGAGAGAACGAGGCGAACTCAGCCACCACCAATACCACCAGACAAGCGTCAGGAACTGTTTCTCAAAATCTGAGATCATTGGAGACGGCTGAATTCGTCTTGAGAGTGAGTGTGAGAATGTGTGAGTGCGTGAATGCGTAGAGTGTATGGACATACGAACATACCTATGTATAAAAAGTCGAACATGTCTCGACACGTCGCCTTTTTTTGGTTTGCGATTGAAGACCTACGAGAGGTTCTTTTCAAGAGAGATAGAATTGCTGTTAAGCAAGAGACAAGAGAGAGAGATTCGAGAGTTGCTGCGAAGCAAAAAAAAAATATATAATAAGCTAGAGAAGAGAACGACGATCCAGGAGGGATCCAGAAATAAAAAACAACAATAAACATACAAAACCCGAGACCAGAACACGAATACCAAAAACACGAGGACGAAATCAGAAGACGAGACCAGGATACATTGAGTGACTGTGGCGGAGAACATCCAACCTCCCCCCAACCAGGAAGATAGATAGGAGCAGGAAGGTTCCCCAACCCCTAGTGAAAGGACCAGATAAGTAGAGTGTTTTTTTCAATATTAGAGTTGTTATAGTTTTGAAAGTCGTGTAGAATATTTGTTACATATATAATTTCGAGTAAGCCATCGTCCATTTCTTTCTGAGTCACCGAAGATTTCATTCCGGTGTTTAAAACTGTTCGCAACCCTTTTTCTTTTTTTCTAACTTCTGTATCGTGTGGGAATCGCGAGCTACCCTCTGTGGCCATTTGCTTAATCTTTTTCACTTTTACCCCAATCCTTTTGATTTGGGAATTTCGTTTCTTTTTTTTTCCTTTTAATTGCGGCCTCCATTGTTCTTTCCATCGAATATATATACCAAAATATATATAAACCAACTTCTGTTCACCTACACCACGTCTTTTTTTATTACAAATGTTTTGGTAATTTTACCTATTGTTTTCTTTAAAAGAAAATACCTGGCGCCCATTGTGTTCCGACCCCAAGGAACATCTCCCAATACATCCCGAACCCATCCCTGCTGAGCGGTCGGAAGTCGGCGAATTCGCATTCGCTGTTGTTGCGATATTCCCTTTCTCCCTCATTCGACCCTTTACATTTCGCGTGCGCGGCCGTGTTTGTGTTTACCTCCAGTTTTTTTTCTTTTTTTTCCTCCTTTAAAATAATTAAATTAATTCTCCTCATTAAAGTCGCGCGATTAATTAATCCCTTCAATCGGGAAATATCGCGACAAACTGGCGCCCAACGTGGGGCTTGATAAAATAAAATCTGTGCTGTGGTGTAGTGGTTTGTGCTACAAATCCTATCAGGGAAGTGTCTTTTGTGTTTTTTCCTTTTCGTGAACTTTTTACTTTTTTTTCTGTGGGGATATTTCTTTTTTTTCTTTGCGTTTTAATTTTTTTTCTTATTGATCTGTGGGGTAATTTTTTTTATATATTTGTGTGCCTTTTTTTTCGTATTTGATTTTTTTTTACATATATTTCTCTGTGGAAGCATAATTCCACCATTGTTTTTTTTTGCGTGATCTTCGGTGCAGTGGTTGTTCAACCACTTTTCAACCGCTCGTAGACTTAGTGCACTGGGTATCAGTGTTGCCGTTGTTTGTACTTGCGATAGTTAGTACTTTTAGGAGTTTTTTATTTATTTTGCTCTTTTATTTTTGGATTGTTTTTTTTTGTTTTTTTCCTCGACGGTTTTATTTTTTTTATTTTATTTTTTTTGTACTATGGAGATAAATAGGCTTTCGCAGGAGAAACTCTCCTACGAAGTAGAGTTTCGTGGGTTACCGGTAGGGACGGTGGATAAAATGCGGAGGGCATTGCGGGCGGCGAAAGTGCTTGAGAGGCGCGTGCCTTTTGAAATGCCGGACTATCCGTTTAGTTTCGCGGAAGATAGGAACGCGGTAGAAGAAAAGATCGCGGAAATTGAGGTGCTGTTAGAGAACAGACCTCAACGCGATTCATCAGAATACGCAAAGGTCGTGACCAAGATTGAGTGGGCGACCGCGCGCATTGGGAGATCCCATCCAGACTCCAAAGAGGACGAAGTCGGCAAGAAGGCCATAAAAACTGAACTGATTATGTTGTTGGCCACCTTAGATGACGACGAAGAGGACCAGGACATCGGTCAAGGGGATGACCATGACCAACAACAACAAAACCAGCAGCGGAAACAGCAACAGTACCAACAACATCATCAGCAACAACATCAACAACAAGAGCAGCAACAACAAGAACAAGCACGTTCGCCAATGCGTACCGTCGAGATAGGAGAGGGGCATAGGGTAGAGAACTTGTCCAAATGGGACTTAAAGTTCTCCGGTGAGAGGTGCGGAGCGTCCGTAAACTCGTTCTTAGAACGAGTGGAGGAACTACGCGAAGCTAGGGGAGTTAGTGAACTCCAATTGTTTAGGTCGTCGGTTGATTTATTTAGTGGGAAGGCATTACTTTGGCTTAGGGCGATTAGGAAAAGAGTGAATTCGTGGCAGGAGTTGGTGAGGGAGTTGAAACTGGAGTTTCTCCCTCCCAACTATGATGATCTCCTTTTGGAAGAGATCCGTCGTCGCACCCAAGGGAAGGAAGAGTCCATTGGCGTTTATGTTGCCATCATGGACAACATGTTTGGTAGGCTCTCTGAACCGCTGAGCGAGAGGCGAAAGCTTGGGATCGTGCAGCGGAATCTGGCTCCCTTCTATCAAACGCAACTTGGTTTGGCTGATCCCAAGTCGATCACCGAATTGGTTGCGTTAGGTAGAAGATTGGAGGTGGTCCGAGCCAATGTAGACTCCTTTGCTCCACCTCCCTCTCAACGTTCCCGAGGCTTACTGGAACCTGATTTAGCGTGTCTGACAGCTGAGGAACCAGAAGTATCGGTGGTTGCCAGTAGAAACCCCCAACCTATTAGACGGTTGAGGTGTTTCAACTGCAACCAGGAGGGACATATTTCGAGTTCTTGTTCCGCTCCTCGAAAATGTTTAGGTTGTGGTAGATTAGGGGTCATTCGTAGGGATTGTAGATTCTGTTCGGGAAATGGGAAGCGGTCTCTTGCGTCGGCAGGACAAGAGCGCCGAAGAAATTGAGTAGGTTGCCTGCTGGCAACCAGTTGGAAGTTGTTCAGCTAGGCTTTACACTTGAGGCATTAGATGATGACGTACGCCCATACTTAGGAGTTAGTGTTTTTGGCATTAGGCTGGTAGGACTTTTAGATTCAGGAGCTTCGCGTACGATCATCGGTAGGGACGGTTGGAAAATTTTGAAAGAGTTAGGTTTAGAGTTAGGAAAGGGGAAAATTAGGCAGGTAGCTTTAGCAGATGGTGCGGGTATAAAAATGTTAGGTTGTGTTTTAGTTCCATTTGTGGTGCAAGGTAAATCGGTGTTGCTAGAATGTCTTGTCATTCCAACTCTTCCACACGTCTTGATCCTCGGTGCCGACTTTTGGGCCCGAACGGGAATTGTCCCGGATTTAAGATCAGGCGAGTGGAGGTTCTCAAATCAAGCCGGGGTGGCTTCGATTTCGACGATCAAAGAACGATCAGAGTTGGATGAGACACAAGACAGGCAACTAACCGGATTTGTGGAAAAGGTTTTCCAAAACATGCCTGAGGGGATTGGATGCACACATTTGGTAGAACACAAGATTAGGACGGCGTCTGAACCAATAAAGCAGGGGTATTATCCGGTATCGCCTGCGGTTCAACGCCATATAGATAAAGAATTAGAGGATATGTTGAGGGACGGAATTATAGAAAAGTCAGGTAGTCCGTGGGCTTCTCCTATAGTCATGATTAAGAAGAAGGATGGGTCCTTCAGATTCTGCGTGGACTATAGGGAGCTCAATAAAGTTATTGAGCGAGATGCTTATCCTCTCCCATACATTTCAGCCACTCTAGAAAAGCTAAGGGATGCCAAGTATTTGTCTTCGTTGGACATAAAGTCCGCATACTGGCAGATCCCTGTGGAAGAAAAGTCTAGGCCGTACACAGCTTTCACAGTCCCAAACCGAGGACTCTTCCAGTTCAAAAGAATGCCATTTGGTCTGCATAACGCACCGGCGACATGGCAAAGATTTATAGACACTGTGCTTGGTGCCGATTTGGAACCGCACGTGTTTGTGTATTTTGATGATATAATTATCGTCACAAATAGTTTCCAACAACATCTGGAAATCCTGGAAGAAGTCTTCAAGCGATTATGTGCGGCAGGGTTGAAAGTGAGTAGGGAGAAATGTAACTTTTGTAGGTGATCTCTAAAATTTTTAGGATATGTAGTGGATCGCAATGGGTTGCATGTGGATTCAGAGAAAGTAGAGAGTATGTTGAGGATTCCTGCACCAAGTAATGTTAGGGAAATTAGGAGTTTCGTTTTATACCAAACTTCGCAGGTTTGGTGAAGCCGTTGACCGACTTGCTGAAGAAGAACAGTAGGTTCATCTGGTCTGAGGAGTGCGAGGGGAGTTTCCAAAAGGCAAAGGAGTGCCTGGTGACTGCCCCGATTCTGACCTATACGGATTTCGAGCGGAATTTTGTCGTTCAAACAGACGCTTCGGACTATGGGGTCGGAGCAGTACTGAGGCAGACATTTGATGATGGTGAGAAGGTGATTTGTTATCTGAGTAGGTCGTTGAATAGGAATGAGAAAAATTATTCAACCACGGAGAAGGAATGCTTGGCTGTATTGTGGGCGGTTGAGGAGTTGCGGCCGTATATCGAAGGTGTTCGGTCTACGATTGTGACGGCTCATTACTCCCTAGTATGGCTGAGTAATCTTAAGGATCCGTGCGGTAGGTTAGCGCGTTGGGCGGTTAGGCTTCAGCAGTTTGACTTCGAAATCGTGCATCGGAAGGGAAAGGACCATGTAGTTCCCGATATGCTCTCTAGGAACGTTGCGGTTGTAGCGGAAATAGATGAGCAAAGTTCCGATCCTTGGATCGCTAAGATGATCACGAAGGTAGAGTCGAACCCTTTAGCTTTTCCGGCCTGGAGGGTCGATAAGGGAATTTTATTTAAATTTGTTAGGGCAAATCACGTGGTTGTTCATGACGATAGTTCAGAGTGGAAGGAAGTAGTTCCGAAAGCAGATAGAGTTAGGATTTTAAAAGAGTGTCATGACAACCCATTAGCAGGGCACATGGGAGTACGCAAAACGTTTGCGAGAGTAGGGATTCGGTATTACTGGCCTAAGATGAGGTCAGATATTACCAAATACGTTAGGAATTGTAGGGTATGCCAGAGTGTAAAGCCAGTTAATGACAGACCAGCTGGTTGGATGGTTGAAAGGAGAGGGATTTCGAATCCCTGGGAGACTATTTGCGTGGGGGGTTTCGTGTATATTCTAACCGTCGTCGATTATTTCACCAAGTTCCCTTTGTTGTTTCCCCTTAGGTCTGCAACGGCGTCTTCTGTCTGTAGGGATCTTGAAGACCATGTTTTTCTTTTGTTCGGCGTACCCAAAACTGTTATCTGCGACAACGGCCCTCAGTTCCGGAGTAAGGAACTGAAAACCCTCTGTGAATCTTATGGTTCACAGATCAAATTCACTGCCCATTACCACCCACAGGCTAATCCTGCCGAGAGGATTAACCAAATAATCAAAACCACACTTCGCGCGTATGTCTCGGAAAATCATCGCACCTGGGATACACACCTCGCGAAGGTGGCATGTAGTATCCGTACGTAAGAGCATGACGTACTTCGAGTCTCCCCTTATTTCGCGAATTTTGGTAGGGAAATGGTTACTTACGCCGGCGGCCGGATAAGAACCATTTCAAATGTTAGGGATAGTAGGAACTCAGCTGTGGAAGATAGGGAAATAGGTATAGTAGATAGGGAAACTAGGTCATTAGAAAGGGAAAGTAGCATAGGAGATAGGGAACTGAACCCAGCTGATAGGGAATTAGACATGTCTGAACTAGGAAGTAGGTTTAGACAGCTTAGGGAAGATATTAGGAAGAAGCCGAAATATGTCGGGCCATTTATAGTTCACAGAAAGGTTTCCCCTTGGACTTATGTCCTTCGCGACGAAACCGGGAAAGAGCGAGGATCATGGCACATTAAGGACCTTTAGCCATGCAACGGTGACCACGAGTCACAGGATGAATTCAGTCGCGCCAGGCCAACCAGGCGGCCAACCAGACTTAGGTAGTTGTGTCGTCCCCCCTGTAGTACCTGTTACCTCTGTTGTGTCGTTTTTGGGGGTAATCCCTGTTCGGATTTTTCTTTACTCCGGCTTTTCTTTCGAAAGCCAACTCCTTTCTTTTAGGAGGTAAGGGTGGGGTTTGTTGCGTTTAAATTACGCACAAAAGTCCTTGTCCACTCCATCCTTCCCAGTCTTACCCATCCACCATTTTTGCCTTGCCTTTTCTCTTTTATCCGTTGTTCTCTGAGAGCTGTGGGTTAACTGAGCGTTCCTAGGTTGTTCTACAACCCAGTGCTCACTCTTTCCCATATGCTCGAAGGGGATGACAAAGCAGGTACCCAAGGGCCAGATGGACGGTCTGAAGCAGGAAGAGCCAGGCAAACCGCCTGGAGACTCATCCTGATCCTTTTTCATCGAAGGGGTTAACAAGGTCCCCCAACAATCTATACAATCTTTATCCAAGGGGTTAACGAGGTCCCCCAACATTCAAAAACCATCTGCTGACAAATTCACAAGGCCGAGAGCCCACCCTATATTTTACTGTATTCCCAAAAAGGGACCAAAACCTTATATTGTAAAGGATAGCTCCCGATTCCCTGGGTACCCTTTTTGTCCCTTAATGTCTGCACGATGGTTTACTCGATAGGTAGTTTTCGCGTTAAACTTATCCTTTCACTTTGGGTTAATGTCTAGTCTCCATATAGTTTTATAATTAGCCCTGGTCAGGAGGGTGAATGCGAACCCAAGCAGTCACTCAAAACGAACAGTGCTACGAGAGAGAGTGAGATCTTGAAGCCGTGAGAGAGGAAGCTGTGAGAGCTCTGGATGTGACTCCCTTTGCTCTGGCAGCTAAATCAACTGCAGCGGAGAGAACGAGGCGAACTCAGCCACCACCAATACCACCATACAGTTCCCCGCCAGAGAGACAGGCGTCAGGAACTGTTTCTCAAAATCTGAGATCATTGGAGACGACTGAATTCGTCTTGAGAGTGAGTGTGAGAATGTGTGAGTACGTGAATGCGTACGAGTGTATAAACATACGAACATACGAACATGCGATTGAAGACCTACGAGAGGTTCTTTTCAAGAGAGATAGAATTGCTGTTAAGCAAGAAACAAGAGAGAGAGATTCGAGAGTTGCTGCGAAGCAAAAAAAAAAATATAATAAGCTAGAGAAGAGAACGACGATCCAGGAGGGATCCAGAAATAAAAAACAACAATAAACATACGAAAACCCGAGACCAGAACACGAATACCAAAAACACGAGGACGAAATCAGAAGACGAGACCAGGATACATTGAGTGACTGTGGCGGAGAACATCCAACCTCCCCCCAACCAGGAAGATAGATAGGAGCAGGAAGGTTCCCCAACCCCTAGTGAAAGGACCAGATAAGTAGAGTGTTGTTTTCAATATTAGAGTTGTTATAGTTTTGAAAGTCGTGTAGAATATTTGTTACATATATAATTTCGAGTAAGCAAGTAAGTATCGTGTGGGAATCGCGAGCTACCCTCTGTGGCCATTTGCTTAATTTTTTTCACTTTTACCCCAATCCTTTTGATTTGGGAATTTCGTTTCTTTTTTTTTCCTTTTAATTGCGGCCTCCATTGTTCTTTCCATCGAATATATATACCAAAATATATATAAACCAACTTCTGTTCACCTACACCACGTCTTTTTTTATTACAAAGGTTTTGGTAATTATACCTATTGTTTTCTTTGAAAGATTACCTGGCGCCCATTGTGTTCCGACCCCAAGGAACATCTCCCAATACATCCCGAACCCATCCCTGCTGAGCGGTCGGAAGTCGGCGAATTCGCATTCGCTGTTGTTGCGATATTCCCTTTCTCCCTCATTCGACCCTTTACATTTCGCGTGCGCGGCCGTGTTTGTGTTTACCTCCAGTTTTTTTTCTTTTTTTTCCTCCCTTAAAATAATTAAATTAATTCTCCTCATTAAAGTCGCGCGATTAATTAATCCCTACAATCGGGAAATATCGCGACACACTCAACAAAAATTATTTCACACCACAGACTCATCTTGGTCAGGATCGATTTGAAATCTATCATGGTTTCAGAGAAATCATACTCCATGGTTCGTTGTTCTTCTAGAATGTTGAACGACTATCCCAACTAAAATCTATCCACTCAACAAAAATTATTTCAGAGAAATCATACTCCATGGTTCGTTGTTCTTGTAGAATGTTGAACGACTACCCCAACTAAAATCTATCCACTCAACAAAAATTATTTCACACCACAGACTCATCTTGGTCAGGATCGATTTGAAATCTATCATGGTTTCAGAGAAATCATACTCCATGGTTCGTTGTTCTTGTAGAATGTTGAACGACTACCCCTAACTAAAATCTATCCACTCAACAAAAATTATTTCACACCACAGACTCATCTTGGTCAGGATCGATTTGACATCTATCATGGTTTCAGAGAAATCATACTCCATGGTTCGTTGTTCTTGTAGAATGTTGATCGACTATCCCAACTAAAATCTATTCACTCAACAAAAATTATTTCACACCACAGACTCATCTTGGTCAGGATCGATTTGAAATCTATCATGGTTTCAGAGAAATCATACTCCATGGTTCGTTGTTCTTGTAGAATGTTGAACGACTATCCCAACTAAAATCTATCCACTCAACAACAATTATTTCACACCACAGACTCATCTTGGTCAGGATCGATTTGAAATCTATCATGGTTTCAGAGAAATCATACTCCATGGTTCGTTGTTCTTGTAGAATGTTGAACGACTATCCCAACTAAAATCTATCCACTCAACAAAAATTATTTCAGAGAAATCATACTCCATGGTTCGTTGTTCTTGTAGAATGTTGAACGACTACCCCTAACTAAAATCTATCCACTCAACAAAAATTATTTCACACCACAGACTCATCTTGGTCAGAATCGATTTGAAATCTATCATGGTTTCAGAGAAATCATACTCCATGGTAAGTTGTTCTTGTAGAATGTTGAACGACTATCCCAACTAAAATCTATCCACTCAACAAAAATTATTTCAGAGAAATCATGCTCCATGGTAAGTTGTTCTTGTAGAATGTTGAACGACTACCCCTAACTAAAATCTATTCACTCAACAAAAATTATTTCACACCACAGACTCATCTTGGTCAGAATCGATTTGAAATCTATCATGGTTTCAGAGAAATCATACTCCATGGTAAGTTGTTCTTGTAGAATGTTGAACGACTACCCCTAACTAAAATCTATCCACTCAACAAAAATTATTTCACACCACAGACTCATCTTGGTCAGGATCGATTTGAAATCTATCATGGTTTCAGAGAAATCATACTCCATGGTTCGTTGTTCTTGTAGAATGTTGAACGACTATCCCAACTAAAATCTATCCACTCAACAAAAATTATTTCAGAGAAATCATACTCCATGGTAAGTTGTTCTTGTAGAATGTTGAACGACTACCCCAACTAAAGTCTATCCACTCAACGAAAATTATTTCACACCACAGACTCATCTTGGTCAGGATCGATTTGAAATCTATCATGGTTTCAGAGAAATCATACTCCATGGTAAGCTGTTCTTGTAAAATGTTGAACGACTACCCCAACTAAAATCTATCCACTCAACAAAAATTATTTCACACCACAGACTCATCTTGGTCAGGATCGATTTGAAATCTATCATGGTTTCAGAGAAATCATACTCCATGGTTCGTTGTTCTTGTAGAATGTTGAACGACTATCCCAACTAAAATCTATTAACTCAACAAAAATTATTTCACACCACAGACTCATCTTGGTCAGGATCGATTTGAAATCTATCATGGTTTCAGAGAAATCATACTCCATGATTCGTTGTTCTTGTAGAATGTTGAACGACTATCCCAACTAAAATCTATCCACTCAACAAAAATTATTTCACACCTCATCTTGGTCAGGATCGATTTGAAATCTATCATGGTTTCAGAGAAATCATACACCATGGTTCGTTGTTCTTGTAGAATGTTGAACGACTATCCCAACTAAAATCTATCCTATCTATTATTTCACAGACTCATCTTGGTCAGGATCGATTTGAAATCTATCATGGTTTCAGAGAAATCATACTCCATGGTTCGTTGTTCTTGTAGAATGTTGAACGACTATCCCAACTAAAATCTATCCACTCAACAAAAATTATTTCACACCTCATCTTGGTCAGGATCGATTTGAAATCTATCATGGTTTCAGAGAAATCATACACCATGGTTCGTTGTTCTTGTAGAATGTTGAACGACTATCCCAACTAAAATCTATCCTATCTATTATTTCACAGACTCATCTTGGTCAGGATCGATTTGAAATCTATCATGGTTTCAGAGAAATCATACTCCATGGTTCGTTGTTCTTGTAGAATGTTGAACGACTATCCCAACTAAAATCTATCCACTCAACAAAAATTATTTCACACCACAGACTTATCTTGGTCAGGATCGATTTCAGAGAAATCATACTCCATGGTTCGTTGTTCTTGTAGAATGTTGAACGACTATCCCAACTAAAATCTATCCACTCAACAAAAATTATTTCAGAGAAATCATACTCCATGGTTCGTTGTTCTTGTAGAATGTTGAACGACTACCCCAACTAAAATCTATCCACTCAACAAAAATTATTTCACACCACAGACTCATCTTGGTCAGGATCGATTTGAAATCTATCATGGTTTCAGAGAAATCATACTCCATGGTTCGTTGTTCTTGTAGAATGTTGAACGACTATCCCAACTAAAATCTATCCACTCAACAAAAATTATTTCACACCTCATCTTGGTCAGGATCGATTTGAAATCTATCATGGTTTCAGAGAAATCATACACCATGGTTCGTTGTTCTTGTAGAATGTTGAACGACTATCCCAACTAAAATCTATCCTATCTATTATTTCACAGACTCATCTTGGTCAGGATCGATTTGAAATCTATCATGGTTTCAGAGAAATCATACTCCATGGTTCGTTGTTCTTGTAGAATGTTGAACGACTATCCCAACTAAAATCTATCCACTCAACAAAAATTATTTCACACCACAGACTTATCTTGGTCAGGATCGATTTCAGAGAAATCATACTCCATGGTTCGTTGTTCTTGTAGAATGTTGAACGACTATCCCAACTAAAATCTATCCACTCAACAAAAATTATTTCAGAGAAATCATACTCCATGGTTCGTTGTTCTTGTAGAATGTTGAACGACTACCCCAACTAAAATCTATCCACTCAACAAAAATTATTTCACACCACAGACTCATCTTGGTCAGGATCGATTTGAAATCTATCATGGTTTCAGAGAAATCATACTCCATGGTTCGTTGTTCTTGTAAAATGTTGAACGACTACCCCAACTAAAATCTATCCACTCAACAAAAATTATTTCACACCACAGACTCATCTTGGTCAGGATCGATTTGAAATCTATCATGGTTTCAGAGAAATCATACTTAATGGTTCCTTGTTCTTGTAGAATGTTGAACGACTGCCCCTAACTAAAATCTATCCACTCAACAAAAATTATTTCACACCACAGACTCATCTTGGTCAGGATCGATTTGAAATCTATCATGGTTTCAGAGAAATCATATTCCATGGTTCGTTGTTCTTGTAAAATGTTGAACGACTACCCCAACTAAAATCTATCCACTCAACAAAAATTATTTCACACCACAGACTCATCTTGGTCAGGATCGATTTGAAATCTATCATGGTTTCAGAGAAATCCTACTCCATGGTTCGTTGTTCTTGTAGAATGTTGAACGACTATCCCAACTAAAATCTATCCACTCAACAAAAATTATTTCACACCACAGACTCATCTTGGTCAGGATCGATTTGAAATCTATCATGGTTTCAGAGAAATCATACTCCATGGTTCGTTGTTCTTGTAGAATGTTGAACGACTATCCCAACTAAAATCTATCCACTCAACAAAAATTATTTCACACCTCATCTTGGTCAGGATCGATTTGAAATCTATCATGGTTTCAGAGAAATCATACACCATGGTTCGTTGTTCTTGTAGAATGTTGAACGACTATCCCAACTAAAATCTATCCTATCTATTATTTCACAGACTCATCTTGGTCAGGATCGATTTGAAATCTATCATGGTTTCAGAGAAATCATACTCCATGGTTCGTTGTTCTTGTAGAATGTTGAACGACTATCCCAACTAAAATCTATCCACTCAACAAAAATTATTTCACACCACAGACTTATCTTGGTCAGGATCGATTTCAGAGAAATCATACTCCATGGTTCGTTGTTCTTGTAGAATGTTGAACGACTATCCCAACTAAAATCTATCCACTCAACAAAAATTATTTCAGAGAAATCATACTCCATGGTTCGTTGTTCTTGTAGAATGTTGAACGACTACCCCAACTAAAATCTATCCACTCAACAAAAATTATTTCACACCACAGACTCATCTTGGTCAGGATCGATTTGAAATCTATCATGGTTTCAGAGAAATCATACTCCATGGTTCGTTGTTCTTGTAAAATGTTGAACGACTACCCCAACTAAAATCTATCCACTCAACAAAAATTATTTCACACCACAGACTCATCTTGGTCAGGATCGATTTGAAATCTATCATGGTTTCAGAGAAATCATACTCTATGGTTCGTTGTTCTTGTAGAATGTTGAACGACTGCCCCTAACTAAAATCTATCCACTCAACAAAAATTATTTCACACCACAGACTCATCTTGGTCAGGATCGATTTGAAATCTATCATGGTTTCAGAGAAATCATATTCCATGGTTCGTTGTTCTTGTAAAATGTTGAACGACTACCCCAACTAAAATCTATCCACTCAACAAAAATTATTTCACACCACAGACTCATCTTGGTCAGGATCGATTTGAAATCTATCATGGTTTCAGAGAAATCCTACTCCATGGTTCGTTGTTCTTGTAGAATGTTGAACGACTATCCCAACTAAAATCTATCCACTCAACAAAAATTATTTCAGGGAAATCATACTCCATGGTAAGTTGTTCTTGTAGAATGTTGAACGACTACCCCAACTAAAATCTATCCACTCAACAAAAATTATTTCACACCACAGACTCATCTTGGTCAGGATCGATTTGAAATCTATCATGGTTTCAGAGAAATCATACTCCATGGTTCGTTGTTCTTGTAGAATGTTGAACAACTACCCCTAACTAAAATCTATCCACTCAACAAAAATTATTTCACACCACAGACTCATCTTGGTCAGGATCGATTTGACATCTATCATGGTTTCAGAGAAATCATACTCCATGGTTCGTTGTTCTTGTAGAATGTTGAACGACTATCCCAACTAAAATCTATCCACTCAACAAAAATTATTTCACACCACAGACTCATCTTGGTCAGGATCGATTTGAAATCTTTCATGGTTTCAGAGAAATCATACTCCATGGTTCGTTGTTCTTGTAGAATGTTGAACGACTATCCCAACTAAAATCTATCCACTCAACAAAAATTATTTCACACCACAGACTCATCTTGGTCAGGATCGATTTGAAATCTATCATGGTTTCAGAGAAATCATACTCCATGGTTCGTTGTTCTTGTAGAATGTTGAACGACTATCGAAACTAAAATCTATCCACTCAACAAAAATTATTTCAGAGAAATCATACTCCATGATTCGTTGTTCTTGTAGAATGTTGAACGACTACCCCAACTAAAATCTATCCACTCAACAAAAATTATTTCACACCACAGACTCATCTTGGTCAGGATCGATTTGAAATCTATCATGGTTTCAGAGAAATCATACTCCATGGTTCGTTGTTCTTGTAAAATGTTGAACGACTACCATTAACTAAAATCTATCCACTCAACAAAAATTATTTCACACCACAGACTCATCTTGGTCAGGATCGATTTGAAATCTATCATGGTTTCAGAGAAATCATAGTCCATGGTAAGTTGTTCTTGTAGAATGTTGAACGACTACCCCTAACTAAAATCTATCCACTCAACAAAAATTATTTCACACCACAGACTCATCTTGGTCAGGATCGATTTGAAATCTATCATGGTTTCAGGGAAATCATACTCCATGGTAAGTTGTTCTTGTAGAATGTTGAACGACTACCCCAACTAAAATCTATCCACTCAACAAAAATTATTTCACACCACAGACTCATCTTGGTCAGGATCGATTTGAAATCTATCATGGTTTCAGAGAAATCATACTCCATGGTAAGTTGTTCTTGTAGAATGTTGAACGACTATCCCAACTAAAATCTATCCACTCAACAAAAATTATTTCACACCACAGACTCATCTTGGTCAGGATCGATTTGAAATCTATCATGGTTTCAGAGAAATCATACACCATGGTTCGTTGTTCTTGTAGAATGTTGAACGACTATCCCAACTAAAATCTATCCTATCTATTATTTCACAGACTCATCTTGGTCAGGATCGATTTGAAATCTATCATGGTTTCAGAGAAATCATACTCCATGGTTCGTTGTTCTTGTAGAATGTTGAACGACTATCCCAACTAAAATCTATCCACTCAACAAAAATTATTTCACACCACAGACTTATCTTGGTCAGGATCGATTTCAGAGAAATCATACTCCATGGTTCGTTGTTCTTGTAGAATGTTGAACGACTATCCCAACTAAAATCTATCCACTCAACAAAAATTATTTCAGAGAAATCATACTCCATGGTTCGTTGTTCTTGTAGAATGTTGAACGACTACCCCAACTAAAATCTATCCACTCAACAAAAATTATTTCACACCACAGACTCATCTTGGTCAGGATCGATTTGAAATCTATCATGGTTTCAGAGAAATCATACTCCATGGTTCGTTGTTCTTGTAAAATGTTGAACGACTACCCCAACTAAAATCTATCCACTCAACAAAAATTATTTCACACCACAGACTCATCTTGGTCAGGATCGATTTGAAATCTATCATGGTTTCAGAGAAATCATACTCTATGGTTCGTTGTTCTTGTAGAATGTTGAACGACTGCCCCTAACTAAAATCTATCCACTCAACAAAAATTATTTCACACCACAGACTCATCTTGGTCAGGATCGATTTGAAATCTATCATGGTTTCAGAGAAATCATATTCCATGGTTCGTTGTTCTTGTAAAATGTTGAACGACTACCCCAACTAAAATCTATCCACTCAACAAAAATTATTTCACACCACAGACTCATCTTGGTCAGGATCGATTTGAAATCTATCATGGTTTCAGAGAAATCCTACTCCATGGTTCGTTGTTCTTGTAGAATGTTGAACGACTATCCCAACTAAAATCTATCCACTCAACAAAAATTATTTCAGGGAAATCATACTCCATGGTAAGTTGTTCTTGTAGAATGTTGAACGACTACCCCAACTAAAATCTATCCACTCAACAAAAATTATTTCACACCACAGACTCATCTTGGTCAGGATCGATTTGAAATCTATCATGGTTTCAGAGAAATCATACTCCATGGTTCGTTGTTCTTGTAGAATGTTGAACAACTACCCCTAACTAAAATCTATCCACTCAACAAAAATTATTTCACACCACAGACTCATCTTGGTCAGGATCGATTTGACATCTATCATGGTTTCAGAGAAATCATACTCCATGGTTCGTTGTTCTTGTAGAATGTTGAACGACTATCCCAACTAAAATCTATCCACTCAACAAAAATTATTTCACACCACAGACTCATCTTGGTCAGGATCGATTTGAAATCTTTCATGGTTTCAGAGAAATCATACTCCATGGTTCGTTGTTCTTGTAGAATGTTGAACGACTATCCCAACTAAAATCTATCCACTCAACAAAAATTATTTCACACCACAGACTCATCTTGGTCAGGATCGATTTGAAATCTATCATGGTTTCAGAGAAATCATACTCCATGGTTCGTTGTTCTTGTAGAATGTTGAACGACTATCGAAACTAAAATCTATCCACTCAACAAAAATTATTTCAGAGAAATCATACTCCATGATTCGTTGTTCTTGTAGAATGTTGAACGACTACCCCAACTAAAATCTATCCACTCAACAAAAATTATTTCACACCACAGACTCATCTTGGTCAGGATCGATTTGAAATCTATCATGGTTTCAGAGAAATCATACTCCATGGTTCGTTGTTCTTGTAGAATGTTGAACGACTACGCCTAACTAAAATCTATCCACTCAACAAAAATTATTTCACACCACAGGCTCATCTTGGTCAGTATCGATTTGAAATCTATCATGGTTTCAGAGAAATCGTACTCCATGGTTCGTTGTTCTTGTAGAATGTTGAACGACTATCCCAACTAAAATCTATCCACTCAACAAAAATTATTTCAGAGAAATCATGCTCCATGGTAAGTTGTTCTTGTAGAATGTTGAACGACTACCCCTAACTAAAATCTATCCACTCAACAAAAATTATTTCACACCACAGACTCATCTTGGTCAGAATCAATTTGAAATCTATCATGGTTTCAGAGAAATCATACTCCATGGTAAGTTGTTCTTGTAGAATGTTGAACGACTACCCCTAACTAAAATCTATCCACTCAACAAAAATTATTTCAGAGAAATCATACTCCATGGTTCGTTGTTCTTGTAGAATGTTGAACGACTATCCCAACTAAAATCTATCCACTCACCAAAATTATTTCAGAGAAATCATACTCCATGGTAAGTTGTTCTTGTAGAATGTTGAACGACTACCCCAACTAAAGTCTATCCACTCAACGAAAATTATTTCACACCACAGACTCATCTTGGTCAGGATCGATTTGAAATCTATCATGGTTTCAGAGAAATCATACTCCATGGTAAGTTGTTCTTGTAAAATGTTGAACGACTACCCCAACTAAAATCTATCCACTCAACAAAAATTATTTCATACCACAGACTCATCTTGGTCAGGATCGATTTGAAATCTATCATGGTTTCAGAGAAATCATACTCCATGGTTCGTTGTTCTTGTAGAATGTTGAACGACTATCCCAACTAAAATCTATCCACTCAACAAAAATTATTTCACACCACAGACTCATCTTGGTCAGGATCGATTTGAAATCTATCATGGTTTCAGAGAAATCATACTCCATGGGTCGCTGTTCTTGTAGAATGTTGAACGACTACCCCAACTAAAATCTATCCACTCAACAAAAATTATTTCACACCACAGACTCATCTTGGTCAGGATCGATTTGAAATCTATCATGGTTTCAGAGAAATCATAGTCCATGGTAAGTTGTTCTTGTAGAATGTTGAACGACTACCCCAACTAAAATCTATCCACTCAACAAAAATTATTTCAGAGAAATCATACTCCATGGTTCGTTGTTCTTGTAGAATGTTGAACGACTACCCCAACTAAAATCTATCCACTCAACAAAAATTATTTCACACCACAGACTCATCTTGGTCAGGATCGATTTAAAATCTATCATGGTTTCAGAGAAATCATACTCCATGGTTCGTTGTTCTTGTAAAATGTTGAACGACTACCCCAACTAAAATCTATCCACTTAACAAAAATTATTTCACACCACAGACTCATCTTGGTCAGGATCGATTTGAAATCTATCATGGTTTCAGAGAAATCATACTCCATGGTTCGTTGTTCTTGTACAATGTTGAACGACTATCCCAACTAAAATCTATCCACTCAACAAAAATTATTTCACACCACAGACTCATCTTGGTCAGGATCGATTTGAAATCTATCATGGTTTCAGAGAAATCATACTCCATGGTTCGTTGTTCTTGTAAAATGTTGAACGACTACCCCAACTAAAATCTATCCACTCAACAAAAATTATTTCACACCACAGACTCATCTTGGTCAGGATCGATTTGAAATCTATCATGGTTTCAGAGAAATCGTACTCCATGGTTCGTTGTTCTTGTAGAATGTTGAACGACTATCCCAACTAAAATCTATCCACTCAACAAAAATTATTTCACACCACAGACTCATCTTGGTCAGGATCGATTTGAAATCTATCATGGTTTCAGAGAAATCATACTCCATGGTTCGTTGTTCTTGTAGAATGTTGAACGACTATCCCAACTAAAATCTATCCACTCAACAAAAATTAGTTCACACCACAGATTCATCTTGGTCAGGATCGATTTAAAATCTATCATGGTTTCAGAGAAATCATACTCCATGGTTCGTTGTTCTTGTAAAATGTTGAACGACTACCCCAACTAAAATCTATCCACTCAACAAAAATTATTTCACACCACAGACTCATCTTGGTCAGGATCGATTTGAAATCAATCATGGTTTCAGAGAAATCATACTCCATGGTTCGTTGTTCTTGTAAAATGATGAACGACTACCCCAACTAAAATCTATCCACTCAACAAAAATTATTTCACACCACAGACTCATCTTGGTCAGGATCGATTTGAAATCTATCATGGTTTCAGAGAAATCATACTCCATGGTTCGTTGTTCTTGTAAAATGTTGAACGACTACCCCAACTAAAATCTATCCACTCAACAAAAATTATTTCACACCACAGACTCATCTTGGTCAGGATCGATTTGAAATCTATTATGGTTTCAGAGAAATCATACTCCATGGTTCGTTGTTCTTGTAGAATGTTGAACGACTATCCCAACTAAAATCTATCCACTCAACAAAAATTATTTCAGAGAAATCATACTCCATGGTTCGTTGTTCTTGTAGAATGTTGAACGACTACCCCAACTAAAATCTATCCACTCAACAAAAATTATTTCACACCACAGACTCATCTTGGTCAGGATCGATTTGAAATCTATCATGGTTTCAGAGAAATCATACTCCATGGTTCGTTGTTTTTGTAAAATGTTGAACGACTACCCCAACTAAAATCTATCCACTCAACAAAAATTATTTCACACCACAGACTCATCTTGGTCAGGATCGATTTGAAATCTATCGTGGTTTCAGAAAAATCATACTCTATGGTTCGTTGTTCTTGTAAAATGTTGAACGACTACCCCAACTAAAATCTATCCACTCAACAAAAATTATTTCACACCACAGACTCATCTTGGTCATTATCGATTTGAAATCGATCATGGTTTCAGAGAAATCATACTCCATGGTTCGTTGTTCTTGTAGAATGTTGAACGACTATCCCAACTAAAATCTATCCACTCAACAAAAATTATTTCACACCACAGACTCATCTTGGTCAGGATCGATTTGAAATCTATCATGGTTTCAGAGAAAACATACTTCATGTTTCGTTGTTCTTGTAGAATGTTGAACGACTATACCCAACTAAAATCTATCCACTCAACAAAAATTATTTCACACCACAGACTCATCTTGGTCAGGATCGATTTGAAATCTATCATGGTTTCAGAGAAATCATACTCCATGGTTCGTTGTTCTTGTAGAATGTTGAACGACTATCCCAACTAAAATCTATCCACTCAACAAAAATTATTTCAGAGAAATCATACTCCATGGTTCGTTGTTCTTGTAGAATGTTGAACGACTACCCCAACTAAAATCTATGCACTCAACAAATATTATTTCACACCACAGACTCATCTTGGTCAGGATCGATTTGAAATCTATCATGGTTTCAGAGAAATCATACTTCATGGTAAGTTGTTCTTGTAGAATGTTGAACGACTACCCCTAACTAAAATCTATCCACTCAACAAAAATTATTTCACACCACAGACTCATCTTGGTCAGGATCGATTTGAAATCTATCATGGTTTCAGAGAAATCATACTCCATTTTTCGTTGTTCTTGTAGAATGTTGAACGACTGCCCCTAACTAAAATCTATCCACTCAACAAAAATTATTTCACACCACAGACTCATCTTGGTCAGGATCGATTTGAAATCTATCATGGTTTCAGAGAAATCATAGTCCATGGTAAGTTGTTCTTGTAGAATGTTGAACGACTACCCCTAACTAAAATCTATCCACTCAACAAAAATTATTTCACACCACAGACTCATCTTGGTCAGGATCGATTTGAAATCTATCATGGTTTCAGAGAAATCATACTCCATGGTTCGTTGTTCTTGTAGAATGTTGAACGACTATCCCAACTAAAATCTATCCACTCAACAAAAATTATTTCAGAGAAATCATACTCCATGGTTCGTTGTTCTTGTAGAATGTTGAACGACTACCCCAACTAAAATCTTTCCACTCAACAAAAATTATTTCACACCACAGACTCATCTTGGTCAGGATCGATTTGAAATCTATCATGGTTTCAGAGAAATCATACTCCATGGTTCGTTGTTCTTGTAGAATGTTGAACGACTATCCCAACTAAAATCTATCCACTCAACAAAAATTATTTCACAACAAAGACTCATCTTGGTCAGGATCGATTTGAAATCTATCATGGTTTCAGAGAAATCATACTCCATTTTAAGTTGTTCTTGTAGAATGTTGAACGACTACCCCAACTAAAGTCTATCCACTCAACGAGAATTATTTCACACCACAGACTCATCTTGGTCAGGATCGATTTGAAATCTATCATGGTTTCAGAGAAATCATACTCCATGGTTCGTTGTTCTTGTAAAATGTTGAACGACTACCCCAACTAAAATCTATCCACTCAACAAAAATTATTTCACACCACAGACTCATCTTGGTCAGGATCGATTTGAAATCTATCATGGTTTCAGAGAAATCATACTCCATGGTTCGTTGTTCTTGTAGAATGTTGAACGACTATCCCAACTAAAATCTATCCACTCAACAAAAATTATTTCACACCACAGACTCATCTTGGTCAGGATCGATTTGAAATCTATCATGGTTTCAGAGAAATCATACTCCATGGTTCGTTGTTCTTGTAGAATGTTGAACGACTATCCCAACTAAAATCTATCCACTCAACAAAAATTATTTCACACCACAGACTCATCTTGGTCAGGATCGATTTGAAATCTATCACGGTTTCAGAGAAATCATACTCCATGGTTCGTTGTTCTTGTGGAATGTTGAACGACTATCCCAACTAAAATCTATCCACTCAACAAAAATTATTTCAGAGAAATCATACTCCATGGTTCGTTGTTCTTGTAGAATGTTGAACGACTACCCCAACTAAAATCTATCCACTCAACAAAAATTATTTCACACCACAGACTCATCTTGGTCAGGATCGATTTGAAATCTATCATGGTTTCAGAGAAATCATACTCCATGGTTCGTTGTTCTTGTAAAATGTTGAACGACTACCCCAACTAAAATCTATCCACTCAACAAAAATTATTTCACACCACAGACTCATCTTGGTCAGGATCGATTTGAAATCTATTATGGTTTCAGAGAAATCATACCCCATGGTTCGTTGTTCTTGTAAAATGTTGAACGACTACCCCAACTAAAATCTATCCACTCAACAAAAATTATTTCACACCACAGACTCATCTTGGTCAGGATCGATTTGAAATCTATCATGGTTTCAGAGAAATCATACTCCATGGTTCGTTGTTCTTGTAGAATGTTGAACGACTATCCCAACTAAAATCTATCCACTCAACAAAAATTATTTCACACCACAGACTCATCTTGATCATTATCGATTTGAAATCTATCATGGTTTCAGAAACATCATACTCCATGGTTCGTTGTTCTTGTAAAATGTTGAACGACTACCCCAACTAAAATCTATCCACTCAACAAAAATTATTTCACACCACAGACTCATCTTCGTCAGGATCGATTTGGAATCTATCGTGGTTTCAGAGAAATCATACTCCATGGTAAGTTGTTCTTGTAGAATGTTGAACGACTATCCCAACTAAAATCTATCCACTCAACAAAAATTATTTCACACCACAGACTCATCTTGGTCAGGATCGATTTGAAATCTATCATGGTTTCAGAGAAATCATACTCCATGGTTCGTTGTTTTTGTAGAATGTTGAACGACTATCCCAACTAAAATCTATCCACTCAACAAAAATTATTTCACACCAAAGACTCATCTTGGTCAGGATCGATTTGAAATTTATCATGGTTTCAGAGAAATCATACTCCATGGTTCGTTGTTCTTGTAGAATGTTGAACGACTATCCCAACTAAAATCTATCCACTCAACAAAAATTATTTCAGAGAAATCATACTCCATGGTTCGTTGTTCTTGTAGAATGTTGAACGACTACCCCAACTAAAATCTTTCCACTCAACAAAAATTATTTCACACCACAGACTCATCTTGGTCAGGATCGATTTGAAATCTATCATGGTTTCAGAGAAATCATACTCCATGGTTCGTTGTTCTTGTAGAATGTTGAACGACTATCCCAACTAAAATCTATAAACTCAACAAAAATTATTTCACAACAAAGACTCATCTTGGTCAGGATCGATTTGAAATCTATCATGGTTTCAGAGAAATCATACTCCATTTTAAGTTGTTCTTGTAGAATGTTGAACTACTACCCCAACTAAAGTCTACCCACTCAACGAGAATTATTTCACACCACAGACTCATCTTGGTCAGGATCGATTTGAAATCTATCATGGTTTCAGAGAAATCATACTCCATGGTTCGTTGTTCTTGTAAAATGTTGAACGACTACCCCAACTAAAATCTATCCACTCAACAAAAATTATTTCACACCACAGACTCATCTTGGTCAGGATCGATTTGAAATCTATCATGGTTTCAGAGAAATCATACTCCATGGTTCGTTGTTCTTGTAGAATGTTGAACGACTATCCCAACTAAAATCTATCCACTCAACAAAAATTATTTCACACCACAGACTCATCTTGGTCAGGATCGATTTGAAATCTATCATGGTTTCAGAGAAATCATACTCCATGGTTCGTTGTTCTTGTAGAATGTTGAACGACTATCCCAACTAAAATCTATCCACTCAACAAAAATTATTTCACACCACAGACTCATCTTGGTCAGGATCGATTTGAAATCTATCACGGTTTCAGAGAAATCATACTCCATGGTTCGTTGTTCTTGTGGAATGTTGAACGACTATCCCAACTAAAATCTATCCACTCAACAAAAATTATTTCAGAGAAATCATACTCCATGGTTCGTTGTTCTTGTAGAATGTTGAACGACTACCCCAACTAAAATCTATCCACTCAACAAAAATTATTTCACACCACAGACTCATCTTGGTCAGGATCGATTTGAAATCTATCATGGTTTCAGAGAAATCATACTCCATGGTTCGTTGTTCTTGTAAAATGTTGAACGACTACCCCAACTAAAATCTATCCACTCAACAAAAATTATTTCACACCACAGACTCCTCTTGGTCAGGATCGATTTGAAATCTATTATGGTTTCAGAGAAATCATACCCCATGGTTCGTTGTTCTTGTAAAATGTTGAACGACTACCCCAACTAAAATCTATCCACTCAACAAAAATTATTTCACACCACAGACTCATCTTGGTCAGGATCGATTTGAAATCTATCATGGTTTCAGAGAAATCATACTCCATGGTTCGTTGTTCTTGTAGAATGTTGAACGACTATCCCAACTAAAATCTATCCACTCAACAAAAATTATTTCACACCACAGACTCATCTTGATCAGGATCGATTTGAAATCTATCATGGTTTCAGAAACATCATACTCCATGGTTCGTTGTTCTTGTAAAATGTTCAACGACTACCCCAACTAAAATCTATCCACTCAACAAAAATTATTTCACACCACAGACTCATCTTCGTCAGGATCGATTTGGAATCTATCATGGTTTCAGAGAAATCATACTCCATGGTAAGTTGTTCTTGTAGAATGTTGAACGACTATCCCAACTAAAATCTATCCACTCAACAAAAATTATTTCACACCACAGACTCATCTTGGTCAGGATCGATTTGAAATCTATCATGGTTTCAGAGAAATCATACTCCATGGTTCGTTGTTCTTGTAGAATGTTGAACGACTATCCCAACTAAAATCTATCCACTCAACAAAAATTATTTCACACCAAAGACTCATCTTGGTCAGGATCGATTTGAAATTTATCATGGTTTCAGAGAAATCATACTCCATGGTTCGTTGTTCTTGTAGAATGTTGAACGACTATCCCAACTAAAATCTATCCACTCAAAAAAAAGTTATTTCACACCACAGACTCATCTTGGTCAGGATCGATTTGAAATCTATCATGGTTTCAGAGAAATCATACTCCATGGTTCGTTGTTCTTGTAGAATGTTGAACGACTATCCCAACTAAAATCTATCCACTCAACAAAAATTATTTCACACCAAAGACTCATCTTGGTCAGGATCGATTTGAAATTTATCATGGTTTCAGAGAAATCATACTCCATGGTTCGTTGTTCTTGTAAAATGTTGAACGACTACCCCAACTAAAATCTATCCACTCAACAAAAATTATTTCACACCACAGACTCATCTTGGTCAGGATCGATTTGAAATCTATCATGGTTTCAGAGAAATCATACCCCATGGTTCGTTGTTCTTGTAAAATGTTGAACGACTACCCCAACTAAAATCTATCCACTCAAAAAAATTATTTCAGAGAAATCATACTCCATGGTTCGTTGTTCTTGTAGAATGTTGAACGACTACCCCAACTAAAATCTATCCACTCAACAAAAATTATTTCACACCACAGACTCATCTTGGTCAGGATCGATTTGAAATCTATCATGGTTTCAGAGAAATCATACTCCATGGTTCGTTGTTCTTGTAGAATGTTGAACGACCATCCCAACTAAAATCTATCCACTCAACAAAAATTATTTCACAACAAAGACTCCTCTTGGTCAGGATCGATTTGAAATCTATCATGGTTTCAGAGAAATCATACTCCATTTTAAGTTGTTCTTGTAGAATGTTGAACGACTACCCCAACTAAAGTCTATCCACTCAACGAAAATTATTTCACACCACAGACTCATCTTGGTCAGGATCGATTTGAAATCTATCATATTTTCAGAGAAATCATACTCCATGGTTCGTTGTTCTTGTAAAATGTTGAACGACTACCCCAACTAAAATCTATCCACTCAACAAAAATTATTTCAGAGAAATCATACTCCATGGTTCGTTGTTCTTGTAGAATGTTGAACGACTACCCCAACTAAAATCTATCCACTCAACAAAAATTATTTCACACCACAGACTCATCTTGGTCAGGATCGATTTGAAATCTATCATGGTTTCAGAGAAATCATACTCCATGGTTCGTTGTTCTTGTAGAATGTTGAACGACTACCCCTAACTAAAATCTATCCACTCAACAAAAATTATTTCACACCAAAGACTCATCTTGGTCAGGATCGACTTGAAATCTATCATGGTTTCAGAGAAATCATACTCCATGGTAAGTTGTTCTTGTAGAATGTTGAACGACTACCCCAACTAAAGTCTATCCACTCAACAAAAATTATTTCACACCACAGACTCATCTTGGTCAGGATCAATTTGAAATCTATCATGGTTTCAGAGAAATCATACTCCATGGTTCGTTGTTCTCGTAGAATGTTGAACGACTATCCCAACTAAAATCTATCCACTCAACAAAAATTATTTCAGAGAAATCATACTCCATGGTTCGTTGTTCTTGTAGAATGTTGAACGACTACCCCAACTAAAATCTATCCACTCAACAAAAATTATTTCACACCACAGACTCATCTTGGTCAGGATCGATTTGAAATCTATCATGGTTTCAGAGAAATCATACCCCATGGCTCGTTGTTCTTGTAAAATGTTGAACGACTACCCCAACTAAAATCTATCCACTCAACAAAAATTATTTCACACCACAGACTCATCTTGGTCAGGATCGATTTGAAATCTATCATGGTTTCAGAGAAATCATACTCCATGGTTCGTTGTTCTTGTAGAATGTTGAACGATTATCCCAACTAAAATCCATCCACTCAACAAGAATTATTTCAGAGAAATCATACTCCATGGTTCGTTGTTCTTGTAGAATGTTGAACGACTACCCCAACTAAAATCTACCCACTCAACAAAAATTATTTCACAAAACAGACTCATCTTGGTCAGGATCGATTTGAAATCTATCATGGTTTCAGAGAAATCATACTCCATGGTTCGTTGTTCTTGTAAAATGTTGAACGACTACCCCAACTAAAATCTATCCACTCAACAAAAATTATTTCACACCACAGACTCATCTTGGTCAGGATCGATTTGAAATCTATCATGGTTTCAGAAAAATCATACTCCATGGTTCGTTGTTCTTGTAAAATGTTGAACGACTACCCCAACTAAAATCTATCCACTCTACAAAAATTATTTCACACCACAGACTCATCTTGGTCAGGATCGATTTGAAATCTATCATGGTTTCAGAGAAATCATACTCCATGGTTCGTTGTTCTTGTAGAATGTTGAACGACTATCCCAACTAAAATCTATCCACTCAACAAAAATTATTTCACACCACAGAATCATCTTGGTCAGGATCGATTTGAAATCTATCATGGTTTCAGAGAAATCATACTCCATGGTTCGTTGTTCTTGTAGAATGTTGAACGACTATCCCAACTAAAATCTATCCACTCAACAAAAATTATTTCACACCACAGACTCATCTTGGTCAGGATCGATTTGAAATCTATCATGGTTTCAGAGAAATCATACTGCATGGTTCGCTGTTCTTGTAGAATGTTGAACGACTATCAAAACTAAAATCTAGCCACTCAACAAAAATTATTTCAGAGAAATCATACTCCATGGTTCGTTGTTCTTGTAGAATGTTGAACGACTACCCCAACTAAAATCTATCCACTCAACAAAAATTATTTCACACCACAGACTCATCTTGGTCAGGATCGATTTGAAATCTATCATGGTTTCAGAGAAATCATACTCCATGGTAAGTTGTTCTTGTAGAATGTTGAACGACTACCCCTAACTAAAATCTATCCACTCAACAAAAATTCTTTCACACCAAAGACTCATCTTGGTCAGGATCGACTTGAAATCTATCATGGTTTCAGAGAAATCATACTCCATGGTAAGTTGTTCTTGTAGAATGTTGAACGACTACCCCAACTAAAGTCTATCCACTCAACGAAAATTATATCACACCACAGACTCATCTTGGTCAGGATCGATTTGAAATCTATCATGGTTTCAGAGAAATCATACTCCATGGTTCGTTGTTCTTGTAGAATGTTGAACGACTATCCCAACTAAAATCTATCCACTCAACAAAAATTATTTCACACCACAGACTCATCTTGGTCAGGATCGATTTGAAATCTATCATGGTTTCAGAGAAATCATACTCCATGGTTCGTTGTTCTTGTAGAATGTTGAACGACTACCCCAACTAAAATCTATCCACTCAACAAAAATTATTTCACACCACAGACTCATCTTGGTCAGGATCGATTTGAAATCTATCATGGTTTCAGAGAAATCATACTCCATGGTTCGTTGTTCTAGAATGTTGAACGACTATCCCAACTAAAATCTATCCACTCAACAAAAATTATTTCAGAGGAATCATACTCCATGGTTCGTTGTTCTTGTAGAATGTTGAACGACTACCCCAACTAAAATCTATCCACTCAACAAAAATTATTTCACACCACAGACTCATCTTGGTCAGGATCGATTTGAAATCTATCATGGTTTCAGAGAAATCATACTCCATGGTTCGTTGTTCTTGTAAAATGTTGAACGACTACCCCAACTAAAATGTTGTTGTAAAAAGACTCATCTTGGTCAGGATCGATTTGAAATCTATCATGGTTTCAGAGAAATCATACTCCATGGTTCGTTGTTCTTGTAGAATGTTGAACGACTATCCCAACTAAAATCTATCCACTCAACAAAAATTATTTAAAACCACAGAATCATCTTGGTCAGGATCGATTTGAAATCTATCATGGTTTCAGAGAAATCATACTCCATGGTTCGTTGTTCTTGTAGAATGTTGAACGACTATCCCAACTAAAATCTATCCACTCAACAAAAATTATTTCAGAGAAATCATACTCCATGGTTCGTTGTTCTTGTAGAATGTTGAACGACTATCCCAACTAAAATCTATCCACTCAACAAAAATTATTTCAGAGAAATCATACTCAATGGTTCGTTGTTCTTGTAGAATGTTGAACAACTACCCCAACTAAAATCTATCCACTCAACAAAAATTATTTCACACCACAGACTCATCTTGGTCATAATCGATTTGAAATCTATCATGGTTTCAGAGAAATCATACTCCATGGTTCGTTGTTCTTGTAAAATGTTGAACGACTACCCCAACTAAAATCTATCCACTCAACAAAAATTATTTCACACCACAGATTCATCTTGGTCAGGATCGATTTGAAATCTATCATGGTTTCAGAGAAATCATACTCCATGGTTCGCTGTTCTTGTAAAATGGTGAACGACTACCCCAACTAAAATCTATCCACTCAACAAAAATTATTTCACACCACAGACTCATCTTGGTCAGGATCGATTTGAAATCAACTAAAATCTATCCACTCAACAAAAATTATTTCACACCACAGACTCATCTTGGTCAGGATCGATTTGAAATCTATCATGGTTTCAGAGAAATCATACTCCATGGTTCGTTGTTCTTGTAGAATGTTGAACGACTATCCCAACTAAAATCTATCCACTCAACAAAAATTATTTCACACCACAGACTCATCTTGGTCAGGATCGATTTGAAATCTATCATGGTTTCAGAGAAATCATACTCCATGGTTCGTTGTTCTTGTAAAATGTTGAACGACTACCCCAACTAAAATCTATTCACTCAACAAAAATTATTTCACACCACGGACTCATCTTGGTCAGGATCGACTTGAAATCTATCATGGTTTCAGAGAAATCATACTCCATGGTTCGTTGTTCTCGTAGAATGTTGAACGACTACCCCAACTAAAATCTATCCACTCAACAAAAATTATTTCACACCACAGACTCATCTTGGTCAGGATCGATTTGAAATCTATCATGATTTCAGAGAAATCATACTCCATGGTTCGTTGTTCTTGTAAAATGTTGAACGACTACCCCAACTAAAATCTATCCACTCAACAAAAATTATTTCACACCACAGACTCATCTTGGTCGGGATCGATTTGAAATCTATCATGGTTTCAGAGAAATCATACTCCATGGTTCGTTGTTCTTGTAGAATGTTGAACGACTATCCCAACTAAAATCTATCCACTCAACAAAAATTATTTCAGAGAAATCATACTCCATGGTTCGTTGTTCTTGTAGAATGTTGAACGACTATCCCAACTAAAATCTATCCACTCAACAAAAATTATTTCAGAGAAATCATACTCCATGGTTCGTTGTTCTTGTAAAATGTTGAACGACTACCCCAACTAAAATCTATTCACTCAACAAAAATTATTTCACACCACAGACTCATCTTGGTCAGGATCGATTTGAAATCTATCATGGTTTCAGAGAAATCATACTCCATGGTTCGCTGTTCTTGTAGAATGTTGAACGACTATCCCAACTAAAATCTATCCACTCAACAAAAATTATTTCACACCACAGACTCATCTTGGTCAGGATCGATTTGAAATCTATCATGGTTTCAGAGAAATCATACTCCATGGTTCGTTGTTCTTGTAGAATGTTGAACGACTATCCCAACTAAAATCTATCCACTCAACAAAACTTATTTCAGAGGAATCATACTCCATGGTTCGTTGTTCTTGTAGAATGTTGAACGACTACCCCAACTAAAATCTATCCACTCAACAAAAATTATTTCACACCACAGACTCATCTTGGTCAGGATCGATTTGAAATCTATCATGGTTTCAGAGAAACCATACTCCATGGTTCGTTGTTCTTGTAAAATGTTGAACGACTACCCCAACTAAAATGTTGTTGTAAAAAGACTCATCTTGGTCAGGATCGATTTGAAATCTATCATGGTTTCAGAGAAATCATACTCCATGGTTCGTTGTTCTTGTAGAATGTTGAACGACTATCCCAACTAAAATCTATCCACTCAACAAAAATTATTTCAAACCACAGAATCATCTTGGTCAGGATCGATTTGAAATCTATCATGGTTTCAGAGAAATCATACTCCATGGTTCGTTGTTCTTGTAGAATGTTGAACGACTATCCCAACTAAAATCTATCCACTCAACAAAAATTATTTCAGAGAAATCATACTCCATGGTTCGTTGTTCTTGTAGAATGTTGAACGACTATCCCAACTAAAATCTATCCACTCAACAAAAATTATTTCAGAGAAATCATACTCAATGGTTCGTTGTTCTTGTAGAATGTTGAACAACTACCCCAACTAAAATCTATCCACTCAACAAAAATTATTTCACACCACAGACTCATCTTGGTCAGGATCGATTTGAAATCTATCATGGTTTCAGAGAAATCATACTCCATGGTTCGTTGTTCTTGTAAAATGTTGAACGACTACCCCAACTAAAATCTATCCACTCAACAAAAATTATTTCACACCACAGATTCATCTTGGTCAGGATCGATTTGAAATCTATCATGGTTTCAGAGAAATCATACTCCATGGTTCGCTGTTCTTGTAAAATGGTGAACGACTACCCCAACTAAAATCTATCCACTCAACAAAAATTATTTCACACCACAGACTCATCTTGGTCATAATCGATTTGAAATCAACTAAAATCTATCCACTCAACAAAAATTATTTCACACCACAGACTCATCTTGGTCAGGATCGATTTGAAATCTATCATGGTTTCAGAGAAATCATACTCCATGGTTCGTTGTTCTTGTAGAATGTTGAACGACTATCCCAACTAAAATCTATCCACTCAACAAAAATTATTTCACACCACAGACTCATCTTGGTCAGGATCGATTTGAAATCTATCATGGTTTCAGAGAAATCATACTCCATGGTTCGTTGTTCTTGTAAAATGTTGAACGACTACCCCAACTAAAATCTATCCACTCAACAAAAATTATTTCACACCACAGACTCATCTTGGTCAGGATCGACTTGAAATCTATCATGGTTTCAGAGAAATCATACTCCATGGTTCGTTGTTCTTGTAAAATGTTGAACGACTACCCCAACTAAAATCTATTCACTCAACAAAAATTATTTCACACCACAGACTCATCTTGGTCAGGATCGATTTGAAATCTATCATGGTTTCAGAGAAATCATACTCCATGGTTCGCTGTTCTTGTAGAATGTTGAACGACTATCGCAACTAAAATCTATCCACTCAACAAAAATTATTTCACACCACAGACTCATCTTGGTCAGGATCGATTTGAAATCTATCATGGTTTCAGAGAAATCATACTCCATGGTTCGTTGTTCTTGTAGAATGTTGAACGACTATCCCAACTAAAATCTATCCACTCAACAAAAATTATTTCACACCACAGACTCATCTTGGTCAGGATCGATTTGAAATCTATCATGGTTTCAGAGAAATCATACTCCATGGTTCGTTGTTCTTGTAGAATGTTGAACGACTATTTCAACTAAAATCTATATACTCAACAAAAATTATTTCAGAGAAACCATACTCCATGGTTCGTTGTTCTTGTAGAATGTTGAACGCCTACCCCAACTAAAATCTATCCACTCAACAAAAATTATTTCACACCACAGACTCATCTTGGTCAGGATCGATTTGAAATCTATCATGGTTTCAGAGAAATCATACTCCATGGTAAGTTGTTCTTGTAGAATGTTGAACGACTACCCCTAACTAAAATCTATCCACTCAACAAAAATTATTTCACACCAAAGACTCATCTTGGTCAGGATCGATTTGAAATCAACTAAAATCTATCCACTCAACAAAAATTATTTCACACCACAGACTCATCTTGGTCAGGATCGATTTGAAATCTATCATGGTTTCAGAGAAATCATACTCCATGGTTCGTTGTTCTTGTAGAATGTTGAACGACTATCCCAACTAAAATCTATCCACTCAACAAAAATTATTTCACACCACAGACTCATCTTGGTCAGGATCGATTTGAAATCTATCATGGTTTCAGAGAAATCATACTCCATGGTTCGTTGTTCTTGTAGAATGTTGAACGACTATCCCAACTAAAATCTATCCACTCAACAAAAATTATTTCACACCACAGACTCATCTTGGTCAGGATCGATTTGAAATCTATCATGGTTTCAGAGAAATCATACTCCATGGTTCGTTGTTCTTGTAGAATGTTGAACGACTATCCCAACTAAAACCTATCCACTCAACAAAAATTATTTCAGAGAAATCATACTCCATGTTTCGTTGTTCTTGTAGAATGTTGAACGACTACCCCAACTAAAATCTATCCACTCAACAAAAATTATTTCACACCACAGACTCATCTTGGTCAGGATCGATTTGAAATCTATCATGGTTTCAGAGAAATCATACTCCATGGTTCGTAGTTCTTGTAGAATGTTGAACGACTACCCCAAATAAATTCTATCCACTCAACAAAAATTATTTCACACCACAGACTCATCTTGGTCAGGATCGATTTGAAATCTATCATGGTTTCAGAGAAATCATACTCCATGGTTCGTTGTTCTTGTAGAATGTTGAACGACTATCCCAACTAAAATCTATCCACTCAACAAAAATTATTTCACACCACAGACTCATCTGGGTCAGGATTGATTTGAAATCTATCATGGTTTCAGAGAAATCATACTCTATGGTTCGTTGTTCTTGTAGAATGTTGAACGACTATCCCAATCTAAAATCTATCCACTCAACAAAAATTATTTCACACCACAGGCTCATCTTGGTCAGGATCGATTTGAAATCTATCATGGTTTCAGAGAAATCATACTCCATGGTTCGTTGTTCTTGTAGAATGTTGAACGACTACCCCAACTAAAATCTATCCACTCAACAAAAATTATTTCACACCACAGACTCATCTTGGTCAGGATCGATTTGAAATCTATCATGGTTTCAGAGAAATCATACTCCATGGTTCGTTGTTCTTGTAAAATGTTGAACGACTACCCCAATGAAAATCTATCCACTCAACAAAAATTATTTCACACCACAGACTCATCTTGGTCAGGGTCGATTTGAAATCTATCATGGTTTCAGAGAAATCGTACTCCATGGTTCGTTGTTCTTGTAAAAATGTTGAACGACTACCCCAACTAAAATCTATCCACTCAGCAAAAATTATTTCACACCACAGACTCATCTTGGTCTGGATCGATTTGAAATCTATCATGGTTTCAGAGAAATCATACTCCATGGTTCGTTGTTCTTGTAGAATGTTGAACGACTATCCCAACTAAAATCTATCCACTCAACAAAAATTATTTCACACCACAGACTCATCTTGGTCAGGATCGATTTGAAATCTATCATGGTTTCAGAGAAATCATACTCCATGGTTCGTTGTTCTTGTAGAATGTTGAACGACTATCCCAACTAAAATCTATCCACTCAACAAAAATTATTTCAGATAAATCATACTCCATGATTTGTTGTTCTTGTAGAATGTTGAACGACTATCACAACTAAAATCTATCCACTCAACAAAAATTATTTCACAATACAGACTAATCTTGGTCAGGATCGATTTGAAATCTATCATGGTTTCAGAGAAATCATACTCCATGGTTCGTTGTTCTTGTAGAATGTTGAACGACTATCCCAACTAAAATTATCCACTCAACAAAAATTATTTCAGAGAAATCATACTCCATGGTTCGTTGTTCTTGTAGAATGTTGAACGACTACCCCAACTAAAATCTATCCACTCAACAAAAATTATTTCACACCACAGACTCATCTTGGTCAGGATCGATTTGAAATCTATCATGGTTTCAGAGAAATCATACTCCATGGTTCGTTGTTCTTGTAGAATGTTGAACGACTATCCCAACTAAAATCTATCCACTCAACAAAAATTATTTCACACCACAGACTAATCTTGGTCAGGATCGATTTGAAATCTATCATGGTTTCAGAGAAATCATACTCCATGGTTCGTTGTTCTTGTAAAATGTTGAACGACTACCATAACTAAAATCTATCCACTCAACAAAAATTATTTCACACCACAGACTCATCTTGGTCAGGATCGATTTGAAATCTATCATGGTTTCAGAGAAATCATACTCCATGGTTCGTTGTTCTTGTAGAATGTTGAACGACTATCCCAACTAAAATCTATCCACTCAACAAAAATTATTTCACACCACAGACTCATCTTGGTCAGGATCGATTTGAAATCTATCATGGTTTCAGAGAAATCATACTCCATTGTTCGTTGTTCTTGTAGAATGTTGAACGACTACCCCAACTAAAATCTATCCACTCAACAAAAATTATTTCACACCACAGACTCATCTTGGTCAGGATCAATTTGAAATCTATCATGGTTTCAGAGAAATCATACTCCATGGTTCGTTGTTCTTGTAAAATGTTGAACGACTACCCCAACTAAAATCTATCCACTCAACAAAAATTATTTCACACCACAGACTCATCTTGGTCAGGATCGATTTGAAATCTATCATGGCTTCAGAGAAATCATACTCCATGGTTCGTTGTTCTTGTAGAAGGTTGAACGACTATCCCAACTAAAATCTATCCACACAACAAAAATTATTTCAGAGAAATCATACTCCATGGTAAGTTGTTCTTGTAAAATGTTGAACGACTACCCCAACTAAAATCTATCCACTCAACAAAAATTATTTCACACCACAGACTCATCTTGGTCAGGATCGATTTGAAATCTATCATGGCTTCAGAGAAATCATACTCCATGGTTCGTTGTTCTTGTAAAATGTTGAACGACTACCCCAACTAAAATCTATCCACTCAACAAAAATTATTTCACACCACAGACTCATCTTGGTCAGGATCGATTTGAAATCTATCATGGTTTCAGAGAAATCATACTCCATGGTTCGTTGTTCTTGTAGAATGTTGAACGACTATCCCAACTAAAATCTATCCACTCAACAAAAATTATTTCAGATAAATCATACTCCATGATTTGTTGTTCTTGTAGAATGTTGAACGACTATCAAAACTAAAATCTATCCACTCAACAAAAATTATTTCACAATACAGACTAATCTTGGTCAGGATCGATTTGAAATCTATCATGGTTTCAGAGAAATCATACTCCATGGTTCGTTGTTCTTGTAGAATGTTGAACGACTATCCCAACTAAAATCTATCCACTCAACAAAAATTATTTCAGAGAAATCATACTCCATGGTTCGTTGTTCTTGTAGAATGTTGAACGACTACCCCAACTAAAATCTATCCACTCAACAAAAATTATTTCACACCACAGACTCATCTTGGTCAGGATCGATTTGAAATCTATCATGGTTTCAGAGAAATCATACTCCATGGTTCGTTGTTCTTGTAGAATGTTGAACGACTATCCCAACTAAAATCTATCAACAAAAATTATTTCACACCACAGACTCATCTTGGTCAGGATCGATTTGAAATCTATCATGGTTTCAGAGAAATCATACTCCATGGTTCGTTGTTCTTGTAAAATGTTGAACGACTACCCCTAACTAAAATCTATCCACTCAACAAAAATTATTTCACACCACAGACTCATCTTGGTCAGGATCGATTTGAAATCTATCATGGTTTCAGAGAAATCATACTCCATGGTTCGTTGTTCTTGTAGAATGTTGAACGACTATCCCAACTAAAATCTATCCACTCAACAAAAATTATTTCACACCACAGACTCATCTTGGTCAGGATCGATTTGAAATCTATCATGGTTTCAGAGAAATCATATTCCATGGTTCGTTGTTCTTGTAGAATGTTGAACGACTACCCCAACTAAAATCTATCCACTCAACAAAAATTATTTCACACCACAGACTCATCTTGGTCAGGATCGATTTGAAATCTATCATGGTTTCAGAGAAATCATACTCCATGGTTCGTTGTTCTTGTAAAATGTTGAACGACTACCCCAACTAAAATCTATCCACTCAACAAAAATTATTTCACACCACAGACTCATCTTGGTCAGGATCGATTTGAAATCTATCATGGTTTCAGAGAAATCATACTCCATGGTTTGTTGTTCTTGTAAAATGTTGAACGACTACCCCAACTAAAATCTATCCACTCAACAAAAATTATTTCACACCACAGACTCATCTTGGTCAGGATCGATTTGAAATCTATCATGGTTTCAGAGAAATCATACTCCATGGTTCGTTGTTCTTGTAGAATGTTGAACGACTATCCCAACTAAAATCTATCCACTCAACAAAAATTATTTCACACCACAGACTCATCTTGGTCAGGATCGATTTGAAATCTATCATGGTTTCAGAGAAATCATACTCCATGGTTCGTTGTTCTTGTAGAATGTTGAACGACTATCCGAACTAAAATCTATTTACTCAACAAAAATTATTTCAGAGAAATCATACTCCATGGTTCGTTGTTCTTGTAGAATGTTGAACGACTACCCCAACTAAAATTTCTCCACTCAACAAAAATTATTTCACACCACAGACTCATCTTGGTCAGGATCGATTTGAAATCTATCATGGTTTCAGAGAAATCATACTCCATGGTTCGTTGTTCTTGTAGAATGTTGAACGACTATCCCAACTAAAATCTATCCACTCAACAAAAATTATTTCACACCACAGACTCATCTTGGTCAGGATCGATTTGAAATCTATCATGGTTTCAGAGAAATCATACTCCATGGTTCGTTGTTCTTGTAAAATGTTGAACGACTACCCCAACTAAAATCTATCCACTCAACAAAAATTATTTCACACCACAGACTCATCTTGGTCAGGATCGATTTGAAATCTATCATGGTTTCAGAGAAATCATACTCCATGGTTCGTTGTTCTTGTAGAATGTTGAACGACTATCCCAACTAAAATCTATCCACTCAACAAAAATTATTTCACACCACAGACTCATCTTGGTCAGGATCGATTTGAAATCTATCATGGTTTCAGAGAAATCATATTCCATGGTTCGTTGTTCTTGTAGAATGTTGAACGACTACCCCAACTAAAATCTATCCACTCAACAAAAATTATTTCACACCACAGACTCATCTTGGTCAGGATCGATTTGAAATCTATCATGGTTTCAGAGAAATCATACTCCATGGTTCGTTGTTCTTGTAAAATGTTGAACGACTACCATTACTAAAATCTATCCACTCAACAAAAATTATTTCACACCACAGACTCATCTTGGTCAGGATCGATTTGAAATCTATCATGGTTTCAGAGAAATCATACTCCATGGTTTGTTGTTCTTGTAAAATGTTGAACGACTACCCCAACTAAAATCTATCCACTCAACAAAAGTTATTTCACACCACAGACTCATCTTGGTCAGGATCGATTTGAAATCTATCATGGTTTCAGAGAAATCATACTCCATGGTTCGTTGTTCTTGTAGAATGTTGAACGACTATCCCAACTAAAATCTATCCACTCAACAAAAATTATTTCACACCACAGACTCATCTTGGTCAGGATCGATTTGAAATCTATCATGGTTTCAGAGAAATCATACTCCATGGTTCGTTGTTCTTGTAGAATGTTGAACGACTATCCCAACTAAAATCTATCCACTCAACAAAAATTATTTCAGAGAAATCATACTCCATGGTTCGTTGTTCTTGTAGAATGTTGAACGACTATCCCAACTAAAATCTATCCACTCAACAAAAATTATTTCACACCACAGACTCATCTTGGTCAGGATCGATTTGAAATCTATCATGGTTTCAGAGAAATCATACTACATGGTTCGTTGTTCTTGTAGAATCTTGAACGACTATCCAACTAAAATCTATCCACTCAACAAAAATTATTTCAGAGAAATCATACTCCATGGTTCGTTGTTCTTGTAGAATGTTGAACGACTACCCCAACTAAAATCTATCCACTCAACAAAAATTATTTCACACCACAGACTCATCTTGGTCAGGATCGATTTGAAATCTATCATGGTTTCAGAGAAATCATACTCCATGGTAAGTTGTTCTTGTAGAATGTTGAACGACTACCCCTAACTAAAATCTATCCACTCAACAAAAATTATTTCACACCACAGACTCATCTTGGTCAGGATCGATTTGAAATCTATCATGGTTTCAGAGAAATCATACTACATGGTTCGTTGTTCTTGTAGAATCTTGAACGACTATCCAACTAAAATCTATCCACTCAACAAAAATTATTTCAGAGAAATCATACTCCATGGTTCGTTGTTCTTGTAGAATGTTGAACGACTACCCCAACTAAAATCTATCCACTCAACAAAAATTATTTCACACCATAGACTCATCTTGGTCAGGATCGATTTGAAATCTATCATGGTTTCAGAGAAATCATACTCCATGGTTCGTTGTTCTTGTAAAATATTGAACGACTACCCCAACTAAAATCTATCCACTCAACAAAAATTATTTCACACCACAGACTCATCTTGGTCAGGATCGATTTGAAATCTATCATGGTTTCAGAGAAATCATACTCCATGGTTCGTTGTTCTTGTAGAATGTTGAACGACTATCCCAACTAAAATCTATCCACTCAACAAAAATTAATTCAGAGAAATCATACTCCATGGTTCGTTGTTCTTGTAGAATGTGGAACGACTATCCCAACTAAAATCTACCCACTCAACAAAAATTATTTCACACCATAGACTCATCTTGGTCAGGATCGATTTGAAATCTATCATGGTTTCAGAGAAATCATACTCCATGGTTCGTTGTTCTTGTAAAATGTTGAACGACTATCCCAACTAAAATCTATCCACTCAACAAAAATTATTTCACACCACAGACTCATCTTGGTCAGGATCGATTTGAAATCTATCATGGTTTCAGAGAAATCATACTCCATGGTTCGTTGTTCTTGTAGAATGTTGAACGACTATCCCAACTAAAATCTATCCACTCAACAAAAATTATTTCAGAGAAATCATACTCCATGGTTCGTTGTTCTTGTAGAATGTTGAACGACTACCCCAACTAAAATCTATCCACTCAACAAAAATTATTTCACACCACAGACTCATCTTGGTCAGGATCGATTTGAAATCTATCATGGTTTCAGAGAAATCATACTCCATGGTTCGTTGTTCTTGTAGAATGTTGAACGACTATCCCAACTAAAATCTATCCACTCAACAAAAATTATTTCAGAGAAATCATACTCCATGGTTCGTTGTTCTTGTAGAATGTTGAACGACTATCCCAACTAAAATCTATCCACTCAACAAAAATTATTTCAGATAAATCATACTCCATGATTTGTTGTTCTTGTAGAATGTTGAACGACTATCACAACTAAAATCTATCCACTCAACAAAAATTATTTCACAATACAGACTAATCTTGGTCAGGATCGATTTGAAATCTATCATGGTTTCAGAGAAATCATACTCCATGGTTCGTTGTTCTTGTAGAATGTTGAACGACTATCCCAACTAAAATCTATCCACTCAACAAAAATTATTTCAGAGAAATCATACTCCATGGTTCGTTGTTCTTGTAGAATGTTGAACGACTACCCCAACTAAAATCTATCCACTCAACAAAAATTATTTCACACCACAGACTCATCTTGGTCAGGATCGATTTGAAATCTATCATGGTTTCAGAGAAATCATACTCCATGGTTCGTTGTTCTTGTAGAATGTTGAACGACTATCCCAACTAAAATCTATCCACTCAACAAAAATTATTTCACACCACAGACTCATCTTGGTCAGGATCGATTTGAAATCTATCATGGTTTCAGAGAAATCATACTCCATGGTTCGTTGTTCTTGTAAAATGTTGAACGACTACCCCAACTAAAATCTATCCACTCAACAAAAATTATTTCACACCACAGACTCATCTTGGTCAGGATCGATTTGAAATCTATCATGGTTTCAGAGAAATCATACTCCATGGTAAGTTGTTCTTGTAGAATGTTGAACGACTACCCCTAACTAAAATCTATCCACTCAACAAAAATTATTTCACACCACAGACTCACCTTGGTCAGGATCGATTTGAAATCTATCATGGTTTCAGAGAAATCATACTCCATGGTTCGTTGTTCTTGTAGAATGTTGAACGACTACCCCAACTAAAATCTATCCACTCAACAAAAATTATTTCACACCACAGACTCATCTTGGTCAGGATCGATTTGAAATCTATCATGGTTTCAGAGAAATCATACTCCATGGTTCGTTGTTCTTGTAGAATGTTGAACGACTATCCCAACTAAAATCTATCCACTCAACAAAAATTATTTCACACCACAGACTCATCTTGGTCAGGATCGATTTGAAATCTATCATGGTTTCAGAGAAATCATACTCCATGGTTCGTTGTTCTTGTAGAATGTTGAACGACTATCCCAACTAAAATCTATCCACTCAACAAAAATTATGTCAGAGAAATCATACTCCATGGTTCGTTGTTCTTGTAGAATGTTGAACGACTACCCCAACTAAAATCTATCCACTCAACAAAAATTATTTCACACCACAGACTCATCTTGGTCAGGATCGATTTGAAATCTATCATGGTTTCAGAGAAATCATACTCCATGGTTCGTTGTTCTTGTAGAATGTTGAACGACTATCCCAACTAAAATCTATCCACTCTACAAAAATTATTTCAGAGAAATCATACTCCATGGTTCGTTGTTCTTGTAGAATGTTGAACGACTACCCCAACTAAAATCTATCCACTCAACAAAAATTATTTCACACCACAGACTCATCTTGGTCAGGATCGATTTGAAATCTATCATGGTTTCAGAGAAATCATACTCCATGGTAAGTTGTTCTTGTAGAATGTTGAACGACTACCCCTAACTAAAATCTATCCACTCAACAAAAATTATTTCACACCACAGACTCATCTTGGTCAGGATCGATTTGAAATCTATCATGGTTTCAGAGAAATCATACTCCATGGTTCGTTGTTCTTGTAGAACGTTGAACGACTATCCCAACTAAAATCTATCCACTCAACAAAAATTATTTCAGAGAAATCATACTCCATGGTTCGTTGTTCTTGTAGAATGTTGAACGACTACCCCAACTAAAATCTATCCACTCAACAAAAATTATATCACACCATAGACTCATCTTGGTCAGGATCGATTTGAAATCTATCATGGTTTCAGAGAAATCATACTCCATGGTTCGTTGTTCTTGTAAAATATTGAACGACTACCCCAACTAAAATCTATCCACTCAACAAAAATTATTTCACACCACAGACTCATCTTGGTCAGGATCGATTTGAAATCTGTCATGGTTTCAGAGAAATCATACTCCATGGTTCGTTGTTCTTGTAAAATGTTGAACGACTACCCCAACTAAAATCTATCCACTCAACAAAAATTATTTCACACCACAGACTCATCTTGGTCAGGATCGATTTGAAATCTATCATGGTTTCAGAGAAATCATACCCCATGGTTCGTTGTTCTTCTAGAATGTTGAACGACTACCCAACTAAAATCTATCCACTCAACAAAAATTATTTCACACCACAGACTCATCTTGGTCAGGATCGATTTGAAATCTATCATGGTTTCAGAGAAATCATACTCCATGGTTCGTTGTTCTTGTAGAATGTTGAACGACTATCCCAACTAAAATCTATCCACTCAACAAAAATTATTTCAGAGAAATCATACTCTATGGTTCGTTGTTCTTGTAGAATGTTGAACGACTATCCCAACTAAAATCTATCCACTCAACAAAAATTATTTCACACCACAGACTCATCTTGGTCAGGATCGATTTGAAATCTATCATGGTTTCATAGAAATCATACTCCATGGTTCGTTGTTCTTGTAGAATGTTGATCGACTATCCCAACTAAAATCTATCCACTCAACAAAAATTATTTCAGAGAAATCATACTCCATGGTTCGTTGTTCTTGTAGAATGTTGAACGACTACCCCAACTAAAATCTATCCACTCAACAAAAATTATTTCACACCACAGACTCATCTTGGTCAGGATCGATTTGAAATCTATCATGGTTTCAGAGAAATCATACTCCATGGTAAGTTGTTCTTGTAGAATGTTGAACGACTATCCCAACTAAAATCTATCCACTCAACAAAAATTATTTCACACCACAGACTCATCTTGGTCAGGATCGATTTGAAATCTATCATGGTTTCAGAGAAATCATACTCCATGGTTCGTTGTTCTTGTAGAATGTTGAACGACTATCCCAACTAAAATCTATCCACTCAACAAAAATTATTTCAGAGAAATCATACTCCATGGTTCGTTGTTCTTGTAAAATGTTGAACGACTACCAAAACTAAAATCTATCCACTCAACAAAAATTATTTCACACCACAGACTCATCTTGGTCAGGATCGATTTGAAATCTATCATGGTTTCAGAGAAATCATACTCCATGGTTCGTTGTTCTTGTAAAATGTTGAACGACTACCCCAACTAAAATCTATCCACTCAACAAAAATTATTTCACACCACAGACTCATCTTGGTCAGGATCGATTTGAAATCTATCATGGTTTCAGAGAAATCATACTCCATGGTTCGTTGTTCTTGTAGAATGTTGAACGACTATCCCAACTAAAATCTATCCACTCAACAAAAATTATTTCAGAGAAATCATACTCCATGGTTCGTTGTTCTTGTAGAATGTTGAACGACTACCCCAACTAAAATCTATCCACTCAACAAAAATTATTTCACACCACAGACTCATCTTGGTCAGGATCGATTTGAAATCTATCATGGTTTCAGAGAAATCATACTCCATGGTAAGTTGTTCTTGTAGAATGTTGAACGACTACCCCTAACTAAAATCTATCCACTCAACAAAAATTATTTCACACCACAGACTCATCTTGGTCAGGATCGATTTGAAATCTATCATGGTTTCAGAGAAATCATACTCCATGGTTCGTTGTTCTTGTAGAATGTTGAACGACTATCCCAACTAAAATCTATCCACTCAACAAAAATTATTTCAGAGAAATCATACTCCATGGTTCGTTGTTCTTGTAGAATGTTGAACGACTACCCCAACTAAAATCTATCCACTCAACAAAAATTATTTCACACCATAGACTCATCTTGGTCAGGATCGATTTGAAATCTATCATGGTTTCAGAGAAATCATACTCCATGGTTCGTTGTTCTTGTAAAATATTGAACGACTACCCCAACTAAAATCTATCCACTCAACAAAAATTATTTCACACCACAGACTCATCTTGGTCAGGATCGATTTGAAATCTGTCATGGTTTCAGAGAAATCATACTCCATGGTTCGTTGTTCTTGTAAAATGTTGAACGACTACCCCAACTAAAATCTATCCACTCAACAAAAATTATTTCACACCACAGACTCATCTTGGTCAGGATCGATTTGAAATCTATCATGGTTTCAGAGAAATCATACCCCATGGTTCGTTGTTCTTCTAGAATGTTGAACGACTACCCAACTAAAATCTATCCACTCAACAAAAATTATTTCACACCACAGACTCATCTTGGTCAGGATCGATTTGAAATCTATCATGGTTTCAGAGAAATCATACTCCATGGTTCGTTGTTCTTGTAGAATGTTGAACGACTATCCCAACTAAAATCTATCCACTCAACAAAAATTATTTCAGAGAAATCATACTCCATGGTTCGTTGTTCTTGTAGAATGTTGAACGACTATCCCAACTAAAATCTATCCACTCAACAAAAATTATTTCACACCACAGACTCATCTTGGTCAGGATCGATTTGAAATCTATCATGGTTTCATAGAAATCATACTCCATGGTTCGTTGTTCTTGTAGAATGTTGATCGACTATCCCAACTAAAATCTATCCACTCAACAAAAATTATTTCAGAGAAATCATACTCCATGGTTCGTTGTTCTTGTAGAATGTTGAACGACTACCCCAACTAAAATCTATCCACTCAACAAAAATTATTTCACACCACAGACTCATCTTGGTCAGGATCGATTTGAAATCTATCATGGTTTCAGAGAAATCATACTCCATGGTAAGTTGTTCTTGTAGAATGTTGAACGACTATCCCAACTAAAATCTATCCACTCAACAAAAATTATTTCACACCACAGACTCATCTTGGTCAGGATCGATTTGAAATCTATCATGGTTTCAGAGAAATCATACTCCATGGTTCGTTGTTCTTGTAGAATGTTGAACGACTATCCCAACTAAAATCTATCCACTCAACAAAAATTATTTCAGAGAAATCATACTCCATGGTTCGTTGTTCTTGTAAAATGTTGAACGACTACCAAAACTAAAATCTATCCACTCAACAAAAATTATTTCACACCACAGACTCATCTTGGTCAGGATCGATTTGAAATCTATCATGGTTTCAGAGAAATCATACTCCATGGTTCGTTGTTCTTGTAAAATGTTGAACGACTACCCCAACTAAAATCTATCCACTCAACAAAAATTATTTCACACCACAGACTCATCTTGGTCAGGATCGATTTGAAATCTATCATGGTTTCAGAGAAATCATACTCCGTGGTTCGTTGTTCTTGTAGAATGTTGAACGACTATCCCAACTAAAATCTATCCACTCAACAAAAATTATTTCAGAGAAATCATACTCCATGGTTCGTTGTTCTTGTAGAATGTTGAACGACTACCCCAACTAAAATCTATCCACTCAACAAAAATTATTTCACACCACAGACTCATCTTGGTCAGGATCGATTTGAAATCTATCATGGTTTCAGAGAAATCATACTCCATGGTTCGTTGTTCTTGTAGAATGTTGAACGACTATCCCAACTAAAATCTATCCACTCAACAAAAATTATTTCAGAGAAATCATACTCCATGGTTTGTTGTTCTTGTAGAATGTTGAGCGACTACCCCAACTAAAATCTATCCACTCAACAAAAATTATTTCACACCACAGACTCATCTTGGTCAGGATCGATTTGAAATCTATCATGGTTTCAGAGAAATCATACCCCATGGTTCGTTGTTCTTCTAGAATGTTGAACGACTACCCAACTAAAATCTATCCACTCAACAAAAATTATTTCACACCACAGACTCATCTTGGTCAGGATCGATTTGAAATCTATCATGGTTTCAGAGAAATCATACTCCATGGTTCGTTGTTCTTGTAGAATGTTGAACGACTATCCCAACTAAAATCTATCCACTCAACAAAAATTATTTCAGAGAAATCATACTCCATGGTTCGTTGTTCTTGTAGAATGTTGAACGACTATCCCAACTAAAATCTATCCACTCAACAAAAATTATTTCACACCACAGACTCATCTTGGTCAGGATCGATTTGAAATCTATCATGGTTTCATAGAAATCATACTCCATGGTTCGTTGTTCTTGTAGAATGTTGATCGACTATCCCAACTAAAATCTATCCACTCAACAAAAATTATTTCAGAGAAATCATACTCCATGGTTCGTTGTTCTTGTAGAATGTTGAACGACTACCCCAACTAAAATCTATCCACTCAACAAAAATTATTTCACACCACAGACTCATCTTGGTCAGGATCGATTTGAAATCTATCATGGTTTCAGAGAAATCATACTCCATGGTAAGTTGTTCTTGTAGAATGTTGAACGACTATCCCAACTAAAATCTATCCACTCAACAAAAATTATTTCACACCACAGACTCATCTTGGTCAGGATCGATTTGAAATCTATCATGGTTTCAGAGAAATCATACTCCATGGTTCGTTGTTCTTGTAGAATGTTGAACGACTATCCCAACTAAAATCTATCCACTCAACAAAAATTATTTCAGAGAAATCATACTCCATGGTTCGTTGTTCTTGTAAAATGTTGAACGACTACCAAAACTAAAATCTATCCACTCAACAAAAATTATTTCACACCACAGACTCATCTTGGTCAGGATCGATTTGAAATCTATCATGGTTTCAGAGAAATCATACTCCATGGTTCGTTGTTCTTGTAAAATGTTGAACGACTACCCCAACTAAAATCTATCCACTCAACAAAAATTATTTCACACCACAGACTCATCTTGGTCAGGATCGATTTGAAATCTATCATGGTTTCAGAGAAATCATACTCCGTGGTTCGTTGTTCTTGTAGAATGTTGAACGACTATCCCAACTAAAATCTATCCACTCAACAAAAATTATTTCAGAGAAATCATACTCCATGGTTCGTTGTTCTTGTAGAATGTTGAACGACTACCCCAACTAAAATCTATCCACTCAACAAAAATTATTTCACACCACAGACTCATCTTGGTCAGGATCGATTTGAAATCTATCATGGTTTCAGAGAAATCATACTCCATGGTTCGTTGTTCTTGTAGAATGTTGAACGACTATCCCAACTAAAATCTATCCACTCAACAAAAATTATTTCAGAGAAATCATACTCCATGGTTTGTTGTTCTTGTAGAATGTTGAGCGACTACCCCAACTAAAATCTATCCACTCAATAAAAATTATTTCACACCACAGACTCATCTTGGTCAGGATCGATTTGAAATCTATCATGGTTTCAGAGAAATCATACTCCATGGTTCGTTGTTCTTGTAGAATGTTGAACGACTATCCCAACTAAAATCTATCCACTCAACAAAAATTATTTCACACCACAGACTCATCTTGGTCAGGATCGATTTGAAATCTATCATGGTTTCAGAGAAATCATACTCCATGGTTCGTTGTTCTTGTAAAATGTTGAACGACTACCCCAACTAAAATCTATCCACTCAACAAAAATTATTTCACACCACAGACTCATCTTGGTCAGGATCGATTTGAAATCTATCATGGTTTCAGAGAAATCATACTCCATGGTTCGTTGTTCTTGTAAAATGTTGAACGACTACCAAAACTAAAATCTATCCACTCAACAAAAATTATTTCACACCACATACTCATCTTGGTCAGGATCGATTTGAAATCAATCATGGTTTCAGAGAAATCATATTCCATGGTTCGTTGTTCTTGTAGAATGTTGAACGACTATCCCAACTAAAATCTATCCACTCAACAAAAATTATTTCACACCACAGACTCATCTTGGTCAGGATCGATTTGAAATCAATCATGGTTTCAGAGAAATCATATTCCATGGTTCGTTGTTCTTGTAGAATGTTGAACGACTATCCCAACTAAAATCTATCCACTCAACAAAAATTATTTCAGAGAAATCATACTCCATGGTTCGTTGTTCTTGTAAAATGTTGAACGACTACCAAAACTAAAATCTATCCACTCAACAAAAATTATTTCACACTACAGACTCATCTTGGTCAGGATCGATTTGAAATCTATCATGGTTTCAGAGAAATCATACTCCATGGTTCGTTGTTCTTGTAAAATGTTGAACGACTACCCCAACTAAAATCTATCCACTCAACAAAAATTATTTCACACCACAGACTCATCTTGGTCAGGATCGATTTGAAATCTATCATGGTTTCAGAGAAATCATACTCCATGGTTCGTTGTTCTTGTAGAATGTTGAACGTCTATCCCAACTAAAATCTATGCACTCAACAAAAATTATTTCACACCACAGACTCATCTTGGTCAGGATCGATTTGAAATCTATCATGGTTTCAGAGAAATCATACTCCATGGTTCGTTGTTCTTGTAAAATGTTGAACGACTACCAAAACTAAAATCTATCCACTCAACAAAAATTATTTCACACCACAGACTCATCTTGGTCAGGATCGATTTGAAATCAATCATGGTTTCAGAGAAATCATATTCCATGGTTCGTTGTTCTTGTAGAATGTTGAACGACTATCCCAACTAAAATCTATCCACTCAACAAAAATTATTTCAGAGAAATCATACTCCATGGTTCGTTGTTCTTGTAAAATGTTGAACGACTACCAAAACTAAAATCTATCCACTCAACAAAAATTATTTCACACTACAGACTCATCTTGGTCAGGATCGATTTGAAATCTATCATGGTTTCAGAGAAATCATACTCCATGGTTCGTTGTTCTTGTAAAATGTTGAACGACTACCCCAACTAAAATCTATCCAGTCAACAAAAATTATTTCACACCACAGACTCATCTTGGTCAGGATCGATTTGAAATCTATCATGGTTTCAGAGAAATCATACTCCGTGGTTCGTTGTTCTTGTAGAATGTTGAACGACTATCCCAACTAAAATCTATCCACTCAACAAAAATTATTTCAGAGAAATCATACTCCATGGTTCGTTGTTCTTGTAGAATGTTGAACGACTACCCCAACTAAAATCTATCCACTCAACAAAAATTATTTCACACCACAGACTCATCTTGGTCAGGATCGATTTGAAATCTATCATGGTTTCAGAGAAATCATACTCCATGGTTCGTTGTTCTTGTAGAATGTTGAACGACTATCCCAACTAAAATCTATCCACTCAACAAAAATTATTTCAGAGAAATCATACTCCATGGTTTATTGTTCTTGTAGAATGTTGAACGACTACCCCAACTAAAATCTATCCACTCAATAAAAATTATTTCACACCACAGACTCATCTTGGTCAGGATCGATTTGAAATCTATCATGGTTTCAGAGAAATCATACTCCATGGTTCGTTGTTCTTGTAGAATGTTGAACGACTATCCCAACTAAAATCTATCCACTCAACAAAAATTATTTCACACCACAGACTCATCTTGGTCAGGATCGATTTGAAATCTATCATGGTTTCAGAGAAATCATACTCCATGGTTCGTTGTTCTTGTAAAATGTTGAACGACTACCCCAACTAAAATCTATCCACTCAACAAAAATTATTTCACACCACAGACACATCTTGGTCAGGATCGATTTGAAATCTATCATGGTTTCAGAGAAATCATACTCCATGGTTCGTTGTTCTTGTAGAATGTTGAACGTCTATCCCAACTAAAATCTATGCACTCAACAAAAATTATTTCACACCACAGACTCATCTTGGTCAGGATCGATTTGAAATCTATCATGGTTTCAGAGAAATCATACTCCATGGTTCGTTGTTCTTGTAGAATGTTGAACGACTACCCCAACTAAAATCTATCCACTCAACAAAAATTATTTCACACCACAGACTCATCTTGGTCAGGATCGATTTGAAATCTATCGTGGTTTCAGAGAAATCATACTCCATGGTTCGTTGTTCTTGTAAAATGTTGAACGACTACCCCAACTAAAATCTATGAACTCAACAAAAATTATTTCACACCACAGACTCATCTTGGTCAGGATCGATTTGAAATCTATCATGGTTTCAGAGAAATCATACTCCATGGTTCGTTGTTCTTGTAAAATGTTGAACGACTACCAAAACTAAAATCTATCCACTCAACAAAAATTATTTCACACCACAGACTCATCTTGGTCAGGATCGATTTGAAATCTATCATGGTTACAGAGAAATCATATTCCATGGTTCGTTGTTCTTGTAGAATGTTGAACGACTATCCCAACTAAAATCTATCCACTCAACAAAAATTATTTCACACCACAGACTCATCTTGGTCAGGATCGATTTGAAATCTATCATGGTTTCAGAGAAATCATACTCCATGGTTCGTTGTTCTTGTAGAATGTTGAACGACTATCCCAACTAAAATCTATCCACTCAACAAAAATTATTTCAGAGAAATCATACTCCATGGTTCGTTGTTCTTGTAGAATGTTGAACGACTATCCCAACTAAAATCTATCCACTCAACAAAAATTATTTCACACCAGAGACTCATCTTGGTCAGGATCGATTTGAAATCTATCACGGTTTCAGAGAAATCATACTCCATGGTTCGTTGTTCTTGTAGAATGTTGAACGCCTATCCCAACTAAAATCTATCCACTCAACAAAAATTATTTCAGAGAAATCATACTCCATGGTTCGTTATTCTTGTAGAATGTTGAACGACTACCCCAACTAAAATCTATCCACTCAACAAAAATTATTTCACACCAGAGACTCATCTTGGTCAGGATCGATTTGAAATCTATCATGGTTCCAGAGAAATCATACTCCATGGTTCGTTGTCCTTTAAAATGTTGAACGACTACCCCAACTAAAATCTATCCACTCAACAAAAATTATTTCACACCACAGACTCATCTTGGTCAGGATCGATTTGAAATCTATCATGGTTTCAGAGAAATCATACTCCATGGTTCGTTGTTCTTGTAGAATGTTGAACGACTATCCCAACTAAAATCTATCCACTCAACAAAAATTATTTCAGAGAAATCATACTCCATGGTTCGTTGTTCTTGTAGAATGTTGAACGCTACCCCAACTAAAATCTATCCACTCAACAAAAATTATTTCACACCACAGACTCATCTTGGTCAGGATCGATTTGAAATCTATCATGGTTTCAGAGAAATCATACTCCATGGTTCGTTGTTCTTGTAGAATGTTGAACGACTATCCCAACTAAAATCTATCCACTCAACAAAAATTATTTCACACCACAGACTCATCTTGGTCAGGATCGATTTGAAATCTATCATGGTTTCAGAGAAATCATACTCCATGGTTCGTTGTTCTTGTAAAATGTTGAACGACTACCCCAACTAAAATCTATCCACTCAACAAAAATTATTTCACACCACAGACTCATCTTGGTCAGGATCGATTTGAAATCTGTCATGGTTTCAGAGAAATCATACTCCATGGTTCGTTGTTCTTGTAGAATGTTGAACGACTATCCCAACTAAAATCTATCCACTCAACAAAAATTATTTCACACCACAGACTCATCTTGGTCAGGATCGATTCGAAATCTATCATGGTTTCAGAGAAATCATACTCCATGGTTCGTTGTTCTTGTAGAATGTTGAACGACTATCCCAACTAAAATCTATCCACTCAACAAAAATTATTTCACACCACAGACTCATCTTGGTCAGGATCGATTTGAAATCTATCATGGTTTCAGAGAAATCATACTCCATGGTTCGTTGTTCTTGTAGAATGTTGAACGACTATTTCAACTAAAATCTATCCACTCAACAAAAATTATTTCAGAGAAATCATACTCCATGGTAAGTTGTTCTTGTAGAATGTTGAACGACTACCCCAACTCAAATCTATCCACTCAACAAAAATTATTTCACACCACAGACTCATCTTGGTCAGGATCGATTTGAAATCTATCATGGTTTCAGAGAAATCATACTCCATGGTAAGTTGTTCTTGTAGAATGTTGAACGACTACCCCTAACTAAAATCTATCCACTCAACAAAAATTATTTCACACCAAAGCCTCATCTTGGTCAGGATCGATTTGAAATCTATCATGGTTTCAGAGAAATCATACTCCATGGTAAGTTGTTCTTGTAGAATGTTGAACGACTACCCCAACTAAAGTCTATCCACTCAACGAAAATTATTTCACACCACAGACTCATCAGGATCATCAGGATCGATTTGAAATCTGTCATGGTTTCAGAGAAATCATAGTCCATGGTAAGTTGTTCTTGTAGAATGTTGAACGACTACCCCAACTAAAATCTATCCACTCAACAAAAATTATTTCACACCACAGACTAATCTTGGTCAGGATCGATTTGAAATCTATCATGGTTTCAGAGAAATCATACTCCATGGTTCGTTGTTCTTGTAGAATGTTGAACGACTATCCCAACTAAAATCTATCCACTCAACAAAAATTATTTCACACCACAGACTCATCTTGGTCAGGATCGATTTGAAATCTATCATGGTTTCAGAGAAATCATACTCCATGGTTCGTTGTTCTTGTAGAATGTTGAACGACTATCCCAACAAAAACTATCCACTCAACAAAAATTATTTCAGAGAAATCATACTCCATGGTTCGTTGTTCTTGTAGAATGTTGAACGACTACCCCAACTAAAATCTATCCACTCAACAAAAATTATTTCACACCACAGACTCATCTTGGTCAGGATCGATTTGAAATCTATCATGGTTTCAGAGAAATCATACTCCATGGTTCGTTGTTCTTGTAGAATGTTGAACGACTACCCCAACTAAAATCTATCCACTCAACAAAAATTATTTCACACCACAGACTCATCTTGGTCAGGATCGATTTGAAATCTATCATGGTTTCAGAGAAATCATACTCCATGGTAAGTTGTTCTTGTAGAATGTTGAACGACTACCCCAACTAAAATCTATCCACTCAACAAAAATTATTTCACACCACAGACTCATCTTGGTCAGGATCGATTTGAAATCTATCATGGTTTCAGAGAAATCATACTATATGGTAAGCTGTTCTTGTAGAATGTTGAACGACTACCCCTAACTAAAATCTATCCACTCAACAAAAATTATTTCACACCACAGACTCATCTTGGTCAGGATCGATTTGAAATCTATCATGGTTTCAGAGAAATCATACTCCATGGTTCGTTGTTCTTGTAGAATGTTGAACGACTATCCCAACTAAAATCTATCCACTCAACAAAAATTATTTCAGAGAAATCATACTCCATGGTTCGTTGTTCTTGTAGAATGTTGAAAGACTACCCCAACTAAAATCTATCCACTCAACAAAAATTATTTCACACCACAGACTCATCTTGGTCAGGATCGATTTGAAATCTATCATGGTTTCAGAGAAATCATACTCCATGGTTCGTTGTTCTTGTAAAATGTTGAACGACTACCCCAACTAAAATCTATCCACTCAACAAAAATTATTTCACACCACAGACTCGTCTTGGTCAGGATCGATTTGAAATCTATCATGGTTTCAGAGAAATCATACTCCATGGTTCATTGTTCTTGTAAAATGTTGAACGACTATCCGAACTAAAATCTATCCACTCAACAAAAATTATTTCACACCAAAGCCTCATCTTGGTCAGGATCGATTTGAAATCTATCATGGTTTCAGAGAAATCATACTCCATGGTAAGTTGTTCTTGTAGAATGTTGAACGACTACCCCAACTAAAGTCTATCCACTCAACGAAAATTATTTCACACCACAGACTCATCAGGATCATCAGGATCGATTTGAAATCTGTCATGGTTTCAGAGAAATCATAGTCCATGGTAAGTTGTTCTTGTAGAATGTTGAACGACTACCCCAACTAAAATCTATCCACTCAACAAAAATTATTTCACACCACAGACTCATCTTGGTCAGGATCGATTTGAAATCTATCATAGTTTCAGAGAAATCATACTCCATGGTTCGTTGTTCTTGTAAAATGTTGAACGACTACCCCAACTAAAATCTATCCACTCAACAAAAATTATTTCACACCACAGATTCGTCTTGGTCAGGATCGATTTGAAATCTATCATGGTTTCAGAGAAATCATACTCCATGGTAAGTTGTTCTTGTAGAATGTTGAACGACTACCCCTAACTAAAATCTATCCACTCAACAAAAATTATTTCACACCAAAGCCTCATCTTGGTCAGGATCGATTTGAAATCTATCATGGTTTCAGAGAAATCATACTCCATGGTAAGTTGTTCTTGTAGAATGTTGAACGACTACCCCAACTAAAGTCTATCCACTCAACGAAAATTATTTCACACCACAGACTCATCAGGATCATCAGGATCGATTTGAAATCTGTCATGGTTTCAGAGAAATCATAGTCCATGGTAAGTTGTTCTTGTAGAATGTTGAACGACTACCCCAACTAAAATCTATCCACTCAACAAAAATTATTTCACACCACAGACTAATCTTGGTCAGGATCGATTTGAAATCTATCATGGTTTCAGAGAAATCATACTCCATGGTTCGTTGTTCTTGTAGAATGTTGAACGACTATCCCAACTAAAATCTATCCACTCAACAAAAATTATTTCACACCACAGACTCATCTTGGTCAGGATCGATTTGAAATCTATCATGGTTTCAGAGAAATCATACTCCATGGTTCGTTGTTCTTGTAGAATGTTGAACGACTATCCCAACTAAAATCTATCCACTCAACAAAAATTATTTCAGAGAAATCATACTCCATGGTTCGTTGTTCTTGTAGAATGTTGAACGACTACCCCAACTAAAATCTATCCACTCAACAAAAATTATTTCACACCACAGACTCATCTTGGTCAGGATCGATTTGAAATCTATCATGGTTTCAGAGAAATCATACTCCATGGTTCGTTGTTCTTGTAGAATGTTGAACGACTACCCCAACTAAAATCTATCCACTCAACAAAAATTATTTCACACCACAGACTCATCTTGGTCAGGATCGATTTGAAATCTATCATGGTTTCAGAGAAATCATACTCCATGGTAAGTTGTTCTTGTAGAATGTTGAACGACTACCCCAACTAAAATCTATCCACTCAACAAAAATTATTTCACACCACAGACTCATCTTGGTCAGGATCGATTTGAAATCTATCATGGTTTCAGAGAAATCATACTCCATGGTAAGCTGTTCTTGTAGAATGTTGAACGACTACCCCTAACTAAAATCTATCCACTCAACAAAAATTATTTCACACCACAGACTCATCTTGGTCAGGATCGATTTGAAATCTATCATGGTTTCAGAGAAATCATACTCCATGGTTCGTTGTTCTTGTAGAATGTTGAACGACTATCCCAACTAAAATCTATCCACTCAACAAAAATTATTTCAGAGAAATCATACTCCATGGTTCGTTGTTCTTGTAGAATGTTGAAAGACTACCCCAACTAAAATCTATCCACTCAACAAAAATTATTTCACACCACAGACTCATCTTGGTCAGGATCGATTTGAAATCTATCATGGTTTCAGAGAAATCATACTCCATGGTTCGTTGTTCTTGTAAAATGTTGAACGACTACCCCAACTAAAATCTATCCACTCAACAAAAATTATTTCACACCACAGACTCGTCTTGGTCAGGATCGATTTGAAATCTATCATGGTTTCAGAGAAATCATACTCCATGGTTCGTTGTTCTTGTAAAATGTTGAACGACTATCCGAACTAAAATCTATCCACTCAACAAAAATTATTTCACACCACAGACTCATCTTGGTCAAGATCGATTTGAAATCTATCATGGTTTCAGAGAAATTATACTCCATGGTAAGTTGTTCTTGTAGAATGTTGAACGACTATCCCAACTAAAATCTATCCACTCAACAAAAATTATTTCAGGGAAATCATACTCCATGGTAAGTTGTTCTTGTAGAATGTTGAACGACTACCCCAACTAAAATCTATCCACTCAACAAAAATTATTTCACACCACCGACTCATCTTGGTCAGGATCGATTTGAAATCTATCATGGTTTCAGAGAAATCATACTCCATGGTAAGTTGTTCTTGTAGAATGTTGAACGACTACCCCTAACTAAAATCTATCCACTCAACAAAAATTATTTCACACCAAAGACTCATCTTGTTCAGGATCGATTTGAAATCTATCATGGTTTTAGAGAAATCATACTCCATGGTAAGTTGTTCTTGTAGAATGTTGAACGACTACCCCAACTAAAGTCTATCCACTCAACGAAAATTATTTCACACCACAGACTCATCTTGGTCAGGATCGATTTGAAATCTATCATGGTTTCAGAGAAATCATACTAAATGGTTCGTTGTTCTTGTAAAATGTTGAACGACTACCCCAACTAAAATCTATCCACTCAACAAAAATTATTTCACACCACAGACTCATCTTGGTCAGGATCGATTTGAAATCTATCATGGTTTCAGGGAAATCATACTCCATGGTTCGTTGTTCTTGTAGAATGTTGAACGACTATCCCAACTAAAATCTATCCACTCAACAAAAATTATTACGCACCACAGACTCATCTTGGTCAGGATCGATTTGAAATCTATCATGGTTTCAGAGAAATCATACTCCATGGTTCGTTGTTCTTGTAGAATGTTGAACGACTATCCCAACTAAAATCTATCCACTCAACAAAAATTATTTCAGAGAAATCATACTCAATGGTTCGTTGTTCTTGTAGAATGTTGAACGACTACACCAACTAAAATCTATCCACTCAACAAAAATTATTTCAGAGAAATCATACTCAATGGTTCGTTGTTCTTGTAGAATGTTGAACGACTACACCAACTAAAATCTATCCACTCAACAAAAATTATTACGCACCACAGACTCATCTTGGTCAGGATCGATTTGAAATCTATCATGGTTTCAGAGAAATCATACTCCATGGTTCGTTGTTCTTGTAGAATGTTGAACGACTATCCCAACTAAAATCTATCCACTCAACAAAAATTATTTCAGAGAAATCATACTCAATGGTTCGTTGTTCTTGTAAAATGTTGAACGACTACACCAACTAAAATCTATCCACTCAACAAAAAATATTTCACACCACAGACTCATCTTGGTCAGGATCGATTTGAAATCTATCATGGTTTCAGAGAAATCATACTCCATGGTTCGTTGTTCTTGTAGAATGTTGAACGACTATCCCAACTAAAATCTATCCACTCAACAAAAATTATTTCAGAGAAATCATACTCAATGGTTCGTTGTTCTTGTAGAATGTTGAACGACTACACCAACTAAAATCTATCCACTCAACAAAAAATATTTCACACCACAGACTCGTCTTGGTCAGGATCGATTTGAAATCTATCATGGTTTCAGAGAAATCATACTCCATGGTTCGTTGTTCTTGTAGAATGTTGAACGACTATCCCAACTAAAATCTATCCACTCAACAAAAATTATTTCAGAGAAATCATACTCAATGGTAAGTTGTTCTTGTAGAATGTTGAACGACTATCCCAACTAAAATCTATCCACCCAACAAAAATTATTTCACACCACAGACTCATCTTGGTCAGGATCGATTTGAAATCTATCATGGTTTCAGAGAAATCATACTCCATGGTTCATTGTTCTTGTAAAATGTTGAACGACTACCCCAACTAAAATCTATCCACTCAACAAAAATTATTACGCACCACAGACTCATCTTGGTCAGGATCGATTTGAAATCTATCATGGTTTCAGAGAAATCATACTCCATGGTTCGTTGTTCTTCTAGAATGTTGAACGACTATCCCAACTAAAATCTATCCACTCAACAAAAATTATTTCAGAGAAATCATACTCAATGGTTCGTTGTTCTTGTAGAATGTTGAACGACTATCCCAACTAAAATCTATCCACCCAACAAAAATTATTTCACACCACAGACTCATCTTGGTCAGGATCGATTTGAAATCTATCATGGTTTCAGAGAAATCATACTCCATGGTTCATTGTTCTTGTAAAATGTTGAACGACTACCCCAACTAAAACCTATCCACTCAACAAAAATTATTACGCACCACAGACTCATCTTGGTCAGGATCGATTTGAAATCTATTATGGTTTCAGAGAAATCATACTCCATGGTTCGTTGTTCTTGTAGAATGTTGAACGACTATGACAACTAAAATCTATCCACTCAACAAAAACTATTTCACACCACAGACTCATCTTGGTCAGGATCGATTTGAAATCTATCATGGTTTCAGAGAAATCATACTCCATGGTTCGTTGTTCTTGTAGAATGTTGAACGACTATCCCAACTAAAATCTATCCACTCAACAAAAATTATTTCAGAGAAATCATACTCAATGGTTCGTTGTTCTTGTAGAATGTTGAACGACTACACCAACTAAAATCTATCCACTCAACAAAAATTATTTCACACCACAGACTCATCTTGGTCAGGATCGATTTGAAATCTATCATGGTTTCAGAGAAATCATACTCCATGGTTCGTTGTTCTTGTAGAATGTTGAACGACTATCCCAACTAAAATCTATCCACTCAACAAAAATTATTTCAGAGAAATCATACTCAATGTTTCGTTGTTCTTGTAGAATGTTGAACGACTACACCAACTAAAATCTATCCACTCAACAAAAATTATTTCACACCACAGACTCATCTTGGTCAGGATCGATTTGAAATCTATCATGGTTTCAGAGAAATCATACTCCATGGTAAGTTGTTCTTGTAGAATGTTGAACGACTATCCCAACTAAAATCTATCCACTCAACAAAAAATATTTCACACCACAGACTGATCTTGGTCAGGATCGATTTGAAATCTATCATGGTTTCAGAGAAATCATACTCCATGGTTCGTTGTTCTTGTAGAATTTTGAACGACTATCCCAACTAAAATCTATCCACTCAACAAAAATTATTTCAGAGAAATCATACTCAATGGTTCGTTGTTCTTGTAGAATGTTGAACGACTACACCAACTAAAATCTATCCACTCAACAAAAATTATTTCACACCACAGACTCATCTTGGTCAGGATCGATTTGAAATCTATCATGGTTTCAGAGAAATCATACTCCATGGTTCATTGTTCTTGTAAAATGTTGAACGACTATCCCAACTAAAATCTATCCACTCAACAAAAATTATTTCAGAGAAATCATACTCCATGTTTCGTTGTTCTTGTAGAATGTTGAACGACTACCCCAACTAAAATCTATCCACTCAACAAAAATTATTTCACACCACAGACTCATCTTGGTCAGGATCGATTTGAAATCTATCATGGTTTCAGAGAAATCATACTCCATGGTTCGTTGTTCTTGTAAAATGTTGAACGACTACCCCAACTAAAATCTATCCACTCAACAAAAATTATTTCACACCACAGACTCATCTTGGTCAGGATCGATTTGAAATCTATCATGGTTTCAGAGAAATCATACTCCATGGTTCGTTGTTCTTGTAAAATGTTGAACGACTACCCCAACTAAAATCTATCCACTCAACAAAAATTATTTCACACCACAGACTCATCTTGGTCAGGATCGATTTGAAATCTATCATTTTTTCAGAGAAATCATACTCCATGGTAAGTTGTTCTTGTAGAATGTTGAACGACTATGTCAACTAAAATCTGTCCACTCAACAAAAATTATTTCACACCACAGACTCATCTTGGTCAGGATCGATTTGAAATCTATCATGGTTTCAGAGAAATCATACTCAATGGTTCGTTGTTCTTGTAGAATGTTGAACGACTATCCCAACTAAAATCTATCCACTCAACAAAAATTATTTCAGAGAAATCATACTCCATGGTTCGTTGTTCTTGTAGAATGTTGAACGACTACCCCAACTAAAATCTATCCACTCAACAAAAATTATTTCACACCACAGACTCATCTTGGTCAGGATCGATTTGAAATCTATCATGGTTTCAGAGAAATCATACTCCATGGTAAGTTGTTCTTGTAGAATATTGAACGACTACCCCTAACTAAAATCTATCCACTCAACAAAAATTATTTCACACCACAGACTCATCTTGGTCAGGATCGATTTGAAATCTATCATGGTTTCAGAGAAATCATACTCCATGGTTCGTTGTTCTTGTAAAATGTTGAACGACTACCCCAACTAAAATCTATCCACTCAACAAAAATTATTTCACACCACAGACTCATCTTGGTCAGGATCGATTTGAAATCTATCATGGTTTCAGAGAAATCATACTCCATGGTTCGTTGTTCTGGTAGAATGTTGAACGACTATCCCAACTAAAATCTATCCACTCAACAAAAATTATTTCACACCACAGACTCATCTTGGTCAGGATCGATTTGAAATCTATCATGGTTTCAGAGAAATCATAGTCCATGGTAAGTTGTTCTTGTAGAATGTTGAACGAGTACCCCTAACTAAAATCTATCCACTCAACAAAAATTATTTCACACCACAGACTCATCTTGGTCAGGATCGATTTGAAATCTATCATGGTTTCAGAGAAATCATACTCCATGGTTCGTTGTTCTTGTAGAATGTTGAACGACTATCCCAACTAAAATCTATCCACTCAACAAAAATTATTTCACACCAAAGACTCATCTTGGTCAGGATCGATTTGAAATCTATCATGGTTTCAGAGAAATCATACTCCATGGTTCGCTGTTCTTGTAGAATGTTGAACGACTATCCCAACTAAAATCTATCCACTCAACAAAAATCGATTGGATCGATTTGAAATCTATCATGGTTTCAGAGAAATCATAGTCCATGGTAAGTTGTTCTTGTAGAATGTTGAACGACTACCCCAACTAAAATCTATCCACTCAACAAAAATTATTTCAGAGAAATCATACTCCATGGTTCGTTGTTCTTGTAGAATGTTGAACGACTGCCCCTAACTAAAATCTATCCACTCAACAAAAATTATTTCACACCACAGACTCATCTTGGTCAGGATCGATTTGAAATCTATCATGGTTTCAGAGAAATCATAGTCCATGGTAAGTTGTTCTTGTAGAATGTTGAACGACTACCCCTAACTAAAATCTATCCACTCAACAAAAATTATTTCACACCACAGACTCATCTTGGTCAGGATCGATTTGAAATCTATCATGGTTTCAGAGAAATCATACTCCATGGTTCGTTGTTCTTGTAGAATGTTGAACGACTATTCCAACTAAAATCTATCCACTCAACAAAAATTATTTCACACCAAAGACTCATCTTGGTCAGGATCGATTTGAAATCTATCATGGTTTCAGAGAAATCATACTCCATGGTTCGTTGTTCTTGTAGAATGTTGAACGACTATTCCAACTAAAATCTATCCACTCAACAAAAATCGATTGGATCGATTTGAAATCTATCATGGTTTCAGAGAAATCATACTCCATGGTAAGTTGTTCTTGTAGAATGTTGAACGACTACCCCAACTAAAATCTATCCACTCAACAAAAATTAATTCAGAGAAATCATACTCCATGGTTCGTTGTTCTTGTAGAATGTTGAACGACTACCCCAACTAAAATCTATCCACTCAACAAAAATTATTTCAGAGAAATCATACTCCATGGTAAGTTGTTCTTGTAGAATGTTGAACGACTATCCCAACTAAAATCTATACACTCAACAAAAATTATTTCACACCACAGACTCATCTTGGTCAGGATCGATTTGAAATCTATCATGGTTTCAGAGAAATCATACTCCATGGTAAGTTGTTCTTGTAGAATGTTGAACGACTACCCCTAACTAAAATCTATCCACTCAACAAAAATTATTTCACACCACAGACTCATCTTGGTCAGGATCGATTTGAAATCTATCATGGTTTCAGAGAAATCATACTCTATGGTTCGTTGTTCTTGTAGAATGTTGAACGACTATCCCAACTAAAATCTATACACTCAACAAAAATTATTTCACACCACAGACTCATCTTGGTCAGGATCGATTTGAAATCTATCATGGTTTCAGAGAAATCATACTCCATGGTAAGTTGTTCTTGTAGAATGTTGAACGACTACCACAACTAAAATCTATCCACTCAACAAAAATTATTTCACACCACAGACTCATCTTGGTCAGGATCGATTTGAAATCAATCATGGTTTCAGAGAAATCATACTCCATGGTTCGTTGTTCTTGTAAAATGTTGAACGACTACCCCAACTAAAATCTATTTACTCAACAAAAATTATTTCAGAGAAATCATACTCCATGGTTCGTTGTTCTTGTAGAATGTTGAACGACTACCCCAACTAAAATCTATCCACTCAACAAAAATTATTTCACACCACAGACTCATCTTGGTCAGGATCGATTTGAAATCTATCATGGTTTCAGAGAAATCATACTCCATGGTTCGTTGTTCATGTAGAATGTTGAACGACTACCACAACTAAAATCTATCCACTCAACAAAAATTATTTCACACCACAGACTCATCTTGGTCAGGATCGATTTGAAATCTATCATGGTTTCAGAGAAATCATACTCCATGGTTCGTTGTTCTTGTAGAATGTTGAACGACTGCCAATAACTAAAATCTATCCACTCAACAAAAATTATTTCACACCACAGACTCATCTTGGTCAGGATCGATTTGAAATCTATCATGGTTTCAGAGAAATCGTAGTCCATGGTAAGTTGTTCTTGTAGAATGTTGAACGACTACCCCAACTAAAATCTATCCACTCAACAAAAATTATTTCACACCACAGACTCATCTTGGTCAGGATCGATTTGAAATCTATCATGGTTTCAGAGAAATCATACTCCATGGTTCGTTGTTCTTGTAGAATGTTGAACGACTATCCCAACTAAAATCTATCCACTCAACAAAAATTATTTCAGAGAAATCATACTCCATGGTAAGTTGTTCTTGTAGAATGTTGAACGACTACCCCAACTAAAATCCATCCACTCAACAAAAATTATTTCACACAACAGACTCATCTTGGTCAGGATCGATCTGAAATCTATCATGGTTTCAGAGAAATCATAGTCCATGGTAAGTTGTTCTTGTAGAATGTTGACCGACTACCCCAACTAAAATCTATCTACTCAACAAAAATTATTTCAGAGAAATCATACTCCATGGTAAGTTGTTCTTGTAGAATGTTGAAGGACTACCCCAACTAAAATCTATCCACTCAACAAAAATTATTTCAGAGAAATCATACTCCATGGTTCGTTGTTCTTGTAAAATGCTGAACGACTACCCCAACTAAAATCTATCCACTCAACAAAAATTATTTCAGAGAAATCATACTCCATGGTTCGTTGTTCTTGTAGAATGTTGAACGACTATCCCAACTAAAATATATCCACTCAACAAAAATTATTTCAGAGAAATCATACTCCATGGTTCGTTGTTCTTGTAAAATGTTGAACGACTACCCCAACTAAAATCTATCCACTCAACAAAAATTATTTCACACCACAGACTCATCTTGGTCAGGATCGATTTGAAATCTATCATGGTTTCAGAGAAATCATAGTCCATGGTAAGTTGTTCTTGTAGAATGTTGAACGACTACCCCAACTAAAATCTCTCCACTCAACAAAAATTATTTCACACCAAAGACTCATCTTGGTCAGGATCGATTTGAAATCTATCATGGTTTCAGAGAAATCAAAGTCCATGGTTCGTTGTTCTTGTAGAATGTTGAACGACTATCCCAACTAAAATCTATCCACTCAACAAAAATTATTTCAGAGAAATCATACTCCATGGTTCGTTGTTCTTGTAGAATGTTGAGCGACTACCCCTAACTAAAATCTATCCACTCAACAAAAATTATTTCACACCACAGACTCATCTTGGTCAGGATCGATTTGAATTCTATCATGGTTTCAGAGAAATCATACTCCATGGTTCGTTGTTCTTGTAGAATGTTGAACGACTATCCCAACTAAAATCTATCCACTCAACAAAAATTATTTCAGAGAAATCATACTCCATGGTAAGTTGTTCTTGTAGAATGTTGAACGACTACCACAACTAAAATCCATCCACTCAACAAAAATTATTTCACACCACAGACTCATCTTGGTCAGGATCGATTTGAAATCTATCATGGTTTCAGAGAAATCATAGTCCATGGTAAGTTGTTCTTGTAGAATGTTGAACGACTACCCCAACTTAAATCCATCCACTCAACAAAAATTATTTCACACCACAGACTCATCTTGGTCAGAATCGATCTGAAATCTATCATGGTTTCAGAGAAATCATAGTCCATGGTAAGCTGTTCTTGTAGAATGTTGAACGACTACCCCTAACTAAAATCTATCCACTCAACAAAAATTATTTCACACCACAGACTCATCTTGGTCAGGATCGATTTGAAATCTATCATGGTTTCAGGGAAATCATAGTCCATGGTAAGTTGTTCTTGTAGAATGTTGAACGACTACCCCTAACTAAAATCTATCCACTCAACAAAAATTATTTCACACCACAGACTCATCTTGGTCAGGATCGATCTGAAATCTATCATGGTTTCAGAGAAATCATAGTCCATGGTAAGTTGTTCTTGTAGAATGTTGAACGACTACCCCAACTAAAATCTATCTACTCAACAAAAATTATTTCAGAGAAATCATACTCCATGGTAAGTTGTTTTTGTAGAATGTTGAACGACTATCCCAACTAAAATCTATCCACTCAACAAAAATTATTTCACACCACAGACTCATCTTGGTCAGGATCGATTTGAAATCTATCATGGTTTCAGAGAAATCATAGTCCATGGTAAGTTGTTCTTGTAGAATGTTGAACGACTATCCCAACTAAAATCTATCCACTCAACAAAAATTATTTCAGAGAAATCATACTCCATGGTTCGTTGTTCTTGTAGAATGTTGAACGACTATCACAACTAAAATATATCCACTCAACAAAAATTATTTCAGAGAAATCATACTCCATGGTTCGTTGTTCTTGTAAAATGTTGAACGACTACCCCAACTAAAATCTATCCACTCAACAAAAATTATTTCACACCATAGACTCATCTTGGTCAGGATCGATTTGAAATCTATCATGGTTTCAGAGAAATCATAGTCCATGGTAAGTTGTTCTTGTAGAATGTTGAACGACTACCCCTAACTAAAATCTATCCACTCAACAAAAATTATTTCACACCACAGACTCATCTTGGTCAGGATCGATTTGAAATCTATCATGGTTTCAGAGAAATCATAGTCCATGGTAAGTTGTTCTTGTAGAATGTTGAACGACTATCCCAACTAAAATCTTTAAACTCAACAAAAATTATTTCAGAGAAATCATACTCCATGGTAAGTTGTTCTTGTAGAAGGTTGAACGACTACCCCAACTAAAATCTATCCACTCAACAAAAATTGTTTCACACCACAGACTCATCTTGGTCAGGATCGATTTGAAATCTATCAGGGTTGCAAAGAAATCATACTCCATGGTTCGTTGTTCTTGTAGAATGTTGAACGACTACTCCAACTAAAATCTATCCACTCAACAAAAATTATTTCAGAGAAATCATACTCCATGGTAAGTTGTTCTTGTCGAATGTTGAACGACTACCCCTAACTAAAATCTATCCACTCAACAAAAATTATTTCGCACCACAGACTCATCTTGGTCAGGATCGATTTGAAATCTATCATGGTTTCAGAGAAATCATAGTCCATGGTAAGTTGTTCTTGTAGAATGTTGAACGACTACCCCTAACTAAAATCTATTTACTCAACAAAAATTATTTCACACCACAGACTCATCTTGGTCAGGATCGATTTGAAATCTATCATGGTTTCAGAGAAATCATACTCCATGGTTCGTTGTTCTTGTAGAATGTTGAACGACTATCCCAACTAAAATCTATCCACTCAACAAAAATTATTTCAGAGAAATCATACTCCATGGTAAGTTGTTCTTGTAGAATGTTGAACGACTACCCCTAACTAAAATCTATCCACTCAACAAAAATTATTTCACACCACAGACTCATCTTGGTCAGGATCGATTTGAAATCTATCATGGTTTCAGAGAAATCATAGTCCATGGTAAGCTGTTCTTGTAGAATGTTGAACGACTACATGACGACTAAAGAGAAATCATACTCCATGGTAAGTTGTTCTTGTAGAATGTTGAACGACTACCCCAACTAAAATCTATCCACTCAACAAAAATTATTTCACACCACAGACTCATCTTGGTCAGGATCGATTTGAAATCTATCATGGTCTCAGCGAAATCATAGTCCATGGTAAGTAGTTCTTGTAGAATGTTGAACGACTACCCCAACTAAAATCTATCCACTCAACAAAAATTATTTCACACCACAGACTCATCTTGGTCATAATCGATTTGAAATCTATCATGGTTTCAGAGAAATCATAGTCCATGGTAAGTAGTTCTTGTAGAATGTTGAACGACTACCCCAACTAAAATCTATCCACTCAACAAAAATTATTTCACACCACAGACTCATCTTGGTCAGGATCGATTTGAAATCTATCATGGTTTCAGAGAAATCATACCCCATGGTTCGTTGTTCTTGTAGAATGTTGAACGACTACCCCTAGCTAAAATCTATCCACTCAACAAAAATTATTTCACACCACAGACTCATCTTGGTCAGGATCGATTTGAAATCTATCATGGTTTCAGAGAAATCATAGTCCATGGTAAGTTGTTCTTGTAGAATGTTGAACGACTATCCCAACTAAAATCTATCCAGTCAACAAAAATTATTTCAGAGAAATCATACTCCATGGTAAGTTGTTCTTGTAGAATGTTGAAGGACTACCCCAACTAAAATCTATCCACTCAACAAAAATTATTTCACACCACAGACTCATCTTGGTCAGGATCGATTTGAAATCTATCATGGTTTCAGAGAAATCATAGTCCATGGTAAGTAGTTCTTGTAGAATGTTGAACGACTACCCCAACTAAAATCTATCCACTCAACAAAAATTATTTCACACCACAGACTCATCTTGGTCAGGATCGATTTGAAATCTATCATGGTTTCAGAGAAATCATACTCCATGGTTCGTTGTTCTTGTAGAATGTTGAACGACTACCCCTAACTAAAATCTATCCACTCAACAAAAATTATTTCACACCACAGACTCATCTTGGTCAGGATCGATTTGAAATCTATCATGGTTTCAGAGAAATCATAGTCCATGGTAAGTTGTTCTTGTAGAATGTTGAACGACTATCCCAACTAAAATCTATCCACTCAACAAAAATTATTTCAGAGAAATCATACTCCATGGTTCGTTGTTCTTGTAGAATGTTGAAGGACTACCCCTAACTAAAATCTATCCACTCAACAAAAATTATTTCACACCACAGACTCATCTTGGTCAGGATCGATTTGAAATCTATTATGGTTTCAGAGAAATCATAGTCCATGGTAAGTAGTTCTTGTAGAATGTTGAACGACTACCCCAACTAAAATCTATCCACTCAACAAAAATTATTTCACACCACAGACTCATCTTGGTCAGGATCGATTTGAAATCTATCATGGATTCAGAGAAATCATATTCCATGGTTCGTTGTTCTTGTAGAATGTTGAACGACTATACCAACTAAAATCTATCCACTCAACAAAAATTATTTCAGTGAAATCATACTCCATGGTAAGTTGTTCTTGTAGAATGTTGAACGACTACCCCAACTAAAATCTATCCACTCAACAAAAATTATTTCACACCACAGACTCATCTTGGTCAGGATCGATTTGAAATCTATCATGGTTTCAGAGAAAACATACTCCATTGTTCGCTGTTCTTGTAGAATGTTGAACGACTACTCCAACTAAAATCTATCCACTCAACAAAAATTATTTCAGAGAAATCATACTCCATGGTAAGTTGTTCTTGTAGAATGTTGAACGACTAAACCAACTAAAATCTATCCACTCAACAAAAATTATTTCACACCACAGACTCATCTTGGTCAGGATCGATTTGAAATCTATAATGGTTTCAGAGAAATCATACTCCATGGTTCGTTGTTCTTGTAAAATGTTGAACGACTAACCCCACTTAAATCTATCCACTCAACAAAAATTATTTCACACCACAGACTCATCTTGGTCAGGATCGATTTGAAATCTATCATGGTTTCAGAGAAATCATACTCCTTGGTTCGTTGTTCTTGTAAAATGTTGAACGACTACCACAACTAAAATCTATCCACTCAACAAAAATTATTTCACACCACAGACTCATCTTGGTCAGGATCGATTTGAAATCTATCATGGTTTCAGAGAAATCATACTCCATGTTTCTTTGTTCTTGTAGAATATTGAACGACTATCCCAACTAAAATCTATCCACTCAACAAATATTATTTCAGAGAAATCATACTCCATGGTAAGTTGTTCTTGTAGAATGTTGAACGACTACCCCAACTAAAATCTATCCACTCAACAAAAATTATTTCACACCACAGACTCATCTTGGTCAGGATCGATTTGAAATCTATCATGGTTTCAGAGAAATCATAGTCCATGGTAAGTTGTTCTTGTAGAATGTTGAACGACTACCCCAACTAAAATCTATCCACTCAACAAAAATTATTTCACACCACAGACTCATCTTGGTCAGGATCGATTTGAAATCTATCATGGTTTCAGAGAAATCATACTCCATGGTTCGTTGTTCTTGTAGAATGTTGAACGACTATCCCAACTAAAATCTATCTACTCAACAAAAATTATTTCAGAGAAATCATACTCCATGTTCTTGTAAAATGTTGAACGACTACCCCAACTAAAATCTATCCACTCAACGAAAATCATTTCACACCACAGACTCATCTTGTTCAGGATCGATTTGAAATCTATCATGGTTTCAGAGAAATCATACTCCATGGTTCGTTGTTCTTGTGGAATGTTGAACGACTACCCCAACTAAAATCTATCCACTCAACAAAAATTATTTCACACCACAGACTCATCTTGGTCAGGATCGATTTGAAATCTATCATGGTTTCAGAGAAATCATACTCCATGGTTCGTTGTTCTTGTAGAATGTTGAACGACTATCCCAACTAAAATCTATCCACTCAACAAAAATTATTTCACACCACAGACTCATCTTGGTCAGGATCGATTTGAAATCTATCATGGTTTCAGAGAAATCATAGTCCATGGTAAGTTGTTCTTGTAGAATGTTGAACGACTACCCCAACTAAAATCTATCCACTCAACAAAAATTATTTCACACCACAGACTCATCTTGGTCAGGATCGATTTGAAATCTATCATGGTTTCAGAGAAATCATACTCCATGGTTCGTTGTTCTTGTAAAATATTGAACGATTATCCCAACTAAAATCTATTAACTCAACAAAAATTATTTCAGAGAAATCATACTCCATGGTTCGTTGTTCTTGTAGAATGTCGAACGACTACCCCAACTAAAATCTATCCACTCAACAAAAATTATTTCACACCACAGACTCATCTTGGTCAGGATCGATTTGAAATCTATCATGGTTTCAGAGAAATCATACTCCATGGTTCGTCGTTCTTGTAGAATGTTGAACGACTACCCCTAACTAAAATCTATCCACTCAACAAAAATTAGTTCACACCACAGACTCATCTTGGTCAGGATCGATTTGAAATCTATCATGGTTTCAGAGAAATCTTAGTCGATTCTAAGTTGTTCTTGTAGAATGTTGAACGACTATCCCAACTAAAATCTATCCACTCAACAAAAATTATTTCAGAGAAATCATACTCCATGGTTCGTTGTTCTTGTAGAATGTCGAACGACTACCCCAACTAAAATCTATCCACTCAACAAAAATTATTTCACACCACAGACTCATCTTGGTCAGGATCGATTTGAAATCTATCACGGTTTCAGAGAAATCATACTCCATGGTTCGTTGTTCTTGTAGAATGTTGAACGACTATCCCAACTAAAATCTATCCACTGAACAAAAATTATTTCAGAGAAATCATACTCCATGGTTCGTTGTTCTTGTAGAATGTTGAACGACTATCCCAACTAAAATCTATCCACTCAACAAAAATTATTTCAGAGAAATCATACTCCATGGTAAGTTGTTCTTGTAAAATGTTGAACGACTACCCCAACTAAAATCTATCCACTCAACAAAAATTATTTCACACCACAGACTCATCTTGGTCAGGATCGATTTGAAATCTATCATGGTTTCAGAGAAATCATACTCCATGGTTCGTTGTTCTTGTAAAATATTGAACGATTATCCCAACTAAAATCTATTAACTCAACAAAAATTATTTCAGAGAAATCATACTCCATGGTTCCTTGTTCTTGTAGAATGTCGAACGACTACCCCAACTAAAATCTATCCACTCAACAAAAATTATTTCACACCACAGACTCATCTTGGTCAGGATCGATTTGAAATCTATCATGGTTTCAGAGAAATCATACTCCATGGTTCGTTGTTCTTGTAGAATGTTGAACGACTATCCCAACTAAAATCTATCCACTCAACAAAAATTATTTCACACCACAGACTCATCTTGGTCAGGATCGATTTGAAATCTATCATGGTTTCAGAGAAATCATACTCCATGGTTCGTTGTTCTTGTAGAATGTTGAACGACTACCCCTAGCTAAAATCTATCCACTCAACAAAAATTAGTTCACACCACAGACTCATCTTGGTCATGATCGATTTGAAATCTATCATGGTTTCAGAGAAATCTTAGTCGATGGTAAGTTGTTCTTGTAGAATGTTGAACGACTACCCCAACTAAACAAAACAACTCAACAAAAATTATTTCACACCACAGACTCATCTTGGTCAGGATCGATTTGAAATCTATCATGGTTTCAGAGAAATCATACTCCATGGTTCGTTGTTCTTGTAGAATGTTGAACGACTACCCCAACTAAAATCTATCCACTCAACAAAAATTATTTCAGAGAAATCATACTATATGGTAAGTTGTTCTTGTAGAATGTTGAACGACTACCCTTAACTAAAATCTATCCACTCAACCAAAATTATTTCAGAGAAATCATACTCCATGGTTCGTTGTTCTTGTAGAATGTTGAACGACTACCCCTAACTAAAATCTATCCACTCAACAAAAATTATTTCACACCACAGACTCATCTTGGTCAGGATCGATTTGAAATCTATCATGGTTTCAGAGAAATCATAATCCATGGTAAGTTGTTCTTGTAGAATGTTGAACGACTACCCCTAACTAAAATCTTTCCACTCAACAAAAATTATTTCACACCACAGACTCATCTTGGTCAGGATCGATTTGAAATCTATCATGGTTTCAGAGAAATCATACTCCATGGTTCGTTGTTCTTGTAGAATGTTGAACGACTACCCCAACTAAAATCTATCCACTCAACAAAAATTATTTCAGAGAAATCATACTCCATGGTAAGTTGTTCTTGTAGAATGTTGAACGACTACCCCAACTAAAATCTATCCACTCAACAAAAATTATTTCAGAGAAATCATACTCCATGGTAAGTTGTTCTTGTAGAATGTTGAACGACTACCCCTAACTAAAATCTATCCACTCAACAAAAATTATTTCACACCACAGACTCATCTTGGTCAGGATCGATTTGAAATCTATCATGGTTTCAGAGAAATCATACTCCATGGTTCGTTGTTCTTGTAGAATGTTGAACGATTATCCCAAGTAAAATCTATCCGCTCAACAAAAATTATTTCAGAGAAATCATACTCCATGGTAAGTTGTTCTTGTAGAATGTTGAACGACTATCCCAACTAAAATCTATCCACTCAACAAAAATTATTTCACACCACAGACTGATCTTGGTCAGGATCGATTTGAAATCTATCATGGTTTCAGAGAAATCATACTCCATGGTTCGTTGTTCTTGTAGAATGTTGAACGACTATCCCAACTAAAATCTATCCACTCAACAAAAATTATTTCAGAGAAATCATACTCCATGGTTCGTTGTTCTTGTAGAATGTTGAACGACTATCCCAACTAAAATCTATCCACTCAACAAAAATTATTTCACACCACAGACTCATCTTGGTCAGGATCGATTTGAAATCTATCATGGTTTCAGAGAAATCATAGTCCATGGTAAGTTGTTCTTGTAGAATGTTGAACGACTACTCCAACTAAAATCTATCCACTCAACAAAAATTATTTCACACCACAGACTCATCTTGGTCAGGATCGATTTGAAATCTATCATGGTTTCAGAGAAATCATACTCCATGGTTCGTTGTTCTTGTAGAATGTTGAACGACTATCCCAACTAAAATCTATCCACTCAACAAAAATTATTTCACACCACAGACTCATCTTGGTCAGGATCGATTTGAAATCTATCATGGTTTCAGAGAAATCATACTCCATGGTAAGTTGTTCTTGTAGAATGTTGAACGACTACCCCAACTAAAATCTATCCACCCAACAAAAATTATTTCACACCACAGACTCATCTTGGTCAGGATCGATTTGAAATCTATCATGGTTTCAGAGAAATCATAGTCCATGGTAAGTTGTTCTTGTAGAATGTTGAACGACTACCCCAACTAAAATCTATCCACTCAACAAAAATTATTTCACACCACAGACTCATCTTGGTCAGGATCGATTTGAAATCTATCATGGTTTCAGAGAAATCATACTCCATGGTTCGTTGTTCTTGTAGAATGTTGAACGACTATCCCAACTAAAATCTATCCACTCAACAAAAATTATTTCAGAGAAATCATACTCCACGGTAAGTTGTTCTTGTAGAATGTTGAACGACTACCCCTAACTAAAATCTATCCACTCAACCAAAATTATTTCAGAGAAATCATACTCCATTGTTCGTTGTTCTTGTAGAATGTTGAACGACTACCCCTAACTAAAATCTATCCACTCAACAAAAATTATTTCACACCACAGACTCATCTTGGCCAGGATCGATTTGAAATCTATCATGGTTTCAGAGAAATCATAGTCCATGGTAAGTTGTTCTTGTAGAATGTTGAACGACTATCCCAACTAAAATCTATCCACTCAACAAAAATTATTTCAGAGAAATCATACTCCATGGTTCGTTGTTCTTGTAGAATGTTGAACGACTACCCCAACTAAAATCTATCCACTCAACAAAAATTATTTCACACCACAGACTCATCTTGGTCAGGATCGATTTGAAATCTATCATGGTTTCAGAGAAATCATACTCCATGGTTCGTTGTTCTTGTAGAATGTTGAACGACTATCCCAACTAAAATCTATCCACTCAACAAAAATTATTTCACACCACAGACTCATCTTGGTCAGGATCGATTTGAAATCTATCATGGTTTCAGAGAAATCATGGTCCATGGTAAGTTGTTCTTGTAGAATGTTGAACGACTATCCCAACTAAAATCTATCCACTCAACAAAAATTATTTCACAGAAATCTTACTCCATGGTAAGTTGTTCTTGTAGAATGTTGAACGACTACCCCAACTAAAATCTATCCACTCAACAAAAATTATTTCACACCACAGACTCATCTTGGTCAGGATCGATTTGAAATCTATCATGGTTTCAGAGAAATCATACTCCATGGTTCGTTGTTCTTGTAGAATGTTGAACGACTATCCCAACTAAAATCTATCCACTCAACAAAAATTATTTCACACCACAGACTCATCTTGGTCAGGATCGATTTGAAATCTATCATGGTTTCAGAGAAATCATACTCCATGGTTCGTTGTTCTTGTAGAATGTTGAACGACTATCCCAACTAAAATCTATCCACTGAACAAATATTATTTCAGAGAAATCATACTCCATCTTTCGTTGTTCTTGTAGAATGTTGAACGACTACCCCAACTAAAATCTATCCACTCAACAAAAATTATTTGACATCACAGACTCATCTTGGTCAGGATCGATTTGAAATCTATTATGGTTTCAGAGAAATCATACTCCATGGTTCGTTGTTCTTGTAGAATGTTGAACGACTATCCCAACTAAAATCTATTCACTCAACAAAAATTATTTCAGAGAAATCATACTCCATGGTTCGTTGTTCTTGTAAAATGTTGAACGACTACCCCAACTAAAATCTATCCACTCAACAAAAATTATTTCACACCACAGACTCATCTTGGTCAGGATCGATTTGAAATCTATCATGGTTTCAGAGAAATCATACTCCATGGTTCGTTGTTCTTGTAGAATGTTGAACGACTATCCCAACTAAAATCTATCTGCTCAACAAAAATTATTTCAGAGAAATCATACTCCATGGTAAGTTGATCTTGTAGAATGTTGAACGACTACCCCAACTAAAATCTATCCACTCAACAAAAATTATTTCACACCACAGACTGATCTTGGTCAGGATCGATTTGAAATCTATCATGGTTTCAGAGAAATCATACTCCATGGTTCGTTGTTCTTGTAGAATGTTGAACGACTATCCCAACTAAAATCTATCCACTCAACAAAAATTATTTCAGAGAAATCATACTCCATGGTTCGTTGTTCTTGTAGAATGTTGAACGACTACCCCAACTAAAATCTATCCACTCAACAAAAATTATTTCACACCACAGACTCATCTTGGTCAGGATCGATTTGAAATCTATCATGGTTTCAGAGAAATCATAGTCCATGGTAAGTTGTTCTTGTAGAATGTTGAACGACTATCCCAACTAAAATCTATCCACTCAACAAAAATTATTTCACACCACAGACTCATCTTGGTCAGGATCGATTTGAAATCTATCATGGTTTCAGAGAAATCATACTCCATGGTTCGTTGTTCTTGTAGAATGTTGAACGACTATCCCAACTAAAATCTATCCACTCAACAAAAATTATTTCACACCACAGACTCATCTTGGTCAGGATCGATTTGAAATCTATCATGGTTTCAGAGAAGTCATACTCCATGGTAAGTTGTTCTTGTAGAATGTTGAACGACTACCCCAACTAAAATCTATCCACCCAACAAAAATTATTTCACACCACAGACTCATCTTGGTCAGGATCGATTTGAAATCTATCATGGTTTCAGAGAAATCATAGTCCACGGTAAGTTGTTCTTGTAGAATGTTGAACGACTACCCCAACTAAAATCTATTCACTCAACAAAAATTATTTCACACCACAGACTCATCTTGGTCAGGATCGATTTGAAATCTATCATGGTTTCAGAGAAATCATACTCCATGGTAAGTTGTTCTTGTAGAATGTTGAACGACTATCCCAACTAAAATCTATCCACTCAACAAAAATTATTTCAGAGAAATCATACTTCATGGTAAGTTGTTCTTGTAGAATGTTGAACGACTACCCCTAACTAAAATCTATCCACTCAACCAAAATTATTTCAGAGAAATCATACTCCATTGTTCGTTGTTCTTGTAGAATGTTGAACGACTACCCCTAATTAAAATCTGTCCACTCAACAAAAATTATTTCACACCACAGACTCATCTTGGCCAGGATCGATTTGAAATCTATCATGGTTTCAGAGAAATCATTGTCCATGGTAAGTTGTTCTTGTAGAATGTTGAACGACTATCCCAACTAAAATCTATCCACTCAACAAAAATTATTTCAGAGAAATCATACTCCATGGTTCGTTGTTCTTGTAGAATGTTGAACGACTACCCCAACTAACACCTATCCACTCAACAAAAATTATTTCACACCACAGACTCATCTTGGTCAGGATCGATTTGAAATCTATCATGGTTTCAGAGAAATCATACTCCATTTTTCGTTGTTCTTGTAGAATGTTGAACGACTACCCCTAACTAAAATCTATCCACTCAACAAAAATTATTTCACACCACAGACTCATCTTGGTCAGGATCGATTTGAAATCTATCATGGTTTCAGAGAAATCATGGTCCATGGTAAGTTGTTCTTGTAGAATGTTGAACGACTATCCCAACTAAAATCTATCCACTCAACAAAAATTATTTCACAGAAATCATACTCTATGGTAAGTTGTTCTTGTAGAATGTTGAACGACTACCCCAACTAAAATCTATCCACTCAACAAAAATTATTTCACACCACAGACTCATCTTGGTCAGGATCGATTTGAAATCTATCATGGTTTCAGAGAAATCATACTCCATGGTAAGTTGTTCTTGTAGAATGTTGAACGACTATCGCAACTAAAATCTATCCACTAAACAAAAATTATTTCAGAGAAATCATACTCCATGGTAAGTTGTTCTTGTAGAATGTTAAACGACTACCCCAACTAAAATCTATCCACTCAACAAAAATTATTTCACACCACAGACTCATCTAGGTCAGGATCGATTTGAAATCTATCATGGTTTCAGAGAAATCATACTCCATGGTTCGTTGTTCTTGTAGAATGTTGAACGACTATCCCAACTAAAATCTATAAACTCAACAAAAATTATTTCAGAGAAATCATACTCCATCTTTCGTTGTTCTTGTAGAATGTTGAACGACTGCCCCAACTAAAATCTATCCACTCAACAAAAATTATTTCACACCACAGACTCATCTTGGTCAGGATCGATTTGAAATCTATCATGGTTTCAGAGAAATCATACTCCATGGTTCGTTGTTCTTGTAGAATGTTGAACGACTATCCCAACTAAAATCTATTCACTCAACAAAAATTATTTCAGAGAAATCATACTCCATGGTTCGTTGTTCTTGTAGAATGTTGAACGACTACCCCAACTAAAATCTATCCACTCAACAAAAATTATTTCACACCACAGACTCATCTTGGTCAGGATCGATTTGAAATCTATCATGGTTTCAGAGAAATCATACTCCATGGTTCGTTGTTCTTGTAGAATGTTGAACGACTATCCCAACTAAAATCTATCCACTCAACAAAAATTATTTCAGAGAAATCATACTCCATGGTTCGTTGTTCTTGTAGAATGTTGAACGACTACCCCAACTAAAATCTATCCACTCAACAAAAATTATTTCACACCACAGACTGATCTTGGTCAGGATCGATTTGAAATCTATCATGGTTTCAGAGAAATCATACTCCATGGTTCGTTGTTCTTGTAGAATGTTGAACGACTATCCCAACTAAAATCTATCCACTCAACAAAAATTATTTCAGAGAAATCATACTCCATGGTTCGTTGTTCTTGTAGAATGTTGAACGACTACCCCAACTAAAATCTATCCACTCAACAAAAATTATTTCACACCACAGACTCATCTTGGTCAGGATCGATTTGAAATCTATCATGGTTTCAGAGAAATCATAGTCCATGGTAAGTTGTTCTTGTAGAATGTTGAACGACTATCCCAACTAAAATCTATCCACTCAACAAAAATTATTTCACACCACAGACTCATCTTGGTCAGGATCGATTTGAAATCTATCATGGTTTCAAAGAAATCATACTCCATGGTTCGTTGTTCTTGTAGAATGTTGAACGACTATCCCAACTAAAATCTATCCACTCAACAAAAATTATTTCAGAGAAATCATACTCCATCTTTCGTTGTTCTTGTAGAATGTTGAACGACTGCCCCAACTAAAATCTATCCACTCAACAAAAATTATTTCACACCACAGACTCATCTTGGTCAGGATCGATTTGAAATCTATCATGGTTTCAGAGAAATCATACTCCATGGTAAGTTGTTCTTGTAGAATGTTGAACGACTATCCCAACTAAAATCTATCCACTCAACAAAAATTATTTCAGAGAAATCATACTCCATGGTTCGTTGTTCTTGTAGAATGTTGAACGACTACCCCAACTAAAATCTATCCACTCAACAAAAATTATTTCACACCACAGACTCATCTTGGTCAGGATCGATTTGAAATCTATCATGGTTTCAGAGAAATCATACTCCATGGTAAGTTGTTCTTGTAGAATGTTGAACGACTATCGCAACTAAAATCTATCCACTAAACAAAAATTATTTCAGAGAAATCATACTCCATGGTAAGTTGTTCTTGTAGAATGTTAAACGACTACCCCAACTAAAATCTATCCACTCAACAAAAATTATTTCACACCACAGACTCATCTAGGTCAGGATCGATTTGAAATCTATCATGGTTTCAGAGAAATCATACTCCATGGTTCGTTGTTCTTGTAGAATGTTGAACGACTATCCCAACTAAAATCTATCCACTCAACAAAAATTATTTCAGAGAAATCATACTCCATCTTTCGTTGTTCTTGTAGAATGTTGAACGACTGCCCCAACTAAAATCTATCCACTCAACAAAAATTATTTCACACCACAGACTCATCTTGGTCAGGATCGATTTGAAATCTATCATGGTTTCAGAGAAATCATACTCCATGGTTCGTTGTTCTTGTAGAATGTTGAACGACTATCCCAACTAAAATCTATTCACTCAACAAAAATTATTTCAGAGAAATCATACTCCATGGTTCGTTGTTCTTGTAGAATGTTGAACGACTACCCCAACTAAAATCTATCCACTCAACAAAAATTATTTCACACCACAGACTCATCTTGGTCAGGATCGATTTGAAATCTATCATGGTTTCAGAGAAATCATACTCCATGGTTCGTTGTTCTTGTAGAATGTTGAACGACTATCCCAACTAAAATCTATCCACTCAACAAAAATTATTTCAGAGAAATCATACTCCATGGTTCGTTGTTCTTGTAGAATGTTGAACGACTACCCCAACTAAAATCTATCCACTCAACAAAAATTATTTCACACCACAGACTGATCTTGGTCAGGATCGATTTGAAATCTATCATGGTTTCAGAGAAATCATACTCCATGGTTCGTTGTTCTTGTAGAATGTTGAACGACTATCCCAACTAAAATCTATCCACTCAACAAAAATTATTTCAGAGAAATCATACTCCATGGTTCGTTGTTCTTGTAGAATGTTGAACGACTACCCCAACTAAAATCTATCCACTCAACAAAAATTATTTCACACCACAGACTCATCTTGGTCAGGATCGATTTGAAATCTATCATGGTTTCAGAGAAATCATAGTCCATGGTAAGTTGTTCTTGTAGAATGTTGAACGACTATCCCAACTAAAATCTATCCACTCAACAAAAATTATTTCACACCACAGACTCATCTTGGTCAGGATCGATTTGAAATCTATCATGGTTTCAAAGAAATCATACTCCATGGTTCGTTGTTCTTGTAGAATGTTGAACGACTATCCCAACTAAAATCTATCCACTCAACAAAAATTATTTCACACCACAGACTCATCTTGGTCAGGATCGATTTGAAATCTATCATGGTTTCAGAGAAGTCATACTCCATGGTAAGTTGTTCTTGTAGAATGTTGAACGACTACCCCAACTAAAATCTATCCACCCAACAAAAATTATTTCACACCACAGACTCATCTTCGTCAGGATCGATTTGAAATCTATCATGGTTTCAGAGAAATCATAGTCCATGGTAAGTTGTTCTTGTAGAATGTTGAACGACTACCCCAACTAAAATCTATTCACTCAACAAAAATTATTTCACACCACAGACTCATCTTGGTCAGGATCGATTTGAAATCTATCATGGTTTCAGAGAAATCATACTCCATGGTAAGTTGTTCTTGTAGAATGTTGAACGACTATCCCAACTAAAATCTATCCACTCAACAAAAATTATTTCAGAGAAATCATACTCCATGGTAAGTTGTTCTTGTAGAATGTTGAACGACTACCCCTAACTAAAATCTATCCACTCAACAAAAATTATTTCAGAGAAATCATACTCCATTGTTCGTTGTTCTTGTAGAATGTTGAACGACTACCCCTAACTAAAATCTATCCACTCAACAAAAATTATTTCACACCACAGACTCATCTTGGCCAGGATCGATTTGAAATCTATCATGGTTTCAGAGAAATCATTGTCCATGGTAAGTTGTTCTTGTAGAATGTTGAACGACTATCCCAACTAAAATCTATCCACTCAACAAAAATTATTTCAGAGAAATCATACTCCATGGTTCGTTGTTCTTGTAGAATGTTTAACGACTACCCCAACTAACACCTATCCACTCAACAAAAATTATTTCACACCACAGACTCATCTTGGTCAGGATCGATTTGAAATCTATCATGGTTTCAGAGAAATCATACTCCATTTTTCGTTGTTCTTGTAGAATGTTGAACGACTACCCCTAACTAAAATCTATCCACTCAACAAAAATTATTTCACACCACAAATTCATCTTGGTCAGGATCGATTTGAAATCTATCATGGTTTCAGAGAAATCATGGTCCATGGTAAGTTGTTCTTGTAGAATGTTGAACGACTATCCCAACTAAAATCTATCCACTCAACAAAAATTATTTCACAGAAATCATACTCCATGGTAAGTTGTTCTTGTAGAATGTTGAACGACTACCCCAACTAAAATCTATCCACTCAACAAAAATTATTTCACACCACCGACTCATCTTGGTCAGGATCGATTTGAAATCTATCATGGTTTCAGAGAAATCATACTCCATGGTAAGTTGTTCTTGTAGAATGTTGAACGACTATCCCAACTAAAATCTATCCACTCAACAAAAATTATTTCAGAGAAATCATACTCCATCTTTCGTTGTTCTTGTAGAATGTTGAACGACTGCCCCAACTAAAATCTATCCACTCAACAAAAATTATTTCACACCACAGACTCATCTTGGTCAGGATCGATTTGAAATCTATCATGGTTTCAGAGAAATCATACTCCATGGTTCGTTGTTCTTGTAGAATGTTGAACGACTATCCCAACTAAAATCTATTCACTCAACAAAAATTATTTCAGAGAAATCATACTCCATGGTTCGTTGTTCTTGTAAAATGTTGAACGACTACCCCAACTAAAATCTATCCACTCAACAAAAATTATTTCACACCACAGACTCATCTTGGTCAGGATCGATTTGAAATCTATCATGGTTTCAGAGAAATCATACTCCATGGTTCGTTGTTCTTGTAGAATGTTGAACGACTACCCCTAACTAAAATCTATCCACTCAACAAAAATTATTTCACACCACAGACTCATCTTGGTCAGGATCGATTTGAAATCTATCATGGTTTCAGAGAAATCATAGTCCATGGTAAGTTGTTCTTGTAGAATGTTGAACGACTACCCCAACTAAAATCTATCCACTCAACAAAAATTATTTCACACCACAGACTCATCTTGGTCAGGATCGATTTGAAATCTATCATGGTTTCAGAGAAATCATAGTCATAGTCATAGTAAGTTGTTCTTGTAGAATGTTGAACGACTACCCCTAACTAAAATCTATCCACTCAACAAAAATTATTTCACACCACAGACTCATCATGGTCAGGATCGATTTGAAATCTATCATGGTTTCAGAGATATCATAGTCCATGGTAAGTTGTTCTTGTAGAATGTTGAACGACTACCCCAACTAAAATCTATCCACTCAACAAAAATTATTTCACACCACAGACTCATCTTGGTCAGGATCGATTTGAAATCTATCATGGTTTCAGAGAAATCATACTCCATGTTTCGTTGTTCTTGTAGAATGTTGAACGACTATCCCAACTAAAATCTATCCACTCAACAAAAATTATTTCACACCACAGACTCATCTTGGTCACAATCGATTTGAAATCTATCAAGGTTTCAGAGAAATCATACTCCATGGTAAGTTGTTCTTGTAGAATGTTGAACGACTACCCCAACTAAAATCTATCCACCCAACAAAAATTATTTCACACCACAGACTCATCTTCGTCAGGATCGATTTGAAATCTATCATGGTTTCAGAGAAATCATAGTCCATGGTAAGTTGTTCTTGTAGAATGTTGAACGACTACCCCAACTAAAATCTATCCACTCAACAAAAATTATTTCACACCACAGACTCATCTTGGTCAGGATCGATTTGAAATCTATCATGGTTTCAGAGAAATCATACTCCATGGTAAGTTGTTCTTGTAGAATGTTGAACGACTATCCCAACTAAAATCTATCCACTCAACAAAAATTATTTCAGAGAAATCATACTCCATGGTAAGTTGTTCTTGTAGAATGTTGAACGACTACCCCTAACTAAAATCTATCCACTCAACAAAAATTATTTCAGAGAAATCATACTCCATGGTAAGTTGTTCTTGTAGAATGTTGAACGACTACCCCTAACTAAAATCTATCCACTCAACAAAAATTATTTCACACCACAGACTCATCTTGGTCACAATCGATTTGAAATCTATCAAGGTTTCAGAGAAATCATACTCCATGGTAAGTTGTTCTTGTAGAATGTTGAACGACTATCCCAACTAAAATCTATCCACTCAACAAAATTTATTTCACACCACAGACTCATCTTGGTCACAATCGATTTGAAATCTATCAAGGTTTCAGAGAAATCATACTCCATGGTAAGTTGTTCTTGTAGAATGTTGAACGACTACCCCAACTAAAATCTATCCACCCAACAAAAATTATTTCACACCACAGACTCATCTTCGTCAGGATCGATTTGGAATCTATCATGGTTTCAGAGAAATCATAGTCCATGGTAAGTTGTTCTTGTAGAATGTTGAACGACTACCCCAACTAAAATCTATCCACTCAACAAAAATTATTTCACACCACAGACTCATCTTGGTCACAATCGATTTGAAATCTATCAAGGTTTCAGAGAAATCATACTCCATGGTAAGTTGTTCTTGTAGAATGTTGAACGACTACCCCAACTAAAATCTATCCACCCAACAAAAATTATTTCACACCACAGACTCATCTTCGTCAGGATCGATTTGGAATCTATCATGGTTTCAGAGAAATCATAGTCCATGGTAAGTTGTTCTTGTAGAATGTTGAACGACTACCCCAACTAAAATCTATCCACCCAACAAAAATTATTTCACACCACAGACTCATCTTCGTCAGGATCGATTTGAAATCTATCATGGTTTCAGAGAAATCATAGTCCATGGTAAGTTGTTCTTGTAGAATGTTGAACGACTACCCCAACTAAAATCTATCCACTCAACACAAATTATTTCACACCACAGACTCATCTTGGTCAGGATCGACTTGAAATCTATCATGGTTTCAGAGAAATCATACTCCATGGTAAGTTGTTCTTGTAGAATGTTGAACGACTACCCCTAACTAAAATCTATCCACTCAACAAAAATTATTTCACACCACAGACTCATCTGGGTCAGGATCGATTTGAAATCTATCATGGTTTCAGAGAAATCATGGTCCATGGTAAGTTGTTCTTGTAGAATGTTGAACGACTATCCCAACTAAAATCTATCCACTCAACAAAAATTATTTCACAGAAATCATACTCCATGGTAAGCTGTTCTTGTAGAATGTTGAACGACTACCCCAACTAAAATCTATCCACTCAACAAAAATTATTTCACACCACAGACTCATCTTGGTCACAATCGATTTGAAATCTATCAAGGTTTCAGAGAAATCATACTCCATGGTAAGTTGTTCTTGTAGAATGTTGAACGACTACCCCAACTAAAATCTATCCACCCAACAAAAATTATTTCACACCACAGACTCATCTTCGTCAGGATCGATTTGAAATCTATCATGGTTTCAGAGAAATCATAGTCCATGGTAAGTTGTTCTTGTAGAATGTTGAACGACTACCCCAACTAAAATCTATCCACTCAACAAAAATTATTTCACACCACAGACTCATCTTGGTCAGGATCGACTTGAAATCTATCATGGTTTCAGAGAAATCATACTCCATGGTAAGTTGTTCTTGTAGAATGTTGAACGACTACCCCTAACTAAAATCTATCCACTCAACAAAAATTATTTCACACCACAGACTCATCTGGGTCAGGATCGATTTGAAATCTATCATGGTTTCAGAGAAATCATGGTCCATGGTAAGTTGTTCTTGTAGAATGTTGAACGACTATCCCAACTAAAATCTATCCACTCAACAAAAATTATTTCACAGAAATCATACTCCATGGTAAGTTGTTCTTGTAGAATGTTGAACGACTACCCCAACTAAAATCTATCCACTCAACAAAAATTATTTCACACCACAGACTCATCTTGGTCAGGATCGATTTGAAATCTATCATGGTTTCAGAGAAATCATACTCCATGGTTCGTTGTTCTTGTAGAATGTTGAACGACTACCCCTAACTAAAATCTATCCACTCAACAAAAATTATTTCACACCACAGACTCATCTTGGTCAGGATCGATTTGAAATCTATCATGGTTTCAGAGAAATCATAGTCCATGGTAAGTTGTTCTTGTAGAATGTTGAACGACTACCCCTAACTAAAATCTATCCACTCAACAAAAATTATTTCACACCACAGACTCATCTTGGTCAGGATCGATTTGAAATCTATCATGGTTTCAGAGAAATCATACTCCATGGTTCGTTGTTCTTGTAGAATGTTGAACGACTACCCCAACTAAAATCTATCCACTCAACAAAAATTATTTCAGAGAAATCATACTCCATGGTTCGTTGTTCTTGTAAAATGTTGAACGACTACCCCAACTAAAATCTATCCACTCAACAAAAATTATTTCACACCACAGACTCATCTTGGTCAGGATCGATTTGAAATCTATCATGGTTTCAGAGAAATCATACTCCATGGTTCGTTGTTCTTGTAGAATGTTGAACGACTACCCCTAACTAAAATCTATCCACTCAACAAAAATTATTTCACACCACAGACTCATCTTGGTCAGGATCGATTTGAAATCTATCATGGTTTCAGAGAAATCATAGTCCATGGTAAGTTGTTCTTGTAGAATGTTGAACGACTACCCCAACTAAAATCTATCCACTCAACAAAAATTATTTCACACCACAGACTCATCTTGGTCAGGATCGATTTGAAATCTATCATGGTTTCAGAGAAATCATAGTCATAGTCATAGTAAGTTGTTCTTGTAGAATGTTGAACGACTACCCCTAACTAAAATCTATCCACTCAACAAAAATTATTTCACACCACAGACTCATCATGGTCAGGATCGATTTGAAATCTATCATGGTTTCAGAGATATCATAGTCCATGGTAAGTTGTTCTTGTAGAATGTTGAACGACTACCCCAACTAAAATCTATCCACTCAACAAAAATTATTTCACACCACAGACTCATCTTGGTCAGGATCGATTTGAAATCTATCATGGTTTCAGAGAAATCATACTCCATGTTTCGTTGTTCTTGTAGAATGTTGAACGACTATCCCAACTAAAATCTATCCACTCAACAAAAATTATTTCACACCACAGACTCATCTTGGTCACAATCGATTTGAAATCTATCAAGGTTTCAGAGAAATCATACTCCATGGTAAGTTGTTCTTGTAGAATGTTGAACGACTACCCCAACTAAAATCTATCCACTCAACAAAAATTATTTCACACCACAGACTCATCTTCGTCAGGATCGATTTGAAATCTATCATGGTTTCAGAGAAATCATAGTCCATGGTAAGTTGTTCTTGTAGAATGTTGAACGACTACCCCAACTAAAATCTATCCACTCAACAAAAATTATTTCACACCACAGACTCATCTTGGTCAGGATCGATTTGAAATCTATCATGGTTTCAGAGAAATCATACTCCATGGTAAGTTGTTCTTGTAGAATGTTGAACGACTATCCCAACTAAAATCTATCCACTCAACAAAAATTATTTCAGAGAAATCATACTCCATGGTAAGTTGTTCTTGTAGAATGTTGAACGACTACCCCTAACTAAAATCTATCCACTCAACAAAAATTATTTCAGAGAAATCATACTCCATGGTAAGTTGTTCTTGTAGAATGTTGAACGACTACCCCTAACTAAAATCTATCCACTCAACAAAAATTATTTCACACCACAGACTCATCTTGGTCACAATCGATTTGAAATCTATCAAGGTTTCAGAGAAATCATACTCCATGGTAAGTTGTTCTTGTAGAATGTTGAACGACTATCCCAACTAAAATCTATCCACTCAACAAAATTTATTTCACACCACAGACTCATCTTGGTCACAATCGATTTGAAATCTATCAAGGTTTCAGAGAAATCATACTCCATGGTAAGTTGTTCTTGTAGAATGTTGAACGACTACCCCAACTAAAATCTATCCACCCAACAAAAATTATTTCACACCACAGACTCATCTTCGTCAGGATCGATTTGGAATCTATCATGGTTTCAGAGAAATCATAGTCCATGGTAAGTTGTTCTTGTAGAATGTTGAACGACTACCCCAACTAAAATCTATCCACTCAACAAAAATTATTTCACACCACAGACTCATCTTGGTCACAATCGATTTGAAATCTATCAAGGTTTCAGAGAAATCATACTCCATGGTAAGTTGTTCTTGTAGAATGTTGAACGACTACCCCAACTAAAATCTATCCACCCAACAAAAATTATTTCACACCACAGACTCATCTTCGTCAGGATCGATTTGGAATCTATCATGGTTTCAGAGAAATCATAGTCCATGGTAAGTTGTTCTTGTAGAATGTTGAACGACTACCCCAACTAAAATCTATCCACCCAACAAAAATTATTTCACACCACAGACTCATCTTCGTCAGGATCGATTTGAAATCTATCATGGTTTCAGAGAAATCATAGTCCATGGTAAGTTGTTCTTGTAGAATGTTGAACGACTACCCCAACTAAAATCTATCCACTCAACAAAAATTATTTCACACCACAGACTCATCTTGGTCAGGATCGACTTGAAATCTATCATGGTTTCAGAGAAATCATACTCCATGGTAAGTTGTTCTTGTAGAATGTTGAACGACTACCCCTAACTAAAATCTATCCACTCAACAAAAATTATTTCACACCACAGACTCATCTGGGTCAGGATCGATTTGAAATCTATCATGGTTTCAGAGAAATCATGGTCCATGGTAAGTTGTTCTTGTAGAATGTTGAACGACTATCCCAACTAAAATCTATCCACTCAACAAAAATTATTTCACAGAAATCATACTCCATGGTAAGTTGTTCTTGTAGAATGTTGAACGACTACCCCAACTAAAATCTATCCACTCAACAAAAATTATTTCACACCACAGACTCATCTTGGTCACAATCGATTTGAAATCTATCAAGGTTTCAGAGAAATCATACTCCATGGTAAGTTGTTCTTGTAGAATGTTGAACGACTACCCCAACTAAAATCTATCCACCCAACAAAAATTATTTCACACCACAGACTCATCTTCGTCAGGATCGATTTGAAATCTATCATGGTTTCAGAGAAATCATAGTCCATGGTAAGTTGTTCTTGTAGAATGTTGAACGACTACCCCAACTAAAATCTATCCACTCAACAAAAATTATTTCACACCACAGACTCATCTTGGTCAGGATCGACTTGAAATCTATCATGGTTTCAGAGAAATCATACTCCATGGTAAGTTGTTCTTGTAGAATGTTGAACGACTACCCCTAACTAAAATCTATCCACTCAACAAAAATTATTTCACACCACAGACTCATCTGGGTCAGGATCGATTTGAAATCTATCATGGTTTCAGAGAAATCATGGTCCATGGTAAGTTGTTCTTGTAGAATGTTGAACGACTATCCCAACTAAAATCTATCCACTCAACAAAAATTATTTCACAGAAATCATACTCCATGGTAAGTTGTTCTTGTAGAATGTTGAACGACTACCCCAACTAAAATCTATCCACTCAACAAAAATTATTTCACACCACAGACTCATCTTGGTCAGGATCGATTTGAAATCTATCATGGTTTCAGAGAAATCATACTCCATGGTAAGTTGTTCTTGTAGAATGTTGAACGACTATCCCAACTAAAATCTATCCACTCAACAAAAATTATTTCAGAGAAATCATACTCCATGGTAAGTTGTTCTTGTAGAATGTTGAACGACTACCCCTAACTAAAATCTATCCACTCAACAAAAATTATTTCAGAGAAATCATACTCCATGGTAAGTTGTTCTTGTAGAATGTTGAACGACTACCCCTAACTAAAATCTATCCACTCAACAAAAATTATTTCACACCACAGACTCATCTTGGTCACAATCGATTTGAAATCTATCAAGGTTTCAGAGAAATGATACTCCATGGTAAGTTGTTCTTGTAGAATGTTGAACGACTATCCCAACTAAAATCTATCCACTCAACAAAATTTATTTCACACCACAGACTCATCTTGGTCACAATCGATTTGAAATCTATCAAGGTTTCAGAGAAATCATACTCCATGGTAAGTTGTTCTTGTAGAATGTTGAACGACTACCCCAACTAAAATCTATCCACCCAACAAAAATTATTTCACACCACAGACTCATCTTCGTCAGGATCGATTTGGAATCTATCATGGTTTCAGAGAAATCATAGTCCATGGTAAGTTGTTCTTGTAGAATGTTGAACGACTACCCCAACTAAAATCTATCCACTCAACAAAAATTATTTCACACCACAGACTCATCTTGGTCACAATCGATTTGAAATCTATCAAGGTTTCAGAGAAATCATACTCCATGGTAAGTTGTTCTTGTAGAATGTTGAACGACTACCCCAACTAAAATCTATCCACCCAACAAAAATTATTTCACACCACAGACTCATCTTCGTCAGGATCGATTTGAAATCTATCATGGTTTCAGAGAAATCATAGTCCATGGTAAGTTGTTCTTGTAGAATGTTGAACGACTACCCCAACTAAAATCTATCCACTCAACAAAAATTATTTCACACCACAGACTCATCTTGGTCAGGATCGACTTGAAATCTATCATGGTTTCAGAGAAATCATACTCCATGGTAAGTTGTTCTTGTAGAATGTTGAACGACTACCCCTAACTAAAATCTATCCACTCAACAAAAATTATTTCACACCACAGACTCATCTGGGTCAGGATCGATTTGAAATCTATCATGGTTTCAGAGAAATCATGGTCCATGGTAAGTTGTTCTTGTAGAATGTTGAACGACTATCCCAACTAAAATCTATCCACTCAACAAAAATTATTTCACAGAAATCATACTCCATGGTAAGTTGTTCTTGTAGAATGTTGAACGACTACCCCAACTAAAATCTATCCACTCAACAAAAATTATTTGACACCACAGACTCATCTTGGTCAGGATCGATTTGAAATCTATCATGGTTTCAGAGAAATCATACTCCATGGTTCGTTGTTCTTGTAGAATGTTGAACGACTATCCCAACTAAAATCTATCCACTCAACAAAAATTATTTCAGAGAAATCATACTCCATGGTAAGTTGTTCTTGTAGAATGTTAAACGACTACCCCAACTAAAATCTATCCACTCAACAAAAATTATTTCACACCACAGACTCATCTTGGTCAGGATCGATTTGAAATCTATCATGGTTTCAGAGAAATCATACTCCATGGTTCGTTGTTCTTGTAGAATGTTTAACGACTATCCCAACTAAAATCTATTCGCTCAACAAAAATTATTTCAGAGAAATCATACTCCATGGTTCGTTGTTCTTGTAAAATGTTGAACGACTACCCCAACTAAAATCTATCCACTCAACAAAAATTATTTCACACCACAGACTCATCTTGGTCAGGATCGATTTGAAATCTATCATGGTTTCAGAGAAATCATACTCCATGGTTCGTTGTTCTTGTAGAATGTTGAACGACTACCCCTAACTAAAATCTATCCACTCAACAAAAATTATTTCACACCACAGACTCATCTTGGTCAGGATCGATTTGAAATCTATCATGGTTTCAGAGAAATCATAGTCCATGGTAAGTTGTTCTTGTAGAATGTTGAACGACTACCCCAACTAAAATCTATCCACTCAGCAAAAATTATTTCACACCACAGACTCATCTTGGTCAGGATCGATTTGAAATCTATCATGGTTTCAGAGAAATCATAGTCCATTATAAGTTGTTCTTGTAGAATGTTGAACGACTACCCCTAACTAAAATCTATCCACTCAACAAAAATTATTTCACACCACAGACTCATCTTGGTCAGGATCGATTTGAAATCTATCATGGTTTCAGAGAAATCATACTCCATGGTGAGTTGTTTTTGTAGAATGTTGAACGACTACCCCAACTAAAATCTATCCACTCAACAAAAATTATTTCACACCACAGACTCATCTTGGTCAGGATCGATTTGAAATCTATCATGGTTTCAGAGAAATCATACTCCATGGTTCGTTGTTCTTGTAGAATGTTGAACGACTACCCCTAACTAAAATCTATCCACTCAACAAAAATTATTTCACACCACAGACTCATCTTGGTCAGGATCGATTTGAAATCTATCATGGTTTCAGAGAAATCATAGTCCATGGTAAGTTGTTCTTGTAGAATGTTGAACGACTACCCCAACTAAAATCTATCCACTCAGCAAAAATTATTTCACACCACAGACTCATCTTGGTCAGGATCGATTTGAAATCTATCATGGTTTCAGAGAAATCATAGTCCATTATAAGTTGTTCTTGTAGAATGTTGAACGACTATCCCAACTAAAATCTATCCACTCAACAAAAATTATTTCAGAGAAATCATACTCCATCTTTCGTTGTTCTTGTAGAATGTTGAACGACTACCCCAACTAAAATCTATCCACTCAACAAAAATTATTTGACACCACAGACTCATCTTGGTCAGGATCGATTTGAAATCTATCATGGTTTCAGAGAAATCATACTCCATGGTTCGTTGTTCTTGTAGAATGTTTAACGACTATCCCAACTAAAATCTATTCGCTCAACAAAAATTATTTCAGAGAAATCATACTCCATGGTTCGTTGTTCTTGTAAAATGTTGAACGACTACCCCAACTAAAATCTATCCACTCAACAAAAATTATTTCACACCACAGACTCATCTTGGTCAGGATCGATTTGAAATCTATCATGGTTTCAGAGAAATCATACTCCATGGTTCGTTGTTCTTGTAGAATGTTGAACGACTACCCCTAACTAAAATCTATCCACTCAACAAAAATTATTTCACACCACAGACTCATCTTGGTCAGGATCGATTTGAAATCTATCATGGTTTCAGAGAAATCATAGTCCATGGTAAGTTGTTCTTGTAGAATGTTGAACGACTACCCCAACTAAAATCTATCCACTCAGCAAAAATTATTTCACACCACAGACTCATCTTGGTCAGGATCGATTTGAAATCTATCATGGTTTCAGAGAAATCATAGTCCATTATAAGTTGTTCTTGTAGAATGTTGAACGACTACCCCTAACTAAAATCTATCCACTCAACAAAAATTATTTCACACCACAGACTCATCTTGGTCAGGATCGATTTGAAATCTATCATGGTTTCAGAGAAATCATACTCCATGGTGAGTTGTTTTTGTAGAATGTTGAACGACTATCCCAACTAAAATCTATCCACTCAACAAAAATTATTTCAGAGAAATCATACTCCATGGTAAGTTGTTCTTGTAGAATGTTGAACGACTACCCCAACTAAAATCTATCCACTCAACAAAAATTATTTCACACCACAGACTCATCTTGGTCAGGATCGATTTGAAATCTATCATGGTTTCAGAGAAATCATACTCCATGGTTCGTTGTTCTTGTAGAATGTTGAACGACTACCCCTAACTAAAATCTATCCACTCAACAAAAATTATTTCAGAGAAATCATACTAAATGGTTCGTTGTTCTTGTAGAATGTTGAGCGACTACCCCTAACTAAAATCTATCCACTCAACAAAAATTATTTCACACCACAAGTCGATTTGAAATCTATCATGGTTTCAGAGAAATCATAGTCCATGGTAAGTTGTTCTTGTAGAATGTTGAACGACTACCCCTAACTAAAATCTATCCACTCAACCAAAATTATTTCAGAGAAATCATACTCCATGGTTCGTTGTTCTTGTAGAATGTTGAGCGACTACCCCTAACTAAAATCTATCCACTCAACAAAAATTATTTCAGAGAAATCATACTCCATGGTAAGTTGTTCTTGTAGAATGTTGAACGACTACCCCAACTAAAATCTATCCACTCAACAAAAATTATTTCACACCACAGACTCATCTTGGTCAGGATCGATTTGAAATCTATCATGGTTTCAGAGAAATCATACTCCATGGTTCGTTGTTCTTGTAGAATGTTGAACGACTACCCCTAACTAAAATCTATCCACTCAACAAAAATTATTTCACACCACAGACTCATCTTGGTCAGGATCGATTTGAAATCTATCATGGTTTCAGAGAAATCATAGTCCATGGTAAGTTGTTCTTGTAGAATGTTGAACGACTTTCCCAACTAAAATCTATCCACTCAACAAAAATTATTTCAGAGAAATTATACTCCATGGTTCGTTGTTCTTGTAGAATGTTGAACGACTACCCCAACTAAAATCTATCCACTCAACAAAAATTATTTCACACCACAGACTCATCTTGGTCAGGATCGATTTGAAATCTATCATGGTTTCAGAGAAATCATACTCCATGGTTCGTTGTTCTTGTAGAATGTTGAACGACTATCCCAACTAAAATCTATCCACTCAACAAAAATTATTTCAGAGAAATCATACTCCATGTTAAGTTGTTCTTGTAGAATGTTGAACGACTAAACCAACTAAAATCTATCCACTCAACAAAAATTATTTCACACCACAGAATCATCTTGGTCAGGATCGATTTGAAATCTATCATGGTTTCAGAGAAATCATACTCCATGGTTCGTTGTTCTTGTAGAATGTTGAACGACTATCCCAACTAAAATATATCCACTCAACAAAAATTATTTCAGAGAAATCATACTCCATCTTTCGTTGTTCTTGTAGAATGTTGAACGACTACCCCAACTAAAATCTATCCACTCAACAAAAATTATTCCACACCACAGACTCATCTTGGTCAGGATCGATTTGAAATCTATCATGGTTTCAGAGAAATCATACTCCATGGTTCGTTGTTCTTGTAGAATGTTGAACGACTATCCCAACTAAAATCTATCCACTCAACAAAAATAATTTCAGAGAAATCATACTCCATGGTTCGTTGTTCTTGTAAAATATTGAACGACTACCCCAACTAAAATCTATCCACTCAACAAAAATTATTTCACACCACAGACTCATCTTGGTCAGGATCGATTTGAAATCTATCATGGTTTCAGAGAAATCATACTCCATGGTGAGTTGTTTTTGTAGAATGTTGAACGACTATCCCAACTAAAATCTATCCACTCAACAAAAATTATTTCAGAGAAATTATACTCCATGGTTCGTTGTTCTTGTAGAATGTTGAACGACTACCCCTAACTAAAATCTATCCACTCAACAAAAATTATTTCACACCACAGACTCATCTTGGTCAGGATCGATTTGAAATCTATCATGGTTTCAGAGATATCATAGTCCATGGTAAGTTGTTCTTGTAGAATGTTGAACGACTATCCCAACTAAAATCTATCCACTCAACAAAAATTATTTCACACCACAGACTCATCTTGGTCAGGATCGATTTGAAATCTATCATGGTTTCAGAGAAATCATACTCCATGGTTCGTTGTTTTTGTAGAATGTTGAACGACTATCCCACCTAAAATCTATCCACTCAACAAAAATTATTTCACAACAAAGACTCATCTTGGTCAGGATCGATTTGAAATCTATCATGGTTTCAGAGAAATCATACTCCATTTTAAGTTGTTCTTGTAGAATGTTGAACGACTACCCCAACTAAAGTCTATCCACTCAACGAGAATTATTTCACACCACAGACTCATCTTGGTCAGGATCGATTTGAAATCTATCATGGTTTCAGAGAAATCATACTCCATGGTTCGCTGTTCTTGTAGAATGTTGAACGACTATCCCAACTAAAATCTATCCACTCAACAAAAATTATTTCAGAGAAATCATACTCCATGGTAAGTTGTTCTTGTAGAATGTTGAACGACTACCCCAACTAAAATCTATCCACTCAACAAAAATTATTTCACACCACAGACTCATCTTGGTCAGGATCGATTTGAAATCTATCATGGTTTCAGAGAAATCATACTCCATGGTTCGCTGTTCTTGTAGAATGTTGAACGACTACCCCTAACTAAAATCTATCCACTCAACAAAAATTATTTCAGAGAAATCATACTCCATGGTTCGTTGTTCTTGTAGAATGTTGAGCGACTACCCCTAACTAAAATCTATCCACTCAACAAAAATTATTTCACACCACAGATCGATTTGAAATCTATCATGGTTTCAGAGAAATCATAGTCCATGGTAAGTTGTTCTTGTAGAATGTTGAACGACTACCCCTAACTAAAATCTATCCACTCAACCAAAATTATTTCAGAGAAATCATACTCCATGGTTCGTTGTTCTTGTAGAATGTTGAGCGACTACCCCTAACTAAAAACTATCCACTCAACAAAAATTATTTCAGAGAAATCATACTCCATGGTAAGTTGTTCTTGTAGAATGTTGAACGACTACCCCAACTAAAATCTATCCACTCAACGAAAATTATTTCACACCACAGACTCATCTTGGTCAGGATCGATTTGAAATCTATCATGGTTTCAGAGAAATCATACTCCATGGTTCGTTGTTCTTGTAGAATGTTGAACGACTACCCCTAACTAAAATCTATCCACTCAACAAAAATTATTTCACACCACAGACTCATCTTGGTCAGGATCGATTTGAAATCTATCATGGTTTCAGAGAAATCATAGTCCATGGTAAGTTGTTCTTGTAGAATGTTGAACGACTATCCCAACTAAAATCTATCCACTCAACAAAAATTATTTCAGAGAAATTATACTCCATGGTTCGTTGTTCTTGTAGAATGTTGAACGACTACCCCAACTAAAATCTATCCACTCAACAAAAATTATTTCACACCACAGACTCATCTTGGTCAGGATCGATTTGAAATCTATCATGGTTTCAGAGAAATCATACTCCATGGTTCGTTGTTCTTGTAGAATGTTGAACGACTATCCCAACTAAAATCTATCCACTCAACAAAAATTATTTCAGAGAAATCATACTCCATGGTAAGTTGTTCTTGTAGAATGTTGAACGACTACCCCAACTAAAATCTATCCACTCAACAAAAATTATTTCACACCACAGAATCATCTTGGTCAGGATCGATTTGAAATCTATCATGGTTTCAGAGAAATCATACTCCATGGTTCGTTGTTCTTGTAGAATGTTGAACGACTATCCCAACTAAAATATATCCACTCAACAAAAATTATTTCAGAGAAATCATACTCCATCTTTCGTTGTTCTTGTAGAATGTTGAACGACTACCCCAACTAAAATCTATCCACTCAACAAAAATTATTTCACACCACAGACTCATCTTGGTCAGGATCGATTTGAAATCTTTCATGGTTTCAGAGAAATCATACTCCATGGTTCGTTGTTCTTGTAGAATGTTGAACGACTATCCCAACTAAAATCTATCCACTCAACAAAAATAATTTCAGAGAAATCATACTCCATGGTTCGTTGTTCTTGTAAAATGTTGAACGACTACCCCAACTAAAATCTATCCACTCAACAAAAATTATTTCACACCACAGACTCATCTTGGTCAGGATCGATTTGAAATCTATCATGGTTTCAGAGAAATCATACTCCATGGTTCGTTGTTCTTGTAGAATGTTGAACGACTACCCCTAACTAAAATCTATCCACTCAACAAAAATTATTTCACACCACAGACTCATCTTGGTCAGGATCGATTTGAAATCTATCATGGTTTCAGAGAAATCATAGTCCATGGTAAGTTGTTCTTGTAGAATGTTGAACGACTACCCCAACTAAAATCTATCCACTCAACAAAAATTATTTCACACCACAGACTCATCTTGGTCAGGATCGATTTGAAATCTATCATGGTTTCAGAGAAATCATACTCCATGGTTCGTTGTTCTTGTAAAATGTTGAACGACTACCCCAACTAAAATCTATCCACTCAACAAAAATTATTTCACACCACAGACTCATCTTGGTCAGGATCGATTTGAAATCTATCATGGTTTCAGAGAAATCATACTCCATGGTTCGTTGTTCTTGTAGAATGTTGAACGACTACCCCTAACTAAAATCTATCCACTCAACAAAAATTATTTCACACCACAGACTCATCTTGGTCAGGATCGATTTGAAATCTATCATGGTTTCAGAGAAATCATACTCCATGGTTCGTTGTTCTTGTAGAATGTTGAACGACTACCCCAACTAAAATCTATCCACTCAACAAAAATTATTTCAGAGAAATCATACTCCATGGTAAGTTGTTCTTGTAGAATGTTGAACGACTACCCCAACTAAAATCTATCCACTCAACAAAAATTATTTCAGAGAAATCATACTCCATGGTAAGTTGTTCTTGTAGAATGTTGAACGACTACCTCTAACTAAAATCTATCCACTCAACAAAAATTATTTCACACCACAGACTCATCTTGGTCAGGATCGATTTGAAATCTATCATGGTTTCAGAGAAATCATACTCCATGGTTCGTTGTTCTTGTAGAATGTTGAACGACTACCCCAACTAAAATCTATCCACTCAACAAAAATTATTTCAGAGAAATCATACTCCATGGTTCGTTGTTCTTGTAAAATGTTGAACGACTACCCCAACTAAAATCTATCCACTCAACAAAAATTATTTCACACCACAGACTCATCTTGGTCAGGATCGATTTGAAATCTATCATGGTTTCAGAGAAATCATACTCCATGGTTCGTTGTTCTTGTAGAATGTTGAACGACTACCCCTAACTAAAATCTATCCACTCAACAAAAATTATTTCACACCACAGACTCATCTTGGTCAGGATCGATTTGAAATCTATCATGGTTTCAGAGAAATCATACTCCATGGTTCGTTGTTCTTGTAGAATGTTGAACGACTACCCCAACTAAAATCTATCCACTCAACAAAAATTATTTCAGAGAAATCATACTCCATGGTAAGTTGTTCTTGTAGAATGTTGAACGACTACCCCAACTAAAATCTATCCACTCAACAAAAATTATTTCAGAGAAATCATAGTCCATGGTAAGTTGTTCTTGTAGAATGTTGAACGACTATCCCAACTAAAATCTATCCACTCAACAAAAATTATTTCATGGTTCGTTGTTCTTGTAGTATGTTGAACGACTACCCCAACTAAAATCTATCCACTCAACAAAAATTATTTCACACCACAGACTCATCTTGGTCAGGATCGATTTGAAATCTATCATGGTTTCAGAGAAATCATAGTCCATGGTAAGTTGTTCTTGTAGAATGTTGAACGACTATCCCAACTAAAATCTATCCACTCAACAAAAATTATTTCAGAGAAATCATACTCCATGGTTCGTTGTTCTTGTAGAATGTTGAACGACTACCCCTAACTAAAATCTATCCACTCAACAAAAATTATTTCACACCACAGACTCATCTTGGTCAGGATCGATTTGAAATCTATCATGGTTTCGGAGAAATCATACTCCATGGTTCGTTGTTCTTGTAGAATGTTGAACGACTACCCCAACTAAAATCTATCCACTGAACAAAAATTATTTCACACCACAGACTCATCTTGTGGTCAGGATCGATTTGAAAACTATCATGGTTTCAGAGAAATCATACTCCATGATTCGTTGTTCTTGTAGAATGTTGAACGACTATCCCAATTAAAATCTATCCACTCAACAACAATTATTTCAGAGAAATCATACTCCATGGTAAGTTGTTCTTTTAGAATGTTGAACGACTACCCCAACTAAATTCTATCCACTCAACAAAAATTATTTCACACCACAGACTCATCTTGGTCAGGATCGATTTGAAATCTATCATGGTTTCAGAGAAATCATAGTCCATGGTAAGTTGTTCTTGTAGAAAGTAGAACGACTACCCCAACTAAAATCTATCCACTCAACAAAAATTATTTGACACCACAGACTCATCTTGGTCAGGATCGATTTGAAATCTATCATGGTTTCAGAGAAGTCATACTCCATGGTTCGTTGTTTTTGTAGAATGTTGAACGGCTATCCCAACTAAAATCTATCCACTCAACAAAAATTATTGCAGAGAATTCATACTCCATGGTAAGTTGTTCTTGTAGAATGTTAAACGACTATCCCAACTAAAATCTATCCACTCAACAAAAATTATTTCACACCACAGACTCATCTTGGTCAGGATCGATTTGAAATCTATCATGGTTTCAGAGAAATCATACTCCATGGTTCGTTGTTCTTGTAGAATGTTGAACGACTATCCCAACTAAAATCTATCCACTCAACAAAAATTATTTCAGAGAAATCATACTCCATGGTAAGTTGTTCTTGTAGAATGTTGAACGACTACCCCAACTAAAATCTATCCACTCAACAAAAATTATTTCACACCACAGACTCATCTTGGTCAGGATCGATTTGAAATCTATCATGGTTTCAGAGAAATCATACTCCATGGTTCGTTGTTCTTGTAGAATGTTGAACGACTACCCCAACTAAAATCTATCCACTCAAGAAAAATTATTTCAGAGAAATCATACTCCATGTTTCGTTGTTCTTGTAGAATGTTGAACGACTACCCCAACTAAAATCGATCCACTCAACAAAAATTATTTCACACCACAGACTCATCTTGGTCAGGATCGATTTGAAATCTATCATGGTTTCAGAGAAATCATACTCCATGGTAAGTTGTTCTTGTAGAATGTTGAACGACTACCCCAACTAAAATCTATCCACTCAACAAAAATTATTTCAGAGAAATCATACTCCATGGTAAGTTGTTCTTGTAGAATGTTGAACGACTACCTCTAACTAAAATCTATCCACTCAACAAAAATTATTTCACACCACAGACTCATCTTGGTCAGGATCGATTTAAAATCTATCATGGTTTCAGAGAAATCATACTCCATGGTTCGTTGTTCTTGTAGAATGTTGAACGACTACCCCAACTAAAATCTATCCACTCAACAAAAATTATTTCAGAGAAATCATACTCCATGGTTCGTTGTTCTTGTAAAATGTTGAACGACTACCCCAACTAAAATCTATCCACTCAACAAAAATTATTTCACACCACAGACTCATCTTGGTCACAATCGATTTGAAATCTATCATGGTTTCAGAGAAATCATACTCCATGGTTCGTTGTTCTTGTAGAATGTTGAACGACTACCCCTAACTAAAATCTATCCACTCAACAAAAATTATTTCACACCACAGACTCATCTTGGTCAGGATCGATTTGAAATCTATCATGGTTTCAGAGAAATCATACTCCATGGTTCGTTGTTCTTGTAGAATGTTGAACGACTACCCCAACTAAAATCTATCCACTCAACAAAAATTATTTCAGAGAAATCATACTCCATGGTAAGTTGTTCTTGTAGAATGTTGAACGACTACCCCAACTAAAATCTATCCACTCAACAAAAATTATTTCAGAGAAATCATAGTCCATGGTAAGTTGTTCTTGTAGAATGTTGAACGACTATCCCAACTAAAATCTATCCACTCAACAAAAATTATTTCATGGTTCGTTGTTCTTGTAGTATGTTGAACGACTACTACAACTAAAATCTATCCACTCAACAAAAATTATTTCACACCACAGACTCATCTTGGTCAGGATCGATTTGAAATCTATCATGGTTTCAGAGAAATCATAGTCCATGGTAAGTTGTTCTTGTAGAATGTTGAACGACTATCCCAACTAAAATCTATCCACTCAACAAAAATTATTTCAGAGAAATCATACTCCATGGTTCGTTGTTCTTGTAGAATGTTGAACGACTACCCCTAACTAAAATCTATCCACTCAACAAAAATTATTTCACACCACAGACTCATCTTGGTCAGGATCGATTTGAAATCTATCATGGTTTCGGAGAAATCATACTCCATGGTTCGTTGTTCTTGTAGAATGTTGAACGACTACCCCAACTAAAATCTATCCACTCAACAAAAATTATTTCACACCACAGACTCATCTTGTGGTCAGGATCGATTTGAAAACTATCATGGTTTCAGAGAAATCATACTCCATGATTCGTTGTTCTTGTAGAATGTTGAACGACTATCCCAATTAAAATCTATCCACTCAACAACAATTATTTCAGAGAAATCATACTCCATGGTTCGTTGTTCTTGTAGAATGTTGAACGACTACCCCTAACTAAAATCTATCCACTCAACAAAAATTATTTCACACCACAGACTCATCTTGGTCAGGATCGATTTGAAATCTATCATGGTTTCGGAGAAATCATACTCCATGGTTCGTTGTTCTTGTAGAATGTTGAACGACTACCCCAACTAAAATCTATCCACTCAACAAAAATTATTTCACACCACAGACTCATCTTGTGGTCAGGATCGATTTGAAAACTATCATGGTTTCAGAGAAATCATACTCCATGATTCGTTGTTCTTGTAGAATGTTGAACGACTATCCCAATTAAAATCTATCCACTCAACAACAATTATTTCAGAGAAATCATACTCCATGGTAAGTTGTTCTTTTAGAATGTTGAACGACTACCCCAACTAAAATCTATCCACTCAACAAAAATTATTTGACACCACAGACTCATCTTGGTCAGGATCGATTTGAAATCTATCATGGTTTCAGAGAAGTCATACTCCATGGTTCGTTGTTTTTGTAGAATGTTGAACGGCTATCCCAACTAAAATCTATCCACTCAACAAAAATTATTGCAGAGAATTCATACTCCATGGTAAGTTGTTCTTGTAGAATGTTAAACGACTATCCCAACTAAAATCTATCCACTCAACAAAAATTATTTCACACCACAGACTCATCTTGGTCAGGATCGATTTGAAATCTATCATGGTTTCAGAGAAATCATACTCCATGGTTCGTTGTTCTTGTAGAATGTTGAACGACTATCCCAACTAAAATCTATCCACTCAACAAAAATTATTTCAGAGAAATCATACTCCATGGTAAGTTGTTCTTGTAGAATGTTGAACGACTACCCCAACTAAAATCTATCCACTCAACAAAAATTATTTCACACCACAGACTCATCTTGGTCAGGATCGATTTGAAATCTATCATGGTTTCAGAGAAATCATACTCCATGGTTCGTTGTTCTTGTAGAATGTTGAACGACTACCCCAACTAAAATCTATCCACTCAAGAAAAATTATTTCAGAGAAATCATACTCCATGTTTCGTTGTTCTTGTAGAATGTTGAACGACTACCCCAACTAAAATCGATCCACTCAACAAAAATTATTTCACACCACAGACTCATCTTGGTCAGGATCGATTTGAAATCTATCATGGTTTCAGAGAAATCATAGTCCATGGTAAGTTGTTCCTGTAGAATGTTGAACGACTACCCCAACTAAAATCTATCCACTCAACAAAAATTATTTCACACCACAGACTCATCTTATTCAGGATCGATTTGAAATCTATCATGGTTTCAGAGAAATCATACTCCATGGTAAGTTGTTCTTGTAGAATGTTGAACGACTACCCCTAACTAAAATCTATCCACTCAACAAAAATTATTTCAGAGAAATCGTACTCCATGGTTCGTTGTTCTTGTAGAATGTTGAACGACTACCCCAACTAAAATCTATCCACTCAACAAAAATTATTTCACACCACAGACTCATCTTGGTCAGGATCGATTTGAAATCTATCATGGTTTCAGAGAAATCATAGTCCATGGTAAGCTGTTCCTGTAGAATGTTGAACGACTACCCCACCTAAAATCTATCCACTCAACAAAAATTATTTCCCACCACAGACTCATCTTGGTCAGGATCGATTTGAAATCTATCATGGTTTCAGAGAAATCATACTCCATGGTAAGTTGTTCTTGTAGAATGTTGAACGAGTACCCCAACTAAAATCTATCCACTCAACAAAAATTATTTCACACCACAGACTCATCTTGGTCAGGATCGATTTGAAATCTATCATGGTTTCAGAGAAATCGTAGTCCATGGTAAGTTGTTCCTGTAGAATGTTGAAAGGCTACAGCAACTAAAATCTATCCACTCAACAAAAATTATTTCACACCACAGACTCATCTTGGTCAGGATCGATATGAAATCTATCATGGTTTCAGAGAAATCATACTCCATGGTAAGTTGTTCTTGTAAAATGTTGAACGACTACCCCAACTAAAATCTATCCACTCAACAAAAATTATTTCACACCACAGCCTCATCTTGGTCAGGATCGGTTTGAAATCTATCATGGTTTCAGAGAAATCATAGTCCATGGTAAGTTGTTCTTGTAGAATGTTGAACGACTACCCCAACTAAAATCTATCCACTCAACAAAAATTATTTCACACCACAGACTCATCTTGGTCAGGATCGATTTGAAATCTATCATGGTTTCAGAGAAATCATACTCCATGGTTCGTTGTTCTTGTAGAATGTTGAACGACTACCCTAACTAAAATCTATCCACTCAACAAAAATTATTTCACACCACAGACTCATCTTGGTCAGGATCGATTTGAAATCTATCATGGTTTCAGAGAATCATAGTCCATGGTAAGTTGTTCTTGTAGAATGTTGAACGACTACCCCAACTAAAATCTATCCACTCAACAAAAATTATTTCACACCACAGGCTCATCTTGGTCAGGATCGATTTGAAATCTATCATGGTTTCAGAGAAATCATAGTCCATGGTAAGTTGTTCCTGTAGAATGTTGAACGACTACCCAACTATAATCTATCCACTCAACAAAAATTATTTCACACCACAGACTCATCTTGGTCAGGATCGATTTGAAATCTATCATGGTTTCAGAGAAATCATACTCCATGGTTCGTTGTTCTTGTAGAATGTTGAACGACTACCCCTAACTAAAATCTATCCACTCAACAAAAATTATTTCACACCACAGACTCATCTTGGTCAGGATCGATTTGAAATCTATCATGGTTTCAGAGAAATCATAGTCCATGGTAAGTTGTTCTTGTAGAATGTTGAACGACTACCCCAACTAAAATCTATCCACTCAACAAAAATTATTTCAGAGAAATCATACTCCATGGTTCGTTGTTCTTGTAGAATGTTGAACGACTACCCCAACTAAAATCTATCCACTCAACAAAAATTATTTCACACCACAGACTCATCTTGGTCAGGATCGATTTGAAATCTATCATGGTTTCAGAGAAATCATAGTCCATGGTAAGTTGTTCCTGTAGAATGTTGAACGACTACCCCAACTAAAATCTATCCACTCAACAAAAATTATTTCACACCACAGACTCATCTTGGTCAGGATCGATTTGAAATCTATCATGGTTTCAGAGAAATCATACTCCATGATAAGTTGTTCTTGTAGAATGTAGAACGAGTACCCCAACTAAAATCTATCCACTCAACAAAAATTATTTCACACCACAGACTCATCTTGGTCAGGATAGATTTGAAATCTATCATGGTTTCAGAGAAATCATAGTCCATGGTAAGTTGTTCCTGTAGAATGTTGAACGACTACCCCAACTAAAATCTATCCACTCAACAAAAATTATTTCACACCACAGACTCATCTTGGTCAGGATCGATTTGAAATCTATCATGGTTTCAGAGAAATCATACTCCATGGTAAGTTGTTCTTGTAGAATGTTGAACGACTACCCCAACTAAAATCTATCCACTCAACAAAAATTATTTCACACCACAGACTCATCTTGGTCAGGATCGATTTGAAATCTATCATGGTTTCAGAGAAATCATAGTCCATGGTAAGTTGTTCCTGTAGAATGTTGAACGACTACCCCAACTAAAATCTATCCACTCAACAAAAATTATTTCACACCACAGACTCATCTTGGTCAGGATCGATTTGAAATCTATCATGGTTTCAGAGAAATCATACTCCATGGTTCGTTGTTCTTGTAGAATGTTGAACGACTACCCCTAACTAAAATCTATCCACTCAACAAAAATCATTTCACACCACAGACTCATCTTGGTCAGGATCGATTTGAAATCTATCATGGTTTCAGAGAAATCATAGTCCATGGTAAGTTGTTCTTGTAGAATGTTGAACGACTACCCCAACTAAAATCTATCCACTCAACAAAAATTATTTCACACCACAGACTCATCTTGGTCAGGATCGATTTGAAATCTATCATGGTTTCAGAGAAATCATACTCCATGGTTCGTTGTTCTTGTAGAATGTTGAACGACTATCCCAATTAAAATCTATCCACTCAACAACAATTATTTCAGAGAAATCATACTCCATGGTAAGTTGTTCTTGTAGAATGTTGAACGACTACCCCAACTAAAATCTATCCACTCAACAAAAATTATTTCACACCACAGACTCATCTTGGTCAGGATCGATTTGAAATCTATCATGGTTTCAGAGAAATCATAGTCCATGGTAAGTTGTTCTTGTAGAAAGTAGAACGACTACCCCAACTAAAATCTATCCACTCAACAAAAATTATTTGACACCACAGACTCATCTTGGTCAGGATCGATTTGAAATCTATCATGGTTTCAGAGAAGTCATACTCCATGGTTCGTTGTTCTTGTAGAATGTTGAACGACTACCCCAACTAAAATCTATCCACTCAACAAAAATTATTTCAGAGAAATCATACTCCATGGTTCGTTGTTCTTGTAGAATGTTGAACGGCTACCCCAACTAAAATCTATCCACTCAACAAAAATTATTTCAGAGAATTCATACTCCATGGTAAGTTGTTCTTGTAGAATGTTGAACGACTATCCCAACTAAAATCTATCCACTCAACAAAAATTATTTCACACCACAAACTCATCTTGGTCAGGATCGTTTTGAAATCTATCATGGTTTCAGAGAAATCATACTCCATGGTTCGTTGTTCTTGTAGAATGTTGAACGACTATCCCAACTAAAATCTATCCACTCAACAAAAATTATTTCAGAGAAATCATACTCCATGGTAAGTTGTTCTTGTAGAATGTTGAACGACTACCCCAACTAAAATCTATCCACTCAACAAAAATTATTTCACACCACAGACTCATCTTGGTCAGGATCGATTTGAAATCTATCATGGTTTCAGAGAAATCATACTCCATGGTTCGTTGTTCTTGTAGAATGTTGAACGACTACCCCAACTAAAATCTATCCACTCAACAAAAATTATTTCAGAGAAATCATACTCCATGTTTCGTTGTTCTTGTAGAATGTTGAACGACTACCCCAACTAAAATCTATCCACTCAACAAAAATTATTTCACACCACAGACTCATCTTGGTCAGGATCGATTTGAAATCTATCATGGTTTCAGAGAAATCATAGTCCATGGTAAGTTGTTCCTGTAGAATGTTGAACGACTACCCCAACTAAAATCTATCCACTCAACAAAAATTATTTCACACCACAGACTCATCTTGGTCAGGATCGATTTGAAATCTATCATGGTTTCAGAGAAATCATACTCCATGGTAAGTTGTTCTTGTAGAATGTTGAACGACTACCCCTAACTAAAATCTATCCACTCAACAAAAATTATTTCAGAGAAATCGTACTCCATGGTTCGTTGTTCTTGTAGAATGTTGAACGACTACCCCAACTAAAATCTATCCACTCAACAAAAATTATTTCACACCACAGACTCATCTTGGTCAGGATCGATTTGAAATCTATCATGGTTTCAGAGAAATCATAGTCCATGGTAAGCTGTTCCTGTAGAATGTTGAACGACTACCCCAACTAAAATCTATCCACTCAACAAAAATTATTTCCCACCACAGACTCATCTTGGTCAGGATCGATTTGAAATCTATCATGGTTTCAGAGAAATCATACTCCATGGTAAGTTGTTCTTGTAGAATGTTGAACGAGTACCCCAACTAAAATCTATCCACTCAACAAAAATTATTTCACACCACAGACTCATCTTGGTCAGGATCGATTTGAAATCTATCATGGTTTCAGAGAAATCATAGTCCATGGTAAGTTGTTCCTGTAGAATGTTGAAAGACTACAGCAACTAAAATCTATCCACTCAACAAAAATTATTTCACACCACAGACTCATCTTGGTCAGGATCGATATGAAATCTATCATGGTTTCAGAGAAATCATACTCCATGGTAAGTTGTTCTTGTAAAATGTTGAACGACTACCCCAACTATAATCTATCCACTCAACAAAAATTATTTCACACCACAGCCTCATCTTGGTCAGGATCGATTTGAAATCTATCATGGTTTCAGAGAAATCATAGTCCATGGTAAGTTGTTCTTGTAGAATGTTGAACGACTACCCCAACTAAAATCTATCCACTCAACAAAAATTATTTCACACCACAGACTCATCTTGGTCAGGATCGATTTGAAATCTATCATGGTTTCAGAGAAATCATACTCCATGGTTCGTTGTTCTTGTAGAATGTTGAACGACTACCCCTAACTAAAATCTATCCACTCAACAAAAATTATTTCACACCACAGACTCATCTTGGTCAGGATCGATTTGAAATCTATCATGGTTTCAGAGAAATCATAGTCCATGGTAAGTTGTTCTTGTAGAATGTTGAACGACTACCCCAACTAAAATCTATCCACTCAACAAAAATTATTTCACACCACAGGCTCATCTTGGTCAGGATCGATTTGAAATCTATCATGGTTTCAGAGAAATCATAGTCCATGGTAAGTTGTTCCTGTAGAATGTTGAACGACTACCCCAACTATAATCTATCCACTCAACAAAAATTATTTCACACCACAGACTCATCTTGGTCAGGATCGATTTGAAATCTATCATGGTTTCAGAGAAATCATACTCCATGGTTCGTTGTTCTTGTAGAATGTTGAACGACTACCCCTAACGAAAATCTATCCACTCAACAAAAATTATTTCACACCACAGACTCATCTTGGTCAGGATCGATTTGAAATCTATCATGGTTTCAGAGAAATCATAGTCCATGGTAAGTTGTTCTTGTAGAATGTTGAACGACTACCCCAACTAAAATCTATCCACTCAACAAAAATTATTTCAGAGAAATCATACTCCATGGTTCGTTGTTCTTGTAGAATGTTCAACGACTACCCCAACTAAAATCTATCCACTCAACAAAAATTATTTCACACCACAGACTCATCTTGGTCAGGATCGATTTGAAATCTATCATGGTTTCAGAGAAATCATAGTCCATGGTAAGTTGTTCCTGTAGAATGTTGAACGACTACCCCAACTAAAATCTATCCACTCAACAAAAATTATTTCACACCACAGACTCATCTTGGTCAGGATCGATTTGAAATCTATCATGGTTTCAGAGAAATCATAGTCCATGGTAAGTTGTTCTTGTAGAATGTAGAACGAGTACCCCAACTAAAATCTATCCACTCAACAAAAATTATTTCACACCACAGACTCATCTTGGTCAGGATCGATTTGAAATCTATCATGGTTTCAGAGAAATCATACTCCATGGTTCGTTGTTCTTGTAGAATGTTGAACGACTACCCCAACTAAAATCTATCCACTCAACAAAAATTATTTCACACCACAGACTCATCTTGGTCAGGATCGATTTGAAATCTATCATGGTTTCAGAGAAATCATACTCCATGGTAAGTTGTTCTTGTAGAATGTAGAACGAGTACCCCAACTAAAATCTATCCACTCAACAAAAATTATTTCACACCACAGACTCATCTTGGTCAGGATCGATTTGAAATCTATCATGGTTTCAGAGAAATCATAGTCCATGGTAAGTTGTTCCTGTAGAATGTTGAAAGACTACAGCAACTAAAATCTATCCACTCAACAAAAATTATTTCACACCACAGACTCATCTTGGTCAGGATCGATATGAAATCTATCATGGTTTCAGAGAAATCATACTCCATGGTAAGTTGTTCTTGTAAAATGTTGAACGACTACCCCAACTAAAATCTATCCACTCAACAAAAATTATTTCACACCACAGCCTCATCTTGGTCAGGATCGATTTGAAATCTATCATGGTTTCAGAGAAATCATAGTCCATGGTAAGTTGTTCTTGTAGAATGTTGAACGACTACCCCAACTAAAATCTATCCACTCAACAAAAATTATTTCACACCACAGACTCATCTTGGTCAGGATCGATTTGAAATCTATCATGGTTTCAGAGAAATCATACTCCATGGTTCGTTGTTCTTGTAGAATGTTGAACGACTACCCCTAACTAAAATCTATCCACTCAACAAAAATTATTTCACACCACAGACTCATCTTGGTCAGGATCGATTTGAAATCTATCATGGTTTCAGAGAAATCATAGTCCATGGTAAGTTGTTCTTGTAGATTGTTGAACGACTACCCCAACTAAAATCTATCCACTCAACAAAAATTATTTCACAACACAGGCTCATCTTGGTCAGGATCGATTTGAAATCTATCATGGTTTCAGAGAAATCATAGTCCATGGTAAGTTGTTCCTGTAGAATGTTGAACGACTACCCCAACTAAAATCTATCCACTCAACAAAAATTATTTCACACCACAGACTCATCTTGGTCAGGATCGATTTGAAATCTATCATGGTTTCAGAGAAATCATACTCCATGGTTCGTTGTTCTTGTAGAATGTTGAACGACTACCCCTAACGAAAATCTATCCACTCAACAAAAATTATTTCACACCACAGACTCATCTTGGTCAGGATCGATTTGAAATCTATCATGGTTTCAGAGAAATCATAGTCCATGGTAAGTTGTTCTTGTAGAATGTTGAACGACTACCCCAACTAAAATCTATCCACTCAACAAAAATTATTTCAGAGAAATCATACTCCATGGTTCGTTGTTCTTGTAGAATGTTGAACGACTACCCCAACTAAAATCTATCCACTCAACAAAAATTATTTCACACCACAGACTCATCTTGGTCAGGATCGATTTGAAATCTATCATGGTTTCAGAGAAATCATAGTCCATGGTAAGTTGTTCCTGTAGAATGTTGAACGACTACCCCAACTAAAATCTATCCACTCAACAAAAATTATTTCACACCACAGACTCATCTTGGTCAGGATCGATTTGAAATCTATCATGGTTTCAGAGAAATCATACTCCATGGTAAGTTGTTCTTGTAGAATGTAGAACGAGTACCCCAACTAAAATCTATCCACTCAACAAAAATTATTTCACACCACAGACTCATCTTGGTCAGGATCGATTTGAAATCTATCATGGTTTCAGAGAAATCATAGTCCATGGTAAGTTGTTCCTGTAGAATGTTGAACGACTACCCCAACTAAAATCTATCCACTCAACAAAAATTATTTCACACCACAGACTCATCCTGGTCAGGATCGATTTGAAATCTATCATGGTTTCAGAGAAATCATACTCCATGGTAAGTTGTTCTTGTAGAATGTTGAACGACTACCCCAACTAAAATCTATCCACTCAACAAAAATTATTTCACACCACAGACTCATCTTGGTCAGGATCGATTTGAAATCTATCATGGTTTCAGAGAAATCATAGTCCATGGTAAGTTGTTCCTGTAGAATGTTGAACGACTACCCCAACTAAAATCTATCCACTCAACAAAAATTATTTCACACCACAGACTCATCTTGGTCAGGATCGATTTGAAATCTATCATGGTTTCAGAGAAATCATACTCCATGGTTCGTTGTTCTTGTAGAATGTTGAACGACTACCCCTAACTAAAATCTATCCACTCAACAAAAATCATTTCACACCACAGACTCATCTTGGTCAGGATCGATTTGAAATCTATCATGGTTTCAGAGAAATCATAGCCCATGGTAAGTTGTTCTTGTAGAATGTTGAACGACTACCCCAACTAAAATCTATCCACTCAACAAAAATTATTTCACACCACAGACTCATCTTGGTCAGGATCGATTTGAAATCTATCATGGTTTCAGAGAAATCATAGTCCATGGTAAGTTGTTCCTGTAGAATGTTGAACGACTACCCCAACTAAAATCTATCCACTCAACAAAAATTATTTCACACCACAGACTCATCTTGGTCAGGATCGATTTGAAGTCTATCATGGTTTCAGAGAAATCATACTCCATGGTTCGTTGTTCTTGTAGAATGTTGAACGACTACCCCTAACTAAAATCTATCCACTCAACAAAAATTATTTCACACCACAGACTCATCTTGGTCAGGATCGATTTGAAATCTATCATGGTTTCAGAGAAATCATAGTCCATGGTAAGTTGTTCTTGTAGAATGTTGAACGACTACCCCAACTAAAATCTATCCACTCAACAAAAATTATTTCAGAGAAATCATACTCCATGGTAAGTTGTTCTTGTAGAATGTTGAACGACTACCCCTAACTAAAATCTATCCACTCAACAAAAATTATTTCACACCACAGACTCATCTTGGTCAGGATCGATTTGAAATCTATCATGGTTTCAGAGAAATCATAGTCCATGGTAAGTTGTTCTTGTAGAATGTTGAACGACTATCCCAACTAAAATCTATCCACTCAACAAAAATTATTTCAGAGAAATCATACTCCATGTTTCGTTGTTCTTGTAGAATGTTGAACGACTACCCCTAACTAAAATCTATCCACTCAACAAAAATTATTTCACACCACAGATTCATCTTGGTCAGGATCGATTTGAAATCTATCATGGTTTCAGAGAAATCATAGTCCATGGTAAGTTGTTCTTGTAGAATGTTGAACGACTATCCCAACTAAAATCTATCCACTCAACAAAAATTATTTCAGAGAAATCATACTCCATGGTTCGTTGTTCTTGTAGAATGTTGAACGACTACCCCTAACTAAAATCTATCCACTCAACAAAAATTATTTCACACCACAGACTCATCTTGGTCAGGATCGATTTGAAATCTATCATGGTTTCAGAGAAATCATACATAAGTTGTTCTTGTAGAATGTTGAACGACTACCCCAACTAAAATCTATCGACTCGACAAAAATTATTTCAAACCACAGACTCATCTTGGTCAGGATCGATTTGAAATCTATCATGGTCTCAGAGAAATCATACTCCATGGTTCGTTGTTCTTGTAGAATGTTGAACGACTATCCCAACTTAAATCTATCCACTCAACAAAAATTATTTCAGAGAAATCATACTCCATGGTAAGTTGTTCTTGTAGAATGTTGAACGACTACCCCAACTAAAATCTATCCACTCAACAAAAATTATTTCACACCACAGACTCATCTTGGTCAGGATCGATTTGAAATCTATCATGGTTTCAGAGAAATCATAGTCCATGATAAGTTGTTCTTGTAGAATGTTGAACGACTACCCCAACTAAAATCTATCCACTCAACAAAAATTATTTCGCACCACAGACTCATCTTGGTCAGGATCGATTTGAAATCTATCATGGTTTCAGAGGAGTCATACTCCAAGGTTCGTTGTTCTTGTAGAATGTTGAACGACTACACCAACTAAAATCTATCCACTCAACAAAAATTATTTCAGAGAAATCATACTCCAAGGTAAGTTGTTCTTGTAGAATGTTGAACGACTACCCCAACTAAAATCTATCCACTCAACAAAAATTATTTCACACCACAGATTCATCTTGGTCAGGATCGATTTGAAATCTATCATGGTTTCAGAGAAATCATAGTCCATGGTAAGTTGTTCCTGTAGAATGTTGAACGACTACCCCAACTAAAATCTATCCACTCAACAAAAATTATTTCACACCATAGACTCATCTTGGTCAGGATCGATTTGAAATCTATCATGGTTTCAGAGAAATCATACTCCATGGTAAGTTGTTCTTGTAGAATGTTGAACGACTACCCCAACTAAAATCTATCCACTCAACAAAAATTATTTCACACCACAGACTCATCTTGGTCAGGATCGATTTGAAATCTATCATGGTTTCAGAGAAATCATAGTCCATGGTAAGTTGTTCCTGTAGAATGTTGAACGACTACAGCAACTAAAATCTATCCACTCAACAAAAATTATTTCACACCACAGACTCATCTTGGTCAGGATCGATTTGAAATCTATCATGGTTTCAGAGAAATCATACTCCATGGTTCGTTGTTCTTGTAGAATGTTGAACGACTACCCCTAACTAAAATCTATCCACTCAACAAAAATTATTTCACACCACAGACTCATCTTGGTCAGGATCGATTTGAAATCTATCATGGTTTCAGAGAAATCATACTCCATGGTTCGTTGTTCTTGTAGAATGTTGAACGACTACCCCTAACTAAAATCTATCCACTCAACAAAAATTATTTCACACCACAGACTCATCTTGGTCAGTATCGATTTGAAATCTATCATGGTTTCAGAGAAATCATACTCCATGGTTCGTTGTTCTTGTAGAATGTTGAACGACTACCCCAACTAAAATCTATCCACTCAACAAAAATTATTTCAGAGAAATCATACTCCATGGTAAGTTGTTCTTGTAGAATGTTGAACGACTACCCCAACTAAAATCTATAAACTCAACAAAAATTATTTCAGAGAAATCATACTCCATGGTAAGTTGTTCTTGTAGAATGTTGAATGACTACCCCTAACTAAAATCTATCCACTCAACAAAAATTATTTCACACCACAGACTCATCTTGGTCAGGATCGATTTGAAATCTATCATGGTTTCAGAGAAATCATAGTCCATAATAAGTTGTTCTAGTAGAATGTTGAACGACTATCCCAACTAAAATCTATCCACTCAACAAAAATTATTTCAGAGAAATCATACTCCATGGTTCGTTGTTCTTGTAGAATGTTGAACGACTACCCCTAACTAAAATCTATCCACACAACAAAAATTATTTCACACCACAGGCTCATCTTGGTCAGGATCGATTTGAAATCTATCATGGTTTCAGAGAAATCATAGTCAGTAAGTTGTTCTTGTAGAATGTTGAACGCCTACCCCAACTAAAATCTATCCACTCAACAAAAATTATTTCACACCACAGACTCATCTTGGTCAGGATCGATTTGAAATCTATCATGGTTTCAGAGAAATCATACTCCATGGTTCGTTGTTCTTGTAGAATGTTGAACGACTATCCCAACTAAAATATATCCACTCAACAAAAATTATTTCAGAGAAATCATACTCCATGGTAAGTTGTTCTTGTAGAATGTTGAACGACTACCCCAACTAAAATCTATCCACTCAACAAAAATTATTTCACACCACAGACTCATCTTGGTCAGGATCGATTTGAAATCTATCATGGTTTCAGAGAAAACGTACTCTATGGTTCGTTGTTCTTGTAGAATGTTGAACGACTACCCCAACTAAAATCTATCCACTCAACAAAAATTATTTCACACCACAGACTCATCTTGGTCAGGATCGATTTCAAATCTATCATGGTTTCAGAGAAATCATAGTCCATGGTAAGTTGTTCCTGTAGAATGTTGAACGACTACCCCAACTAAAAGCTATCCACTCAACAAAAATTATTTCACACCACAGACTCATCTTGGTCAGGATCGATTTGAAATTTATCATGTTTTCAGAGAAATCATACTCCATGGTAAAATGTCCTTGTAGAATGTTGAACGACTACCCCAGCTAAAATCTATCCACTCAACAAAAATTATTTCACACCACAGACTCATCTTGGTCAGGATCGATTTGAAATCTATCATGGTTTCAGAGAAATCATAGTCCATGGTAAGTTGTTCCTGTAGAATGTTGAACGACTACCCCAACTAAAATCTATCCACTCAACAAAAATTATTTCACACCACAGACTCATCTTTTTCAGTATCGATTTGAAATCTATCATGGTTTCAGAGAAATCATACTCCATGGTAAGTTGTTCTTGTAAAATGTTGAACGACTACCCCAACTAAAATCTATCCACTCAACAAAAATTATTTCACACCACAGACTCATCTTGGTCAGGATCGATTTGAAATCTATCATGGTTTCAGAGAAATCATACTCCATGGTAAGTTGTTCTTGTAGAATGTTGAACGACTACCCCTAACTAAAATCTATCCACTCAACAAAAATTATTTCACACCACAGACTCATCTTGGTCAGGATCGATTTGAAATCTATCATGGTTTCAGAGAAATCATACTCCATGGTTCGTTGTTCTTGTAGAATGTTGAACGACTACCATAACTAAAATCTATCCACTCAACAAAAATTATTTCAGAGAAATCATACTCCATGGTAAGTTGTTCTTGTAGAATGTTGAACGACTACCCCTAACTAAAATCTATCCACACAACAAAAATTATTTCACACCACAGGCTCATCTTGGTCAGGATCGATTTGAAATCTATCATGGTTTCAGAGAAATCATAGTCAGTAAGTTGTTCTTGTAGAATGTTGAACGACTACCCCAACTAAAATCTATCCACTCAACAAAAATTATTTCACACCACAGACTCATCTTGGTCAGGATCGATTTGAAATCTATCATGGTTTCAGAGAAATCATACTCCATGGTTCGTTGTTCTTGTAGAATGTTGAACGACTATCCCAACTAAAATCTATCCACTCAACAAAAATTATTTCAGAGAAATCATACTCCATGGTAAGTTGTTCTTGTAGAATGTTGAACGACTACCCCTAACTAAAATCTATCCACACAACAAAAATTATTTCAGAGAAATCATACTCCATGGTAAGTTGTTCTTGTAGAATGTTGAACGACTACCCCTAACTAAAATCTATCCACACAACAAAAATTATTTCACACCACAGGCTCATCTTGGTCAGGATCGATTTGAAATCTATCATGGTTTCAGAGAAATCATAGTCAGTAAGTTGTTCTTGTAGAATGTTGAACGACTACCCCTAACTAAAATCTATCCACTCAACAAAAATTATTTCACACCACAGACTCATCTTGGTCAGGATCGATTTGAAATCTATCATGGTTTCAGAGAAATCATACTCCATGGTTCGTTGTTCTTGTAGAATGTTGAACGACTACCCCAACTAAAATCTATCCACTCAACAAAAATTATTTCAGAGAAATCATACTCCATGGTAAGTTGTTCTTGTAGAATGTTGAACGACTACCCCTAACTAAAATCTATCCACACAACAAAAATTATTTCACACCACAGGCTCATCTTGGTCAGGATCGATTTGAAATCTATCATGGTTTCAGAGAAATCATAGTCAGTAAGTTGTTCTTGTAGAATGTTGAACGACTACCCCAACTAAAATCTATCCACTCAACAAAAATTATTTCACACCACAGACTCATCTTGGTCAGGATCGATTTGAAATCTATCATGGTTTCAGAGAAATCATACTCCATGGTTCGCTGTTCTTGTAGAATGTTGAACGACTATCCCAACTAAAATCTATCCACTCAACAAAAATTATTTCAGAGAAATCATACTCCATGGTAAGTTGTTCTTGTAGAATGTTGAACGACTACCCCTAACTAAAATCTATCCACACAACAAAAATTATTTCAGAGAAATCATACTCCATGGTTCGTTGTTCTTGTAGAATGTTGAACGACTACCCCAACTAAAATCTATGCACTCAACAAAAATTATTTCACACCACAGACTCATCTTGGTCAGGATCGATTTGAAATCTATCATGGTTTCAGAGAAATCATACTCCATGGTAAGTTGTTCTTGTAGAATGTTGAACGACTACCCCTAACTAAAATCTATCCACTCAACAAAAATTATTTCACACCACAGACTCATCTTGGTCAGGATCGATTTGAAATCTATCATGGTTTCAGAGAAATCATAGTCCATAATAAGTTGTTCTAGTAGAATGTTGAACGACTATCCCAACTAAAATCTATCCACTCAACAAAAATTATTTCAGAGAAATCATACTCCATGGTTCGTTGTTCTTGTAGAATGTTGAACGACTACCCCTAACTAAAATCTATCCACACAACAAAAATTATTTCACACCACAGGCTCATCTTGGTCAGGATCGATTTGAAATCTATCATGGTTTCAGAGAAATCATAGTCAGTAAGTTGTTCTTGTAGAATGTTGAACGACTACCCCAACTAAAATCTATCCACTCAACAAAAATTATTTCACACCACAGACTCATCTTGGTCAGGATCGATTTGAAATCTATCATGGTTTCAGAGAAATCATACTCCATGGTTCGTTGTTCTTGTAGAATGTTGAACGACTATCCCAACTAAAATCTATCCACTCAACAAAAATTATTTCAGAGAAATCATACTCCATGGTAAGTTGTTCTTGTAGAATGTTGAACGACTACCCCAACTAAAATCTATCCACTCAACAAAAATTATTCCACACCACAGACTCATCTTGGTCAGGATCGATTTGAAATCTATCATGGTTTCAGAGAAATCATACTCCATGGTAAGTTGTTCTTGTAAAATGTTGAACGACTACCCCAACTAAAATCTATCCACTCAACAAAAATTATTTCACACCACAGACTCATCTTGGTCAGGATCGATTTGAAATCTATCATGGTTTCAGAGAAATCATACTCCATGGTAAGTTGTTCTTGTAGAATGTTGAACGACTACCCCTAACTAAAATCTATCCACTCAACAAAAATTATTTCACACCACAGACTCATCTTGGTCAGGATCGATTTGAAATTTATCATGGTTTCAGAGAAATCATACTCCATGGTTCGTTGTTCTTGTAGAATGTTGAACGACTACCCCAACTAAAATCTATCCACTCAACAAAAATTATTTCAGAGAAATCATACTCCATGGTAAGTTGTTCTTGTAGAATGTTGAACGACTACCCCTAACTAAAATCTATCCACACAACAAAAATTATTTCACACCACAGGCTCATCTTGGTCAGGATCGATTTGAAATCTATCATGGTTTCAGAGAAATCATAGTCAGTAAGTTGTTCTTGTAGAATGTTGAACGACTACCCCAACTAAAATCTATCCACTCAACAAAAATTATTTCACACCACAGACTCATCTTGGTCAGGATCGATTTGAAATCTATCATGGTTTCAGAGAAATCATACTCCATGGTTCGTTGTTCTTGTAGAATGTTGAACGACTATCCCAACTAAAATCTATCCACTCAACAAAAATTATTTCAGAGAAATCATACTCCATGGTAAGTTGTTCTTGTAGAATGTTGAACGACTACCCCAACTAAAATCTATCCACTCAACAAAAATTATTTCAGAGAAATCATACTCCATGGTAAGTTGTTCTTGTAGAATGTTGAACGACTACCCCTAACTAAAATCTATCCACACAACAAAAATTATTTCACACCACAGGCTCATCTTGGTCAGGATCGACTTGAAATCTATCATGGTTTCAGAGAAATCATAGTCAGTAAGTTGTTCTTGTAGAATGTTGAACGACTACCCCTAACTAAAATCTATCCACTCAACAAAAATTATTTCACACCACAGACTCATCTTGGTCATAATCGATTTGAAATCTATCATGGTTTCAGAGAAATCATACTCCATGGTTCGTTGTTCTTGTAGAATGTTGAACGACTACCCCAACTAAAATCTATCCACTCAACAAAAATTATTTCAGAGAAATCATACTCCATGGTAAGTTGTTCTTGTAGAATGTTGAACGACTACCCCTAACTAAAATCTATCCACACATCAAAAATTATTTCACACCACAGGCTCATCTTGGTCAGGATCGATTTGAAATCTATCATGGTTTCAGAGAAATCATAGTCAGTAAGTTGTTCTTGTAGAATGTTGAACGACTACCCCAACTAAAATCTATCCACTCAACAAAAATTATTTCACACCACAGACTCATCTTGGTCAGGATCGATTTGAAATCTATCATGGTTTCAGAGAAATCATACTCCATGGTTCGTTGTTCTTGTAGAATGTTGAACGACTATCCCAACTAAAATCTATCCACTCAACAAAAATTATTTCAGAGAAATCATACTCCATGGTAAGTTGTTCTTGTAGAATGTTGAACGACTACCCCAACTAAAATCTATCCACTCAACTAAAATTATTTCACACCACAGACTCATCTTGGTCAGGATCGATTTGAAATCTATCATGGTTTCAGAGAAATCATACTCCATGGTAAGTTGTTCTTGTAGAATGTTGAACGACTACCCCTAACTAAAATCTATCCACTCAACAAAAATTATTTCACACCACAGACTCATCTTGGTCAGGATCGATTTGAAATCTATCATGGTTTCAGAGAAATCATAGTCCATAATAAGTTGTTCTAGTAGAATGTTGAACGACTATCCCAACTAAAATCTATCCACTCAACAAAAATTGTTTCAGAGAAATCATACTCCATGGTTCGTTGTTCTTGTAGAATGTTGAACGACTACCCCTAACTAAAATCTATCCACACAACAAAAATTATTTCACACCACAGGCTCATCTTGGTCAGGATCGATTTGAAATCTATCATGGTTTCAGAGAAATCATAGTCAGTAAGTTGTTCTTGTAGAATGTTGAACGACTACCCCAACTAAAATCTATCCACTCAACAAAAATTATTTCACACCACAGACTCATCTTGGTCAGGATCGATTTGAAATCTATCATGGTTTCAGAGAAATCATACTCCATGGTTCGTTGTTCTTGTAGAATGTTGAACGACTATCCCAACTAAAATCTATCCACTCAACAAAAATTATTTCAGAGAAATCATACTCCATGGTAAGTTGTTCTTGTCGAATGTTGAAGGACTACCCCAACTAAAATCTATCCACTCAACAAAAATTATTTCACACCACAGACTCATCTTGGTCAGGATCGATTTGAAATCTATCATGGTTTCAGAGAAAACGTACTCTATGGTTCGTTGTTCTTGTAGAATGTTGAACGACTACCCCAACTAAAATCTATCCACTCAACAAAAATTATTTCACACCACAGACTCATCTTGGTCAGGATCGATTTCAAATCTATCATGGTTTCAGAGAAATCATAGTACATGGTAAGTTGTTCCTGTAGAATGTTGAACGACTACCCCAACTAAAAGCTATCCACTCAACAAAAATTATTTCACACCACAGACTCATCTTGGTCAGGATCGATTTGAAATTTATCATGGTTTCAGAGAAATCATACTCCATGGTAAGTTGTTCTTGTAGAATGTTGAACGACTACCCCAGCTAAAATCTATCCACTCAACAAAAATTATTTCACACCACAGACTCATCTTGGTCAGGATCGATTTGAAATCTATCATGGTTTCAGAGAAATCATAGTCCATGGTAAGTTGTTCCTGTAGAATGTTGAACGACTACCCCAACTAAAATCTATCCACTCAACAAAAATTATTTCACACCACAGACTCATCTTGGTCAGGATCGATTTGAAATCTATCATGGTTTCAGAGAAATCATACTCCATGGTAAGTTGTTCTTGTAAAATGTTGAACGACTACCCCAACTAAAATCTATCCACTCAACAAAAATTATTTCACACCACAGACTCATCTTGGTCAGGATCGATTTGAAATCTATCATGGTTTCAGAGAAATCATACTCCATGGTAAGTTGTTCTTGTAGAATGTTGAACGACTACCCCTAACTAAAATCTATCCACTCAACAAAAATTATTTCACACCACAGACTCATCTTGGTCAGGATCGATTTGAAATCTATCATGGTTTCAGAGAAATCATACTCCATGATTCGTTGTTCTTGTAGAATGTTGAACGACTACCCCAACTAAAATCTATCCACTCAACAAAAATTATTTCAGAGAAATCATACTCCATGGTAAGTTGTTCTTGTAGAATGTTGAACGACTACCCCAACTAAAATCTATAAACTCAACAAAAATTATTTCAGAGAAATCATACTCCATGGTAAGTTGTTCTTGTAGAATGTTGAACGACTACCCCAACTAAAATCTATAAACTCAACAAAAATTATTTCACACCACAGACTCATCTTGGTCAGGATCGATTTGAAATCTCTCATGGTTTCAGAGAAATCATAGTCCATAGTAAGTTGTTCTAGTAGAATGTTGAACGACTATCCCAACTAAAATCTATCCACTCAACAAAAATTATTTCACACCACAGACTCATCTTGGTCAGGATCGATTTCAAATCTATCATGGTTTCAGAGAAATCATAGTCCATGGTAAGTTGTTCCTGTAGAATGTTGAACGACTACCCCAACTAAAAGCTATCCACTCAACAAAAATTATTTCACACCACAGACTCATCTTGGTCAGGATCGATTTGAAATCTATCATGGTTTCAGAGAAATCATACTCCATGGTTCGTTGTTCTTGTAGAATGTTGAACGACTACCCCTAACTAAAATCTATCCACACAACAAAAATTATTTCACACCACAGACTCATCTTGGTCAGGATCGATTTGAAATCTATCATGGTTTCAGAGAAATCATAGTCCATGGTAAGTTGTTCTTGTAGAATGTTGAACGACTATCCCAACTAAAATCTATCCACTCAACAAAAATTATTTCAGAGAAATCATACTCCATGGTTCGTTGTTCTTGTAGAATGTTGATCGACTACCCCTAACTAAAATCTATCCACTCAACAAAAATTATTTCACACCACAGACTCATCTTGGTCAGGATCGATTTGAAATCTATCATGGTTTCAGAGAAATCATACTCCATGGTAAGTTGTTCTTGTAGAATGTTGAACGCCTACCCCAACTAAAATCTATTAACTCGACAAAAATTATTTCACACCACAGACTCATCTTGGTCAGGATCGATTTGAAATCTATCATGGTTTCAGAGAAATCATACTCCATGGTTCGTTGTTCTTGTAGAATGTTGAACGACTATCCCAACTAAAATCTATCCACTCAACAAAAATTATTTCAGAGAAATCATACTCCATGGTTCGTTGTTCTTGTAGAATGTTGAACGACTACCCCAACTAAAATCTATCCACTCAACAAAAATTATTTCACACCACAGACTCATCTTGGTCAGGATCGATTTGAAATCTACCATGGTTTCAGAGAAATCATAGTCCATGGTAAGTTGTTCTTGTAGAATGTTGAACGACTACCCCAACTAAAATCTATCCACTCAACAAAAATTATTTCGCACCACAGACTCATCTTGGTCAGGATCGATTTGAAATCTATCATGGTTTCAGAGAAGTCATACTCCATGGTTCGTTGTTCTTGTAGAATGTTGAACGACTACCCCAACTAAAATCTATCCACTCAGCAAAAATTATTTCAGAGAAATCATACTCCATGTTTCGTTGTTCTTGTAGAATGTTGAACGACTACCCCAACTAAAATCTATCGACTCAACAAAAATTATTTCAGAGAAATCATACTCCATTGTAAGTTGTTCTTGTAGAATGTTGAACGACTATCCCAACTAAAATCTATCCACTCAACAAAAATTATTTCACACCACAGACTCATCTTGGTCAGGATCGATTTGAAATCTATCATGGTTTCAGAGAAATCATACTCCATGGTTCGTTGTTCTTGTAGAATGTTGAACGACTATCCCAACTAAAATCTATCCACTCAACAAAAATTATTTCAGAGAAATCATAGTCCATGGTTCGTTGTTCTTGTAGAATGTTGAACGACTACCCCAACTAAAATCTATCCACTCAACAAAAATTATTTCACACCACAGACTCATCTTGTTCAGGATCGATTTGAAATCTATCATGGTTTCAGAGAAATCGTACTCTATGGTTCGTTGTTCTTGTAGAATGTTGAACGACTACCCCAACACAAATCTATCCACTCAACAAAAATTATTTCACACCACAGACTCATCTTGGTCAGGATCGATTTCAAATCTATCATGGTTTCAGAGAAATCATAGTCCATGGTAAGTTGTTCCTGTAGAATGTTGAACGACTACCCCAACTAAAAGCTATCCACTCAACAAAAATTATTTCACACCACAGACTCATCTTGGTCAGGATCGATTTGAAATTTATCATGGTTTCAGAGAAATCATACTCCATGGTAAGTTGTTCTTGTAGAATGTTGAACGACTACCCCAGCTAAAATCTATCCACTCAACAAAAATTATTTCACACCACTGACTCATCTTGGTCAGGATCGATTTGAAATCTATCATGGTTTCAGAGAAATCATAGTCCATGGTAAGTTGTTCCTGTAGAATGTTGAACGACTACAACAACTAAAATCTATCCACTCAACAAAAATTATTTCACACCACAGACTCATCTTGGTCAGGATCGATTTGAAATCTATCATGGTTTCAGAGAAATCATACTCCATGGTAAGTTGTTCTTGTAGAATGTTGAACGACTACCCCAACTAAAATCTATCCACTCAACAAAAATTATTTCACACCACAGACTCATCTTGGTCAGGATCGATTTGAAATCTATCATGGTTTCAGAGAAATCATAGTCCATGGTAAGTTGTTCCTGTAGAATGTTGAACGACTACCCCAACTAAAATCTATCCACTCAACAAAAATTATTTCACACCACAGACTCATCTTGGTCAGGATCGATTTGAAATCTATCATGGTTTCAGAGAAATCATAGTCCATGGTAAGTTGTTCCTGTAGAATGTTGAGCGACTACCCCAACTAAAATCTATCCACTCAACAAAAATTATTTCACACCACAGACTCATCTTGGTCAGGATCGATTTGAAATCTATCATGGTTTCAGAGAAATCATACTCCATGATAAGTTGTTCTTGTAGAATGTTGAACGACTACCCCAACTAAAATCTATCCACTCAACAAAAATTATTTCACACCACAGATTCATCTTGGTCAGGATCGATTTGAAATCTATCATGGTTTCAGAGAAATCATACTCCATGGTTCGGTGTTCTTGTAGAATGTTGAACGACTATCCCAACTAAAATCTATCCACTCAACAAAAATTATTTCACACCACAGACTCATCTTGGTCAGGATCGATTTGAAATCTATCATGGTTTCAGAGAAATCATAGTCCATGGTAAGTTGTTCTTGGAGAATGTTGAACGACTATCCCAACTAAAATCTATCCACTCAACAAAAATTATTTCAGAGAAATCATACTCCATGGTAAGTTGTTCTTGTAGAATGTTGAACGACTACCCCAACTAAAATCTATCCACTCAACAAAAATTATTTCACACCACAGATTCACCTTGGTCAAAATCGATTTGAAATCTATCATGGTTTCAGAGAAATCATACTCCATGGTTCGTTGTTCTTGTAGAATGTTGAACGACTACCCCTAACAAAAATCTATCCACTCAAAAAAAATTATTTCTAAATCTATCCACTCAACAAAAATTATTTCACACCACAGACTCATCTTGGTCAGGATCGATTTGAAATCTATCATGGTTTCAGAGAAATCATACTCCATGGTTCGTTGTTCCTGTAGAATGTTGAACGACTATCCCAACTAAAATCTATCCACTCAACAAAAATTATTTCACACCACAGACTCATCTTGGTCAGGATCGATTTGAAATCTATCATGGTTTCAGAGAAATCATACTCCATGGTAAGTTGTTCTTGTAAAATGTTGAACGACTACCCCAACTAAAATCTATCCACTCAACAAAAATTATTTCACACCACAGACTCATCTTGGTCAGGATCGATTTGAAATCTATCATGGTTTCAGAGAAATCATACTCCATGGTTCGTTGTTCTTGTAGAATGTTGAACGACTATCCCAACTAAAATCTATCCACTCAACAAAAATTATTTCACACCACAGACTCATCTTGGTCAGGATCGATTTGAAATCTATCATGGTTTCAGAGAAATCATACTCCATGGTTCGTTGTTCTTGTAGAATGTTGAACGACTACCCCTAACTAAAATCTATCCACTCAACAAAAATTATTTCACACCACAGACTCATCTTGATCAGGATCGATTTGAAATCTATCATGGTTTCAGAGAAATCATACTCCATGGTAAGTTGTTCTTGTAGAATGTTGAACGACTACAGCTAACTAAAATTTATCCACTCAACCAAAATTATTTCAGAGAAATCGTACTCCATGTTTCGTTGTTCTTGTAGAATGTTGAACGACTACCCCTAACTAAAATCTATGAACTCAACAAAAATTATTTCACACCACAGACTCATCTTGGTCAGGATCGATTTGAAATCTATCATGGTTTCAGAGAAACCATAGTCAATGGTAAGTTGTTCTTGTAGAATGTTGAACGACTACCCCAACTAAAATCTATCCACTCAACAAAAATTATTTCAGAGAAATCATACTCCATGGTAAGTTGTTCTTGTAGAATGTTGAACGACTACCCCAACTAAAATCTATCCACTCAACAAAAATTATTTCACACCACAGACTCATCTTGGTCAGGATCGATTTGAAATCTATCATGGTTTCAGAGAAATCATACTCCATGGTTCGTTGTTCTTGTAGAATGTTGAACGACTACCCCAACTAAAATCTATCCACTCAACAAAAATTATTTCACACCACAGACTCATCTTGGTCAGGATCGATTTGAAATCTATCATGGTTTCAGAGAAATCATACTCCATGGTTCGTTGTTCTTGTAGAATGTTGAACGACTACCCCTAACTAAAATCTATCCACTCAACAAAAATTATTTCACACCACAGACTCATCTTGATCAGGATCGATTTGAAATCTATCATGGTTTCAGAGAAATCATACTTCATGGTTCGTTGTTCTTGTAGAATGTTGAACGAGTACCCCAACTAAAATCTATCCACTCAACAAAAATTATTTCAGAGAAATCATACTCCATGGTTCGTTGTTCTTGTAGAATGTTGAACGACTACCCCAACTAAAATCTATCCACTCAACAAAAATTATTTCAGAGAAATCATAGTCCATGGTAAGTTGTTCTTGTAGAATGTTGAACGACTACCCCTAACTAAAATCTATCCACTCAACAAAAATTATTTCACACCACAGACTCATCTTGGTCAGGATCGATTTGAAATCTATCATGGATTCAGAGAAATCATACTCCATGGTTTGTTGTTCTTGTAGAATGTTGAACGACTATCCTAACTAAAATCTATCCACTCAACAAAAATTGTTTCAGAGAAATCATATTCCATGGTTCGTTGTTCTTGTAGAATGTTGAACGACTATCCCAACTAAAATCTATCCACTCAACAAAAACTATTTCAGAGAAATCATACTCCATGGTAAGTTGTTCTTGTAGAATGTTGAACGACTACCCCAACTAAAATCTATCGACTCAACAAAAATTATTTCAGAGAAATCATACTCCATTGTAAGTTGTTCTTGTAGAATGTTGAACGACTATCCCAACTAAAATCTATCCACTCAACAAAAATTATTTCACACCACAGACTCATCTTGGTCAGGATCGATTTGAAATCTATCATGGTTTCAGAGAAATCATACTCCATGGTTCGTTGTTCTTGTAGAATGTTGAACGACTATCCCAACTAAAATCTATCCACTCAACAAAAATTATTTCAGAGAAATCATACTCCATGGTTCGTTGTTCTTGTAGAATGTTGAACGACTACCCCAACTAAAATCTATCCACTCAACAAAAATTATTTCACACCACAGACTCATCTTGTTCAGGATCGATTTGAAATCTATCATGGTTTCAGAAAAATCGTACTCTATGTTTCGTTGTTCTTGTAGAATGTTGAACGACTACCCCAACACAAATCTATCCACTCAACAAAAATTATTTCACACCACAGACTCATCTTGGTCAGGATCGATTTCAAATCTATCATGGTTTCAGAGAAATCATAGTCCATGGTAAGTTGTTCCTGTAGAATGTTGAACGACTACCCCAACTAAAAGCTATCCACTCAACAAAAATTATTTCACACCACAGACTCATCTTGGTCAGGATCGATTTGAAATTTATCATGGTTTCAGAGAAATCATACTCCATGGTAAGTTGTTCTTGTAGAATGTTGAACGACTACCCCAGCTAAAATCTATCCACTCAACAAAAATTATTTCACACCACTGACTCCTCTTGGTCAGGATCGATTTGAAATCTATCATGGTTTCAGAATAATCATAGTCCATGGTAAGTTGTTCCTGTAGAATGTTGAACGACTACAACAACTAAAATCTATCCACTCAACAAAAATTATTTCACACCACAGACTCATCTTGGTCAGGATCTATTTGAAATCTATCATGGTTTCAGAGAAATCATACTCCATGGTAAGTTGTTCTTGTAGAATGTTGAACGACTACCCCAACTAAAATCTATCCACTCAACAAAAATTATTTCACACCACAGACTCATCTTGGTCAGGATCGATTTGAAATCTATCATGGTTTCAGAGAAATCATAGTCCATGGTAAGTTGTTCCTGTAGAATGTTGAACGACTACCCCAACTAAAATCTATCCACTCAACAAAAATTATTTCACACCACAGACTCATCTTGGTCAGGATCGATTTGAAATCTATCATGGTTTCAGAGAAATCATAGTCCATGGTAAGTTGTTCCTGTAGAATGTTGAGCGACTACCCCAACTAAAATCTATCCACTCAACAAAAATTATTTCACACCACAGACTCATCTTGGTCAGGATCGATTTGAAATCTATCATGGTTTCAGAGAAATCATACTCCATGATAAGTTGTTCTTGTAGAATGTTGAACGACTACCCCAACTAAAATCTATCCACTCAACAAAAATTATTTCACACCACAGATTCATCTTGGTCAGGATCGATTTGAAATCTATCATGGTTTCAGAGAAATCATACTCCATGGTTCGGTGTTCTTGTAGAATGTTGAACGACTACATCTAACTAAAATCTATCCACTCAACAAAAATTATTTCACACCACAGACTCATCTTGGTCAGGATCGATTTGAAATCTATCATGGTTTCAGAGAAATCATAGTCCATGGTAAGTTGTTCTTGGAGAATGTTGAACGACTATCCCAACTAAAATCTATCCACTCAACAAAAATTATTTCAGAGAAATCATACTCCATGGTAAGTTGTTCTTGTAGAATGTTGAACGACTACCCCAACTAAAATCTATCCACTAAACAAAAATTATTTCACACCACAGACTCACCTTGGTCAAAATCGATTTGAAATCTATCATGGTTTCAGAGAAATCATACTCCATGGTTCGTTGTTCTTGTAGAATGTTGAACGACTACCCCTAACAAAAATCTATCCACTCAACAAAAATTATTTCTAAATCTATCCACTCAACAAAAATTATTTCACACCACAGACTCATCTTGGTCAGGATCGATTTGAAATCTATCATGGTTTCAGAGAAATCATACTCCATGGTTCGTTGTTCCTGTAGAATGTTGAACGACTACCCCAACTAAAATCTATCCACTCAACAAGAATTATTTCACACCACAGACTCATCTTGGTCAGGATCGATTTGAAATCTATCATGGTTTCAGAGAAATCATACTCCATGGTTCGTTGTTCTTGTAGAATGTTGAACGACTATCCCAACTAAAATCTATCCACTCAACAAAAATTATTTCACACCACAGACTCATCTTGGTCAGGATCGATTTGAAATCTATCATGGTTTCAGAGAAATCATACTCCATGGTTCGTTGTTCTTGTAGAATGTTGAACGACTACCCCTAACTAAAATCTATCCACTCAACAAAAATTATTTCACACCACAGACTCATCTTGATCAGGATCGATTTGAAATCTATCATGGTTTCAGAGAAATCATACTTCATGGTTCGTTGTTCTTGTAGAATGTTGAACGAGTACCCCAACTAAAATCTATCCACTCAACAAAAATTATTTCAGAGAAATCATACTCCATGGTTCGTTGTTCTTGTAGAATGTTGAACGACTACCCCAACTAAAATCTATCCACTCAACAAAAATTATTTCAGAGAAATCATAGTCCATGGTAAGTTGTTCTTGTAGAATGTTGAACGACTACCCCTAACTAAAATCTATCCACTCAACAAAAATTATTTCACACCACAGACTCATCTTGGTCAGGATCGATTTGAAATCTATCATGGATTCAGAGAAATCATACTCCATGGTTTGTTGTTCTTGTAGAATGTTGAACGACTATCCTAACTAAAATCTATCCACTCAACAAAAATTGTTTCAGAGAAATCATATTCCATGGTTCGTTGTTCTTGTAGAATGTTGAACGACTATCCCAACTAAAATCTATCCACTCAACAAAAACTATTTCAGAGAAATCATACTCCATGGTAAGTTGTTCTTGTAGAATGTTGAACGACTACAGCTAACTAAAATTTATCCACTCAACCAAAATTATTTCAGAGAAATCGTACTCCATGTTTCGTTGTTCTTGTAGAATGTTGAACGACTACCCCTAACTAAAATCTATGAACTCAACAAAAATTATTTCACACCACAGACTCATCTTGGTCAGGATCGATTTGAAATCTATCATGGTTTCAGAGAAACCATAGTCAATGGTAAGTTGTTCTTGTAGAATGTTGAACGACTACCCCAACTAAAATCTATCCACTCAACAAAAATTATTTCAGAGAAATCATACTCCATGGTAAGTTGTTCTTGTAGAATGTTGAACGACTACCCCAACTAAAGTCTATCCACTCAACAAAAATTATTTCACACCACAGACTCATCTTGGTCAGGATCGATTTGAAATCTATCATGGTTTCAGAGAAATCATAGTCCATGGTAAGTTGTTCTTGTAGAATGTTGAACGACTACCCCTAACTAAAATCTATTCATTCAACAAAAATTATTTCACACCACAGACTCATCTTGGTCAGGATCGATTTGAAATCTATCATGGTTTCAGAGAAATCATAGTCCATGGTAAGTTGTTCTTGTAGAATATTGAACGACTACCCCTAACTAAAATCTATCCACTCAACAAAAATTATTTCACACCACAGACTCATCTTGGTCAGGATCGATTTGAAATCTATCATGGTTGCAGAGAAATCATACTCCATAATTCGTTGTTCTTGTAGAATGTTGAACGCCTACCCCAACTAAAATCTATCCACTCAACAAAAATTATTTCAGAGAAATCATACTCCATGGTTTGTTGTTCTTGTAGAATGTTGAACGACTATACCAACTAAAATCTATCCGCTCAACAAAAATTATTTCAGAGAAATCATACTCCATGGTAAGTTGTTCTTGTAGAATGTTGGACGACTACCCCTAACTAAAATCTATCCACTCAACAAAAATTATTTCACACCACAGACTCATCTTGGTCAGGATCGATTTGAAATCTATCATGGTTTCAGAGAAATCATAGTCCATGGTAAGTTGTTCTTGTAGAATGTTGAACGACTATCCCAACTAAAATCTATCCAATCAACAAAAATTATTTCAGAGAAATCATACTCCATGGTAAGTTGTTCTTGTAGAATGTTGAACGACTATCCCAACTAAAATCTATCCACTCAACAAAAATTATTTCACACCACAGACTCATCTTGGTCAGGATCGATTTGAAATCTATAATGGTTTCAGAGAAATCATACTCCATGGTTCGTTGTTCTTGTAAAATGTTGAACGACTATCCCAACTAAAATCTATCCACTCAACAAAAATTATTTCAGAGAAATCATACTCCATGGTAAGTTGTTCTTGTAAAATGTTGAACGACTACCCCAACTAAAATCTATCCACTCAACAAAAATTATTTCACACCACAGACTCATCTTGGTCAGGATCGATTTGAAATCTATCATGGTTTGAGAGAAATCATACTCCATGGTAAGTGTTTCTTGTAGAATGTTGAACGACTATCGCAACTAAAATCTATTAACTCAACAAAAATTATTTCACACCACAGACTCATCTTGGTCAGGATCGATTTGAAATCTATCATGGTTTCAGAGAAATCATAGTCCATGGTAAGTTGTTCTTGTAGAATGTTGAACGACTACCCCTAACTAAAATCTATCCACTCAACAAAAATTATTTCAGAGAAATCATACTCCATGGTAAGTTGTTCTTGTAGAATGTAGAACGACTAACCCAACTAAAATCTATCCACTCAACAAAAATTATTTCACACCACAGACTGATCTTGGCCAGGATCGATTTGAAATCTATCATGGTTTCAGAGAAATCATACTCCATGATTCGTTGTTCTTGTAGAATGTTGAACGACTATCCCAACTAAAATCTATCCACTCAACAAAAATTATTTCAGAGAAATCATACTCCATGGTTCGTTGTTCTTGTAGAATGTTGAACGACTATCCCAACTAAAATCTATCCACTCAACAAAAATTATTTCAGAGAAATCATACTCCATGGTAAGTTGTTCTTGTAGAATGTTGAACGACTACCCCAACTAAAATCTATCCACTCAACAAAAATTATTTCAGAGAAATCGTACTCCATGGTAAGTTGTTCTTGTAGAATGTTGAACGACTACCCCTAACTAAAATCTATCCACTCAACAAAAATTATTTCACACCACAGACTCATCTTGGTCAGGTTCGATTTGAAATCTATCATGGTTTCCGAGAAATCATACTCCATGGTTCGTTGTTCTTGTAGAATGTTGAACGACTATCCCAACTAAAATCTATCCACTCAACAAAAATTATTTCAGAGAAATCATACTCCATGGTAAGTTGTTCTTGTAGAATGTTGAACGACTACCCCAACTAAAATCTATCCACTCAACAAAAATTATTTCACACCACAGACTCATCTTGGTCAGGATCGATTTGAAATCTATCATGGTTTCAGAGAAATCATACTCCATGGTTCGTTGTTCTTGTAGAATGTTGAACGACTACCCCTAACTAAAATCTATCCACTCAACAAAAATTATTTCACACCACAGACTCATCTTGGTCAGGATCGATTTGAAATCTATCATGGTTTCAGAGAAATCATACTCCATGGTTCGTTGTTCTTGTAGAATGTTGAACGACTATCGCAACTAAAATCTATCCACTCAACAAAAATTATTTCAGAGAAATCATACTCCATGGTAAGTTGTTCTTGTAGAATGTTGAACGACTACCCCAACCAAAATCTATCCACTCAACAAAAATTATTTCAGAGGAATCATACTCGATGGTAAGTTGTTCTTGTAGAATGTTGAACGACTATCCCAACTAAAATCTATCCACTCAACAAAAATTATTTCACACCACAGACTCGTCTTGGTCAGGATCGATTTGAAATCTATCATGGTTTTAGAGAAATCATACTTCATGGTTCGTTCTTCTTGTAGAATGTTGAACGACTATCCCAACTAAAATCTATCCACTCAACAAAAATTATTTCAGAGAAATCATACTCCATGGGTCGTTGTTCTTGTAGAATGTTGAACGACTACCCCAACTAAAATATATCCACTCAACAAAAATTATTTCACACCACAGACTCATCTTGGTCAGGATCGATTTGAAATCTATCATGGTTTCAGAGAAATCATACTCCATGGTTCGTTGTTCTTGTAGAATGTTGAACGACTATCGCAACTAAAATCCATCTACTCAACAAAAATTATTTCAGAGCAATCATACTCCATGGTAAGTTGTTCTTGTAGAATATTGAACGACTACCCCAACTAAAATCTATCCACTCAACAAAAATTATTTCACACCACAGACTCATCTTGGTCAGGATCGCTTTGAAATCTATCATGGTTTCAGAGAAATCATACTCCATGGTTCATTGTTCTTGTAGAATGTTGAACGACTATCGCAACTAAAATCTATCCACTCAACAAAAATTATTTCACACCATAGACTCATCTTGGTCAGGATCGATTTGAAATCTATCATGGTTTCAGAGAAATCATACTCCATGGTTCGTTGTTCTTGTAGAATGTTGATCGACTACCCCAACTAAAATCTATCCACTCAACAAAAATTATTTCACACCACAGACTCATCTTGGTCAGGATCGATTTGAAATCTATCATGGTTTCAGAGAAATCATACTCCATGGTTCGTTGTTCTTGTAGAATGTTGAACGACTATCCCAACTAAAATCTATCCACTCAACAAAAATTATTTCACACCACAGACTCATCTTGGTCAGGATCGATTTGAAATCTATCATGGTTTCAGAGAAATCATACTCCATGGTTCGTTGTTCTTGTAGAATGTTGAACGACTATCCCAACTAAAATCTATCCACTCAACAAAAATTATTTCAGAGAAATCATACTCCATGGTAAGTTGTTCTTGTAGAATGTTGAACGACTATCCCAACTAAAATCTATCCACTCAACAAAAATTATTTCACACCACAGACTCATCTTGGTCAGGATCGATTTGAAATCTATCATGGTTTCAGAGAAATCATACTCCATGGTTCGTTGTTCTTGTAGAATGTTGAACGACTATCCCAACTAAAATCTATCCACTCAACAAAAATTATTTCAGAGAAATCATACTCCATGGTTCGTTGTTCTTGTAGAATGTTGAACGACTACCCAACTAAAATCTATCCACTCAACAAAAATTATTTCACACCACAGACTCATCTTGGTCAGGATCGATTTGAAATCTATCATGGTTTCAGAGAAATCATACTCCATGGTTCGTTGTTCTTGTAAAATGTTGAACGACTACCCCAACTAAAATCTATCCACTCAACAAAAATTATTTCAGAGAAATCATACTCCATGGTAAGTTGTTCTTGTAGAATGTTGAACGACTACCCCAACTAAAATCTATCCACTCAACAAAAATTATTTCACACCACAGACTCATCTTGGTCAGGATTGATTTGAAATCTATCATGGTTTCAGAGAAATCATACTCCATGGTTCGTTGTTCTTGTAGAATGTTGAACGACTACCCCAACTAAAATCTATCCACTCAACAAAAATTATTTCACACCATAGACTCATCTTGGTCAGGATCGATTTGAAATCTCTCATGGTTTCAGAGAAATCATACTCCATGGTTCGTTGTTCTTGTAGAATGTTGAACGACTATCCGAACTAAAATCTATCCACTCAACAAAAATTATTTCAGAGAAATCATACTCCATGGTTCGTTGTTCTTGTAGAATGTTGATCGACTACCCCAACTAAAATCTATCCACTCAACAAAAATTATTTCACACCACAGACTCATCTTGGTCAGGATCGATTTGAAATCGATCATGGTTTCAGAGAAATCATAGTCCATGGTAAGTTGTTCTTGTAGAATGTTGAACGACTATCCCAACTAAAATCTATCCACACAACAAAAATTATTTCACACCACAGACTCATCTTGGTCAGGATCGATTTGAAATCTATCACGGTTTCAGAGAAATCATACTCCATGGTTCGTTGTTCTTGTAAAATGTTGAAGGACTACCCCAACTAAAATCTATCCACTCAACAAAAATTATTTCAGAGAAATCATACTCCATGGTAAGTTGTTCTTGTAGAATGTTGAACGACTACCCCAACTAAAATCTATCCACTCAACAAAAATTATTTCACACCACAGACTCATCTTGGTCAGGATCGATTTGAAATCTATCATGGTTTCAGAGAAATCATAGTCCATGGTAAGTTGTTCTTGTAGAATGTTGAACGACTACCCCAACTAAAATCTATCCACTCAACAAAAATTATTTCACACCACAGACTCATCTTGGTCAGGATCGATTTGAAATCTATCGCGGTTTCAGAGAAATCATACTCCATGGTTCGTTGTTCTTGTAAAATGTTGAAGGACTACCCCAACTAAAATCTATCCACTCAACAAAAATTATTTCAGAGAAATCATACTCCATGGTAAGTTGTTCTTGTAGAATGTTGAACGACTATCCCAACTAAAATCTATCCACTCAACAAAAATTATTTCAGAGAAATCATACTCCATGGTTCTTTGTTCTTGTAGAATGTTGAACGACTACCCCTAACTAAAATCTATCCACTCAACAAAAATTATTTCACACCACAGACTCATCTTGGTCAGGATCGATTTGAAATCTATCATGGTTTCAGAGAAATCATAGTCCATGGTAAGTTGTTCTTGTAGAATGTTGAACGTCTACCCCAACTAAAATCTATCCACTCAACAAAAATTATTTCACACCACAGACTCATCTTGGTCAGGATCGATTTGAAATCTATCATGGTTTCAGAGAAATCATACTCCATGGTTCGTTGTTCTTGTAGAATGTTGAACGACTATCCCAACTAAAATCTATCCACTCAACAAAAATTATTTCACACCACAGACTCATCTTGGTCAGGATCGATTTGAAATCTATCATGGTTTCAGAGAAATCATACTCCATGGTTTGTTGTTCTTGTAGAATGTTGAACGACTACCCCTAACTAAAATCTATCCACTCAACAAAAATTATTTCACACCACAGACTCATCTTGGTCAGGATCGATTTGAAATCTATCATGGTTTCAGAGAAATCATACTCCATGGTTCGTTGTTCTTGTAGAATGTTGAACGACTACCCCAACTAAAATCTATCTACTCAACAAAAACTATTTCACACCACAGACTCATCTTGGTCAGGACCGATTTGAAATCTATCATGGTTTCAGAGAAATCATACTCCATGGTTCGTTGTTCGTGTAGAATGTTGAACGACTATCCCAACTAAAATCTATCCACTCAACAAAAATTATTTCAGAGAAATCATACTCCATGGTTCTTTGTTCTTGTAGAATGTTGAACGACTACCCCTAACTAAAATCTATCCACTCAACAAAAATTATTTCACACCACAGACTCATCTTGGTCAGGATCGATTTGAAATCTATCATGGTTTCAGAGAAATCATAGTCCATGGTAAGTTGTTCTTGTAGAATGTTGAACGACTACCCCAACTAAAATCTATCCACTCAACAAAAATTATTTCACACCACAGACTCATCTTGGTCAGGATCGATTTGAAATCTATCATGGTTTCAGAGAAATCATACTCCATGGTTCGTTGTTCTTGTAGAATGTTGAACGACTATCCCAACTAAAATCTATCCACTCAACAAAAATTATTTCACACCACAGACTCATCTTGGTCATTATCGATTTGAAATCTATCATGGTTTCAGAGAAATCATACTCCATGGTTCGTTGTTCTTGTAGAATGTTGAACGACTATCCCAACTAAAATCTATCCACTCAACAAAAATTATTTCACACCACAGACTCATCTTGGTCAGGATCGATTTGAAATCTATCATGGTTTCAGAGAAATCATACTCCATGGTTCGTTGTTCTTGTAGAATGTTGAACGACTATCGCAACTAAAATCTATCCACTCAACAAAAATTATTTCAGAGAAATCATACTCCATGGTAAGTTGTTCTTGTATAATGTTGAACGACTACCCCAACTAAAATCTATCCACTCAACAAAAATTATTTCAGAGAAATCATACTCCATGGTAAGTTGTTCTTGTAGAATGTTGAACGACTTTCCCAACTAAAATCTATCCACTCAACAAAAATTATTTCACACCACAGACTCATCTTGGTCAGGATCGATTTGAAATCTATCATGGTTTCAGAGAAATCATACTCCATGGTTGGTTCTTCTTGTAGAATGTTGAACGACTACCCCAACTAAAATCTATCCACTCAACAAAAATTATTTCACACCACAGACTCATCTTGGTCAGGATCGATTTGAAATCTATCATGGTTTCAGAGAAATCATACTCCATGGTTCAGAGAAATCATACTCCATGGTAAGTTGTTCTTGTAGAATGTTGAACGACTATCCCAACTAAAATCTATCCACTCAACAAAAATTATTTCACACCACAGACTCATCTTGGTCAGGATCGATTTGAAATCTATCATGGTTTCAGAGAAATCATACTCCATGGTTTGTTGTTCTTGTAGAATGTTGAACGACTACCCCTAACTAAAATCTATCCACTCAACAAAAATTATTTCACACCATAGACTCATCTTGGTCAGGATCGATTTGAAATCTATCATGGTTTCAGAGAAATCATACTCCATGGTTCGTTGTTCTTGTAGAATGTTGAACGACTATCGCAACTAAAATCTATCCACTCAACAAAAATTATTTCAGAGGAATCATACTCCATGGTTCGTTGTTCTTGTAGAATGTTGAACGACTATCCCAACTAAAATCTATCCACTCAACAAAAATTATTTCACACCACAGACTCATCTTGGTCAGGATCGATTTGAAATCTATCATGGTTTCAGAGAAATCATACTGCATGATTTGTTGTTCTTGTAGAATGTTGAACGACTACCCCTAACTAAAATCTATCCACTCAACAAAAATTATTTCACACCACAGACTCATCTTGGTCAGGATCGATTTGAAATCTATCATGGTTTCAGAGAAATCATACTCCATGGTTCGTTGTTCTTGTAGAATGTTGAACGACTATCCCAACTAAAATCTATCCACTCAACAAAAATTATTTCACACCACAGACTCATCTTGGTCAGGATCGATTTGAAATCTATCATGGTTTCAGAGAAATCATACTCCATGGTTCGTTGTTCTTGTAGAATGTTGAACGACTATCCCAACTAAAATCTATCCACTCAACAAAAATTATTTCACTCCACAGACTCATCTTGGTCAGGATCGATTTGAAATCTATCATGGTTTCAGAGAAATCATACTCCATGGTTCGTTGTTCGTGTAGAATGTTGAACGACTATCCCAACTAAAATCTATCCACTCAACAAAAATTATTTCAGAGAAATCATACTCCATGGTTCTTTGTTCTTGTAGAATGTTGAACGACTATCCCTAACTAAAATCTATCCACTCAACAAAAATTATTTCACACCACAGACTCATCTTGGTCAGGATCGATTTGAAATCTATCATGGTTTCAGAGAAATCATACTCCATGGTTCGTTGTTCTTGTAGAATGTTGAACGACTATCCCAACTAAAATCTATCCACTCAACAAAAATTATTTCACACCACAGACTCATCTTGGTCAGGATCGATTTGAAATCTATCATGGTTTCAGAGAAATCATACTCCATGGTTTGTTGTTCTTGTAGAATGTTGAACGACTACCCCTAACTAAAATCTATCCACTCAACAAAAATTATTTCACACCACAGACTCATCTTGGTCAGGATCGATTTGAAATCTATCATGGTTTCAGAGAAATCATACTCCATGGTTCGTTGTTCTTGTAGAATGTTGAACGACTATCCCAACTAAAATCTATCCACTCAACAAAAATTATTTCACACCACAGACTCATCTTGGTCAGGATCGATTTGAAATCTATCATGGTTTCAGAGAAATCATACTCCATGGTTCGTTGTTCGTGTAGAATGTTGAACGACTATCCCAACTAAAATCTATCCACTCAACAAAAATTATTTCACACCACAGACTCATCTTGGTCAGGATCGATTTGAAATCTATCATGGTTTCAGAGAAATCATACTCCATGGTACGTTGTTCTTGTAGAATGTTGAACGACTATCCCAACTAAAATCTATCCACTCAACAAAAATTATTTCACACCACAGACTCATCTTGGTCAGGATCGATTTGAAATCTATCATGGTTTCAGAGAAATCATAGTCCATGGTTCGTTGTTCTTGTAGAATGTTGAACGACTACCCCAACTAAAATCTATCCACTCAACAAAAATTATTTCACACCACAGACTCATCTTGGTCAGGATCGATTTGAAATCTATCATGGTTTCAGAGAAATCATACTCCATGGTTCGTTGTTCTTGTAGAATGTTGAACGACTATCCCAACTAAAATCTATCCACTCAACAAAAATTATTTCACACCACAGACTCATCTTGGTCATTATCGATTTGAAATCTATCATGGTTTCAGAGAAATCATACTCCATGGTTCGTTGTTCTTGTAGAATGTTGAACGACTATCCCAACTAAAATCTATCCACTCAACAAAAATTATTTCACACCACAGACTCATCTTGGTCAGGATCGATTTGAAATCTATCATGGTTTCAGAGAAATCATACTCCATGGTTCGTTGTTCTTGTAGAATGTTGAACGACTATCGCAACTAAAATCTATCCACTCAACAAAAATTATTTCAGAGAAATCATACTCCATGGTAAGTTGTTCTTGTATAATGTTGAACGACTACCCCAACTAAAATCTATCCACTCAACAAAAATTATTTCAGAGAAATCATACTCCATGGTAAGTTGTTCTTGTAGAATGTTGAACGACTATCCCAACTAAAATCTATCCACCCAACAAAAATTATTTCACACCACAGACTCATCTTGGTCAGGATCGATTTGAAATCTATCATGGTTTCAGAGAAATCATACTCCATGGTTCGTTCTTCTTGTAGAATGTTGAACGACTATCCCAACTAAAATCTATCCACTCAACAAAAATTATTTCACACCACAGACTCATCTTGGTCAGGATCGATTTGAAATCTATCATGGTTTCAGAGAAATCATAGTCCATGGTAAGTTGTTCTTGTAGAATGTTGAACGACTACCCGAACTAAAATCTATCCACTCAACAAAAATTATTTCACACCACAGACTCATCTTGGTCAGGATCGATTTGAAATCTATCATGGTTTCAGAGAAATCATACTCCATGGTTCGTTGTTCTTGTAGAATGTTGAACGACTATCCCTAACTAAAATCTATCCACTCAACAAAAATTATTTCACACCACAGACTCATCTTGGTCAGGATCGATTTGAAATCTATCATGGTTTCAGAGAAATCATACTCCATGGTTCGTTGTTCGTGTAGAATGTTGAACGACTATCCCAACTAAAATCTATCCACTCAACAAAAATTATTTCAGAGAAATCATACTCCATGGTTCTTTGTTCTTGTAGAATGTTGAACGACTACCCCTAACTAAAATCTATCCACTCAACAAAAATTATTTCACACCACAGACTCATCTTGGTCAGGATCGATTTGAAATCTATCATGGTTTCAGAGAAATCATAGTCCATGGTAAGTTGTTCTTGTAGAATGTTGAACGACTACCCCAACTAAAATCTATCCACTCAACAAAAATTATTTCACACCACAGACTCATCTTGGTCAGGATCGATTTGAAATCTATCATGGTTTAAGAGAAATTATACTCCATGGTTCGTTGTTCTTGTAGAATGTTGAACGACTATCGCAACTAAAATCTATCCACTCAACAAAAATGATTTCACACCACAGACTCATCTTGGTCAGGATCGATTTGAAATCTATCATGGTTTCAGAGAAATCATACTCCATGGTTTGTTGTTCTTGTAGAATGTTGAACGACTACCCCTAACTAAAATCTATCCACTCAACAAAAATTATTTCACACCACAGACTCATCTTGGTCAGGATCGATTTGAAATCTATCATGGTTTCAGAGAAATCATACTCCATGGTAAGTTGTTCTTGTAGAATGTTGAACGACTATCGCAACTAAAATCTATCCACTCAACAAAAATTATTTCAAAGAAATCATACTCCATGGTAAGTTGTTCTTTTATAATGTTGAACGACTACCCCAACTAAAATCTATCCACTCAACAAAAATTATTTCAGAGAAATCATACTCCATGGTAAGTTGTTCTTGTAGAATGTTGAACGACTATCCCAACTAAAATCTATCCACTCAACAAAAATTATTTCACACCACAGACTCATCTTGGTCAGGATCGATTTGAAATCTATCACGGTTTCAGAGAAATCATACTCCATGGTTCGTTGTTCTTGTAGAATGTTGAACGACTATCCCAACTAAAATCTATCCACACAACAAAAATTATTTCAGAGAAATCATACTCCATGGTAAGTTGTTCTTGTAGAATGTTGAACGACTATCCCAACTAAAATCTATCCACTCAACAAAAATTATTTCACACCACAGACACATCTTGGTCAGGATCGATTTGAAATCTATCATGGTTTCAGAGAAATCATACTCCATGGTTTGTTGTTCTTGTAGAATGTTGAACGACTACCCCTAACTAAAATCTATCCACTCAACAAAAATTATTTCACACCACAGACTCATCTTGGTCAGGATCGATTTGAAATCTATCATGGTTTCAGAGAAATCATACTCCATGATTCGTTGTTCTTGTAGAATGTTGAACGACTATCGCAACTAAAATCTATCCACTCAACAAAAATTATTTCAGAGAAATCATACTCCATGGTAAGTTGTTCTTGTATAATGTTGAACGACTACCCCAACTAAAATCTATCCACTCAACAAAAATTATTTCAGAGAAATCATACTCCATGGTAAGTTCTTCTTGTAGAATGTTGAACGACTATCCCAACTAAAATCTATCCACTCAACAAAAATTATTTCCCACCACAGACTCATCTTGGTCAGGATCGATTTGAAATCTATCATGGTTTCAGAGAAATCATACTCCATGATTCGTTCTTCTTGTAGAATGTTGAACGACTACCCCAACTAAAATCTATCCACTCAACAAAAATTATTTCAGAGAAACCATACTCCATGGTAAGTTGTTCTTGTAGAATGTTGAACGACTATCCCAACTAAAATCTATCCACTCAACAAAAATTATTTCACACCACAGACTCATCTTGGTCAGGATCGATTTGAAATCTATCATGGTTTCAGAGAAATCATACTCCATGGTTTGTTGTTCTTGTAGAATGTTGAACGACTACGCCTAACTAAAATCTATCCACTCAACAAAAATTATTTCACACCACAGACTCATCTTGGTCAGGATCGATTTGAAATCTATCATGGCTTCAGAGAAATCATACTCCATGGTTCGTTGTTCTTGTAGAAGGTTGAACGACTATCCCAACTAAAATCTATCCACACAACAAAAATTATTTCAGAGAAATCATACTCCATGGTAAGTTGTTCTTGTAGAATGTTGAACGACTATCCCAACTAAAATCTATCCACTCAACAAAAATTATTTCAGAGAAATCATACTCCATGGTAAGTTCTTCTTGTAGAATGTTGAACGACTATCCCAACTAAAATCTATCCACTCAACAAAAATTATTTCACACCACAGACTCATCTTGGTCAGGATCGATTTGAAATCTATCATGGTTTCAGAGAAATCATACTCCATGGTTCGTTGTTCTTGTAGAATGTTGAACGAAGAGAAATCATACTCCATGGTAAGTTGTTCTTGTAGAATGTTGAACGACTATCCCAACTAAAATCTATCCACTCAACAAAAATTATTTCACACCACAGACACATCTTGGTCAGGATCGATTTGAAATCTATCATGGTTTCAGAGAAATCATACTCCATGGTTTGTTGTTCTTGTAGAATGTTGAACGACTACCCCTAACTAAAATCTATCCACTCAACAAAAATTATTTCACACCACAGACTCATCTTGGTCAGGATCGATTTGAAATCTATCATGGTTTCAGAGAAATCATACTCCATGGTTCGTTGTTCTTGTAGAATGTTGAACGACTATCGCAACTAAAATCTATCCACTCAACAAAAATTATTTCAGAGAAATCATACTCCATGGTAAGTTGTTCTTGTATAATGTTGAACGACTACCCCAACTAAAATCTATCCACTCAACAAAAATTATTTCAGAGAAATCATACTCCATGGTAAGTTCTTCTTGTAGAATGTTGAACGACTATCCCAACTAAAATCTATCCACTGAACAAAAATTATTTCACACCACAGACGCATCTTGGTCAGGATCGATTTGAAATCTATCATGGTTTCAGAGAAATCATACTCCATGGTTCGTTCTTCTTGTAGAATGTTGAACGACTACCCCAACTAAAATCTATCCACTCAACAAAAATTATTTCAGAGAAATCATACTCCATGGTAAGTTGTTCTTGTAGAATGTTGAACGACTACCCGAACTAAAATCTATCCACTCAACAAAAATTATTTCACACCACAGACTCATCTTGGTCAGGATCGATTTGAAATCTATCATGGTTTCAGAGAAATCATACTCCATGGTTCGTTGTTCTTGTAGAATGTTGAACGACTATCCCTAACTAAAATCTATCCACTCAACAAAAATTATTTCACACCACAGACTCATCTTGGTCAGGATCGATTTGAAATCTATCATGGTTTCAGAGAAATCATACTCCATGGTTCGTTGTTCGTGTAGAATGTTGAACGACTATCCCAACTAAAATCTATCCACTCAACAAAAATTATTTCAGAGAAATCATACTCCATGGTTCTTTGTTCTTGTAGAATGTTGAACGACTACCCCTAACTAAAATCTATCCACTCAACAAAAATTATTTCACACCACAGACTCATCTTGGTCAGGATCGATTTGAAATCTATCATGGTTTCAGAGAAATCATAGTCCATGGTAAGTTGTTCTTGTAGAATGTTGAACGACTACCCCAACTAAAATCTATCCACTCAACAAAAATTATTTCACACCACAGACTCATCTTGGTCAGGATCGATTTGAAATCTATCATGGTTTAAGAGAAATTATACTCCATGGTTCGTTGTTCTTGTAGAATGTTGAACGACTATCGCAACTAAAATCTATCCACTCAACAAAAATGATTTCACACCACAGACTCATCTTGGTCAGGATCGATTTGAAATCTATCATGGTTTCAGAGAAATCATACTCCATGGTTTGTTGTTCTTGTAGAATGTTGAACGACTACCCCTAACTAAAATCTATCCACTCAACAAAAATTATTTCACACCACAGACTCATCTTGGTCAGGATCGATTTGAAATCTATCATGGTTTCAGAGAAATCATACTCCATGGTAAGTTGTTCTTGTAGAATGTTGAACGACTATCGCAACTAAAATCTATCCACTCAACAAAAATTATTTCAAAGAAATCATACTCCATGGTAAGTTGTTCTTTTATAATGTTGAACGACTACCCCAACTAAAATCTATCCACTCAACAAAAATTATTTCAGAGAAATCATACTCCATGGTAAGTTGTTCTTGTAGAATGTTGAACGACTATCCCAACTAAAATCTATCCACTCAACAAAAATTATTTCACACCACAGACTCATCTTGGTCAGGATCGATTTGAAATCTATCACGGTTTCAGAGAAATCATACTCCATGGTTCGTTGTTCTTGTAGAATGTTGAACGACTATCCCAACTAAAATCTATCCACACAACAAAAATTATTTCAGAGAAATCATACTCCATGGTAAGTTGTTCTTGTAGAATGTTGAACGACTATCCCAACTAAAATCTATCCACTCAACAAAAATTATTTCACACCACAGACTCATCTTGGTCAGGATCGATTTGAAATCTATCATGGTTTCAGAGAAATCATACTCCATGGTTTGTTGTTCTTGTAGAATGTTGAACGACTACCCCTAACTAAAATCTATCCACTCAACAAAAATTATTTCACACCACAGACTCATCTTGGTCAGGATCGATTTGAAATCTATCATGGTTTCAGAGAAATCATACTCCATGATTCGTTGTTCTTGTAGAATGTTGAACGACTATCGCAACTAAAATCTATCCACTCAACAAAAATTATTTCAGAGAAATCATACTCCATGGTAAGTTGTTCTTGTATAATGTTGAACGACTACCCCAACTAAAATCTATCCACTCAACAAAAATTATTTCAGAGAAATCATACTCCATGGTAAGTTCTTCTTGTAGAATGTTGAACGACTATCCCAACTAAAATCTATCCACTCAACAAAAATTATTTCCCACCACAGACTCATCTTGGTCAGGATCGATTTGAAATCTATCATGGTTTCAGAGAAATCATACTCCATGATTCGTTCTTCTTGTAGAATGTTGAACGACTACCCCAACTAAAATCTATCCACTCAACAAAAATTATTTCAGAGAAATCATACTCCATGGTAAGTTGTTCTTGTAGAATGTTGAACGACTATCCCAACTAAAATCTATCCACTCAACAAAAATTATTTCACACCACAGACTCATCTTGGTCAGGATCGATTTGAAATCTATCATGGTTTCAGAGAAATCATACTCCATGGTTTGTTGTTCTTGTAGAATGTTGAACGACTACGCCTAACTAAAATCTATCCACTCAACAAAAATTATTTCACACCACAGACTCATCTTGGTCAGGATCGATTTGAAATCTATCATGGCTTCAGAGAAATCATACTCCATGGTTCGTTGTTCTTGTAGAAGGTTGAACGACTATCCCAACTAAAATCTATCCACACAACAAAAATTATTTCAGAGAAATCATACTCCATGGTAAGTTGTTCTTGTAGAATGTTGAACGACTATCCCAACTAAAATCTATCCACTCAACAAAAATTATTTCAGAGAAATCATACTCCATGGTAAGTTCTTCTTGTAGAATGTTGAACGACTATCCCAACTAAAATCTATCCACTCAACAAAAATTATTTCACACCACAGACTCATCTTGGTCAGGATCGATTTGAAATCTATCATGGTTTCAGAGAAATCATACTCCATGGTTCGTTGTTCTTGTAGAATGTTGAACGACTATCCCAACTGAAATCTATCCACACAACAAAAATTATTTCAGAGAAATCATACTCCATGGTAAGTTGTTCTTGTAGAATGTTGAACGACTATCCCAACTAAAATCTATCCACTCAACAAAAATTATTTCACACCACAGACACATCTTGGTCAGGATCGATTTGAAATCTATCATGGTTTCAGAGAAATCATACTCCATGGTTTGTTGTTCTTGTAGAATGTTGAACGACTACCCCTAACTAAAATCTATCCACTCAACAAAAATTATTTCACACCACAGACTCATCTTGGTCAGGATCGATTTGAAATCTATCATGGTTTCAGAGAAATCATACTCCATGGTTCGTTGTTCTTGTAGAATGTTGAACGACTATCGCAACTAAAATCTATCCACTCAACAAAAATTATTTCAGAGAAATCATACTCCATGGTAAGTTGTTCTTGTATAATGTTGAACGACTACCCCAACTAAAATCTATCCACTCAACAAAAATTATTTCAGAGAAATCATACTCCATGGTAAGTTCTTCTTGTAGAATGTTGAACGACTATCCCAACTAAAATCTATCCACTGAACAAAAATTATTTCACACCACAGACGCATCTTGGTCAGGATCGATTTGAAATCTATCATGGTTTCAGAGAAATCATACTCCATGGTTCGTTCTTCTTGTAGAATGTTGAACGACTACCCCAACTAAAATCTATCCACTCAACAAAAATTATTTCAGAGAAATCATACTCCATGGTAAGTTGTTCTTGTAGAATGTTGAACGACTATCCCAACTAAAATCTATCCACTCAACAAAAACTATTTCACACCACAGACTCATCTTGGTCAGGATCGATTTGAAATCTATCATGGTTTCAGAGAAATCATACTCCATGGTTTGTTGTTCTTGTAGAATGTTGAACGACTACGCCTAACTAAAATCTATCCACTCAACAAAAATTATTTCACACCACAGACTCATCTTGGTCAGGATCGATTTGAAATCTATCATGGCTTCAGAGAAATCATACTCCATGGTTCGTTGTTCTTGTAGAAGGTTGAACGACTACCCCAACTAAAATCTATCCACTCAACAAAAATTATTTCAGAGAAATCATACTCCATGGTAATTTGTCCTTGTATAATGTTGAACGACTACCCCTAACTAAAATCTATCCACTCAACAAAAATTATTTCACACCACAGACTCATCTTGGTCAGGATCGATTTGAAATCTATCATGGTTTCAGAGAAATCATAGTCCATGGTAAGTTGTTCTTGTAGAATGTTGAACGACTACCCCAACTAAAATCTATCCACTCAACAAAAATTATTTCACACCACAGACTCATCTTGGTCAGGATCGATTTGAAATCTATCATGGCTTCAGAGAAATCATACTCCATGGTTCGTTGTTCTTGTAGAAATTTGAACGACTATCGCAACTAAAATCTATCCACTCAACAAAAATTATTTCAGAGAAATCATACTCCATGGTAAGTTGTTCTTGTAGAATGTTGAACGACTACCCCAACTAAAATCTATCCACTCAACAAAAATTATTTCACACCACAGACTCATCTTGGTCAGGATCGATTTGAAACCTATCATGGTTTCAGAGAAATCATAGTCCATGGTAAGTTGTTCTTGTAGAATGTTGAACGACTATCCCAACTAAAATCTATCCACTCAACAAAAATTATTTCACACCACAGACTCATCTTGGTCAGGATCGATTTGAAATCTATCATCGTTTCAGAGAAATCATAGTCCATGGTAAGTTGTTCTTGTAGAATGTTGAACGACTACCCCAACTAAAATCTATCCACTCAACAAAAATTATTTCACACCACAGACTCATCTTGGTCAGGATCAATTTCAGATTTGGTTTCAGAGAAATCATACTCCATGGTTCGTTGTTCTTGTAGAATGTTGAACGACTATCCCAACTAAAATCTATCCACTCAACAAAAACTGTTTCACACCACAGACTCATCTTGGTCAGGATCGATTTGAAATCTATCATGGTTTCAGAGAAATCATACTCCATGGTTCGTTGTTCGTGTAGAATGTTGAATGACTATCCCAACTAAAATCTATCCACTCAACAAAAATTGTTTCAGAGAAATCATACTCCATGGTTCTTTGTCCTTGTAGAATGTTGAACGACTACCCCTAACTAAAATCTATCCACTCAACAAAAATTATTTCACACCACAGACTCATCTTGGTCAGGATCGATTTGAAATCTATCATGGTTTCAGAGAAATCATAGTCCATGGTAAGTTGTTCTTGTAGAATGTTGAACGACTACCCCAACTAAAATCTATCCACTCAACAAAAATTATTTCACACCACAGACTCATCTTGGTCAGGATCGATTTGAAATCTATCATGGTTTCAGAGAAATCATACTCCATGATTCGTTGTTCTTGTAGAATGTTGAACGACTATCGCAACTAAAATCTATCCACTCAACAAAAATTATTTCAGAGAAATCATACTCCATGGTAAGTTGTTCTTGTATAATGTTGAACGACTACCCCAACTAAAATCTATCCACTCAACAAAAATTATTTCAGAGAAATCATACTCCATGGTAAGTTCTTCTTGTAGAATGTTGAACGACTATCCCAACTAAAATCTATCCACTCAACAAAAATTATTTCCCACCACAGACTCATCTTGGTCAGGATCGATTTGAAATCTATCATGGTTTCAGAGAAATCATACTCCATGATTCGTTCTTCTTGTAGAATGTTGAACGACTACCCCAACTAAAATCTATCCACTCAACAAAAATTATTTCAGAGAAATCATACTCCATGGTAAGTTGTTCTTGTAGAATGTTGAACGACTATCCCAACTAAAATCTATCCACTCAACAAAAATTATTTCACACCACAGACTCATCTTGGTCAGGATCGATTTGAAATCTATCATGGTTTCAGAGAAATCATACTCCATGGTTTGTTGTTCTTGTAGAATGTTGAACGACTACGCCTAACTAAAATCTATCCACTCAACAAAAATTATTTCACACCACAGACTCATCTTGGTCAGGATCGATTTGAAATCTATCATGGCTTCAGAGAAATCATACTCCATGGTTCGTTGTTCTTGTAGAAGGTTGAACGACTATCCCAACTAAAATCTATCCACACAACAAAAATTATTTCAGAGAAATCATACTCCATGGTAAGTTGTTCTTGTAGAATGTTGAACGACTATCCCAACTAAAATCTATCCACTCAACAAAAATTATTTCAGAGAAATCATACTCCATGGTAAGTTCTTCTTGTAGAATGTTGAACGACTATCCCAACTAAAATCTATCCACTCAACAAAAATTATTTCACACCACAGACTCATCTTGGTCAGGATCGATTTGAAATCTATCATGGTTTCAGAGAAATCATACTCCATGGTTCGTTGTTCTTGTAGAATGTTGAACGACTATCCCAACTAAAATCTATCCACACAACAAAAATTATTTCAGAGAAATCATACTCCATGGTAAGTTGTTCTTGTAGAATGTTGAACGACTATCCCAACTAAAATCTATCCACTCAACAAAAATTATTTCACACCACAGACACATCTTGGTCAGGATCGATTTGAAATCTATCATGGTTTCAGAGAAATCATACTCCATGGTTTGTTGTTCTTGTAGAATGTTGAACGACTTCCCCTAACTAAAATCTATCCACTCAACAAAAATTATTTCACACCACAGACTCATCTTGGTCAGGATCGATTTGAAATCTATCATGGTTTCAGAGAAATCATACTCCATGGTTCGTTGTTCTTGTAGAATGTTGAACGACTATCGCAACTAAAATCTATCCACTCAACAAAAATTATTTCAGAGAAATCATACTCCATGGTAAGTTGTTCTTGTATAATGTTGAACGACTACCCCAACTAAAATCTATCCACTCAACAAAAATTATTTCAGAGAAATCATACTCCATGGTAAGTTCTTCTTGTAGAATGTTGAACGACTATCCCAACTAAAATCTATCCACTGAACAAAAATTATTTCACACCACAGACGCATCTTGGTCAGGATCGATTTGAAATCTATCATGGTTTCAGAGAAATCATACTCCATGGTTCGTTCTTCTTGTAGAATGTTGAACGACTACCCCAACTAAAATCTATCCACTCAACAAAAATTATTTCAGAGAAATCATACTCCATGGTAAGTTGTTCTTGTAGAATGTTGAACGACTATCCCAACTAAAATCTATCCACTCAACAAAAATTATTTCACACCACAGACTCATCTTGGTCAGGATCGATTTGAAATCTATCATGGTTTCAGAGAAATCATACTCCATGGTTTGTTGTTCTTGTAGAATGTTGAACGACTACGCCTAACTAAAATCTATCCACTCAACAAAAATTATTTCACACCACAGACTCATCTTGGTCAGGATCGATTTGAAATCTATCATGGCTTCAGAGAAATCATACTCCATGGTTCGTTGTTCTTGTAGAAGGTTGAACGACTACCCCAACTAAAATCTATCCACTCAACAAAAATTATTTCAGAGAAATCATACTCCATGGTAATTTGTCCTTGTATAATGTTGAACGACTACCCCTAACTAAAATCTATCCACTCAACAAAAATTATTTCACACCACAGACTCATCTTGGTCAGGATCGATTTGAAATCTATCATGGTTTCAGAGAAATCATAGTCCATGGTAAGTTGTTCTTGTAGAATGTTGAACGACTACCCCAACTAAAATCTATCCACTCAACAAAAATTATTTCACACCACAGACTCATCTTGGTCAGGATCGATTTGAAATCTATCATGGCTTCAGAGAAATCATACTCCATGGTTCGTTGTTCTTGTAGAAGGTTGAACGACTATCGCAACTAAAATCTATCCACTCAACAAAAATTATTTCAGAGAAATCATACTCCATGGTAAGTTGTTCTTGTAGAATGTTGAACGACTACCCCAACTAAAATCTATCCACTCAACAAAAATTATTTCACACCACAGACTCATCTTGGTCAGGATCGATTTGAAATCTATCATGGTTTCAGAGAAATCATAGTCCATGGTAAGTTGTTCTTGTAGAATGTTGAACGACTATCCCAACTAAAATCTATCCACTCAACAAAAATTATTTCACACCACAGACTCATCTTGGTCAGGATCGATTTGAAATCTATCATCGTTTCAGAGAAATCATAGTCCATGGTAAGTTGTTCTTGTAGAATGTTGAACGACTACCCCAACTAAAATCTATCCACTCAACAAAAATTATTTCACACCACAGACTCATCTTGGTCAGGATCAATTTCAGATTTGGTTTCAGAGAAATCATACTCCATGGTTCGTTGTTCTTGTAGAATGTTGAACGACTATCCCAACTAAAATCTATCCACTCAACAAAAACTGTTTCACACCACAGACTCATCTTGGTCAGGATCGATTTGAAATCTATCATGGTTTCAGAGAAATCATACTCCATGGTTCGTTGTTCGTGTAGAATGTTGAATGACTATCCCAACTAAAATCTATCCACTCAACAAAAATTGTTTCAGAGAAATCATACTCCATGGTTCTTTGTTCTTGTAGAATGTTGAACGACTACCCCTAACTAAAATCTATCCACTCAACAAAAATTATTTCACACCACAGACTCATCTTGGTCAGGATCGATTTGAAATCTATCATGGTTTCAGAGAAATCATAGTCCATGGTAAGTTGTTCTTGTAGAATGTTGAACGACTACCCCAACTAAAATCTATCCACTCAACAAAAATTATTTCACACCACAGACTCATCTTGGTCAGGATCGATTTGAAATCTATCATGGTTTCAGAGAAATCATACTCCATGGTTCGCTGTTCTTGTAGAATGTTGAACGACTATCCCAACTAAAATCTATCCACTCAACAAAAATTATTTCACACCACAGACTCATCTTGGTCAGGATCGATTTGAAATGTATCATGGTTTCAGAGAAATCATACTCCATGATTTGTTGTTCTTGTAGAATGTTGAACGACTACCCCTAACTAAAATCTATCCACTCAAGAAAAATTATTTCACACCACAGACTCATCTTGGTCAGGATCGATTTGAAATCTATCATGGTTTCAGAGAAATCATACTCCATGGTTCGTTGTTCTTGTAGAATGTTGAACGACTATCGCAACTAAAATCTATCCACTCAACAAAAATTATTTCAGAGAAATCATACTCCATGGTAAGTTGTTCTTGTATAATGTTGAACGACTACCCCAACTAAAATCTATCCACTCAACAAAAATTATTTCAGAGAAATCATACTCCATGGTAAGTTGTTCTTGTAGAATGTTGAACGACTATCCCAACTAAAATCTATCCACTCAACAAAAATTATTTCACACCACAGACTCATCTTGGTCAGGATCGATTTAAAATCTATCATGGTTTCAGAGAAATCATACTCCATGGTTCGTTCTTCTTGTAGAATGTTGAACGACTATCCCAACTCAAATCTATCCACACAACAAAAATTATTTCAGAGAAATCATACTCCATGGTTCGTTGTTCGTGTAGAATGTTGAACGACTATCCCAACTAAAATCTATCCAGTCAACAAAAATTATTTCAGAGAAATCATACTCCATGGTTCTTTGTTCTTGTAGAATGTTGAACGACTACCCCTAACTAAAATCTATCCACTCAACAAAAATTATTTCACACCACAGACTCATCTTGGTCAGGATCGATTTGAAATCTATCATGGTTTCAGAGAAATCATAGTCCATGGTAAGTTGTTCTTGTAGAATGTTGAACGACTACCCCAACTAAAATCTATCCACTCAACAAAAATTATTTCACACCACAGACTCATCTTGGTCAGGATCGATTTGAAATCTATCATGGTTTCAGAGAAATCATACTCCATGGTAAGTTGTTCTTGTAGAACAAAAATTACTTCACACCACAGACTCATCTTGGTCAGGATCGATTGAAATCTATCATGGTTTCAGAGAAATCATAGTTCATGGTAAGTTGTTCTTGTAGAATGTTGAACGACTATCCCAACTAAAATCTATCCACTCAACAAAAATTATTTCAGAGAAATCATACTCCATGGTAAGTTGTTCTTGTAGAATGTTGAACGTCTACCCCAACTAAAATCTATCCACTCAACAAAAATTATTTCAGAGAAATCGTACTCCACGGTTCGTTGTTCTTGTAGAATGTTGAACGACTATCCCAACTAAAATCTATCCACTCAACAAAAATTATTTCAGAGAAATCATACCCCATGGTTCGTTGTTCTTGTAGAATGTTGAACGACTACCCCAACTAAAATCTATCCACTCAACAAAAATCATACTCAATGGTTCGTTCTTCTTGTAGAATGTTGAACGACTACCCCAACTAAAATCTATCCACTCAACAAAAATTATTTCAGAGAAATCATACTCCATGGTAAGTTGTTCTTGTAGAATGTTGAACGACTATCCCAACTAAAATCTATCCACTCAACAAAAATTATTTCACACCACAGACTCATCTTGGTCAGGATCGATTTGAAATCTATCATGGTTTCAGAGAAATCATACTCCATGGTTTGTTGTTCTTGTAGAATGTTGAACGACTACCCCTAACTAAAATCTATCCACTCAACAAAAATTATTTCACACCACAGACTCATCTTGGTCAGGATCGATTTGAAATCTATCATGGTTTCAGAGAAATCATACTCCATGGTTCGTTGTTCTTGTAGAATGTTGAACGACTATCGCAACTAAAAGCTATCCACTCAACAAAAATTATTTCAGAGAAATCATACTCCATGGTAAGTTGTTCTTGTATAATGTTGAACGACTACCCCAACTAAAATCTATCCACTCAACAAAAATTATTTCAGAGAAATCATACTCCATGGTAAGTTGTTCTTGTAGAATGTTGAACGACTACCCCAACTAAAATCTATCCACTCAACAAAAATTATTTCACACCACAGACTCATCTTGGTCAGGATCGATTTGAAATCTATCATGGTTTCAGAGAAATCATAGTCCATGGTAAGTTGTTCTTGTAGAATGTTGAACGACTATCCCAACTAAAATCTATCCACTCAACAAAAATTATTTCACACCACAGACTCATCTTGGTCAGGATCGATTTGAAATCTATCATGGTTTCAGAGAAATCATAGTCCATGGTAAGTTGTTCTTGTAGAATGTTGAACGACTACCCGAACTAAAATCTATCCACTCAACAAAAATTATTTCACACCACAGACTCATCTTGGTCAGGATCGATTTGAAATCTATCATGGTTTCAGAGAAATCATACTCCATGGTTCGTTGTTCTTGTAGAATGTTGAACGACTATCCCAACTAAAATCTATCCACTCAACAAAAATTATTTCACACCACAGACTCATCTTGGTCAGGATCGATTTGAAATCTATCATGGTTTCAGAGAAATCATAGTCCATGGTAAGTTGTTCTTGTAGAATGTTGAACGACTACCCGAACTAAAATCTATCCACTCAACAAAAATTATTTCACACCACAGACTCATCTTGGTCAGGATCGATTTGAAATCTATCATGGTTTCAGAGAAATCATACTCCATGGTTCGTTGTTCGTGTAGAATGTTGAACGACTATCCCAACTAAAATCTATCCACACAACAAAAATTATTTCAGAGAAATCATACTCCATGGTAAGTTGTTCTTGTAGAATGTTGAACGACTATCCCAACTAAAATCTATCCACTCAACAAAAATTATTTCAGAGAAATCATACTCCATGGTAAGTTGTTCTTGTAGAATGTTGAACGACTATCCCAACTAAAATCTATCCACTCAACAAAAATTATTTCACACCACAGACTCATCTTGGTCAGGATCGATTTGAAATCTATCATGGTTTCAGAGAAATCATACTCCATGGTTCGTTGTTCTTGTAGAATGTTGAACGACTATCCCAACTAAAATCTATCCACACAACAAAAATTATTTCAGAGAAATCATACTCCATGGTAAGTTGTTCTTGTAGAATGTTGAACGACTATCCCAACTAAAATCTATCCACTCAACAAAAATTATTTCACACCACAGACACATCTTGGTCAGGATCGATTTGAAATCTATCATGGTTTCAGAGAAATCATACTCCATGGTTTGTTGTTCTTGTAGAATGTTGAACGACTACCCCTAACTAAAATCTATCCACTCAACAAAAATTATTTCACACCACAGACTCATCTTGGTCAGGATCGATTTGAAATCTATCATGGTTTCAGAGAAATCATACTCCATGGTTCGTTGTTCTTGTAGAATGTTGAACGACTATCGCAACTAAAATCTATCCACTCAACAAAAATTATTTCAGAGAAATCATACTCCATGGTAAGTTGTTCTTGTATAATGTTGAACGACTACCCCAACTAAAATCTATCCACTCAACAAAAATTATTTCAGAGAAATCATACTCCATGGTAAGTTCTTCTTGTAGAATGTTGAACGACTATCCCAACTAAAATCTATCCACTGAACAAAAATTATTTCACACCACAGACGCATCTTGGTCAGGATCGATTTGAAATCTATCATGGTTTCAGAGAAATCATACTCCATGGTTCGTTCTTCTTGTAGAATGTTGAACGACTACCCCAACTAAAATCTATCCACTCAACAAAAATTATTTCAGAGAAATCATACTCCATGGTAAGTTGTTCTTGTAGAATGTTGAACGACTATCCCAACTAAAATCTATCCACTCAACAAAAATTATTTCGCACCACAGACTCATCTTGGTCAGGATCGATTTGAAATCTATCATGGTTTCAGAGAAATCATACTCCATGGTTTGTTGTTCTTGTAGAATGTTGAACGACTACGCCTAACTAAAATCTATCCACTCAACAAAAATTATTTCACACCACAGACTCATCTTGGTCAGGATCGATTTGAAATCTATCATGGCTTCAGAGAAATCATACTCCATGGTTCGTTGTTCTTGTAGAAGGTTGAACGACTATCGCAACTAAAATCTATCCACTCAACAAAAATTATTTCAGAGAAATCATACTCCATGGTAAGTTGTTCTTGTATAATGTTGAACGACTACCCCTAACTAAAATCTATCCACTCAACAAAAATTATTTCACACCACAGACTCATCTTGGTCAGGATCGATTTGAAATCTATCATGGTTTCAGAGAAATCATAGTCCATGGTAAGTTGTTCTTGTAGAATGTTGAACGACTACCCCAACTAAAATCTATCCACTCAACAAAAATTATTTCACACCACAGACTCATCTTGGTCAGGATCGATTTGAAATCTATCATGGCTTCAGAGAAATCATACTCCATGGTTCGTTGTTCTTGTAGAAGGTTGAACGACTATCGCAACTAAAATCTATCCACTCAACAAAAATTATTTCAGAGAAATCATACTCCATGGTAAGTTGTTCTTGTAGAATGTTGAACGACTACCCCAACTAAAATCTATCCACTCAACAAAAATTATTTCACACCACAGACTCATCTTGGTCAGGATCGATTTGAAATCTATCATGGTTTCAGAGAAATCATAGTCCATGGTAAGTTGTTCTTGTAGAATGTTGAACGACTATCCCAACTAAAATCTATCCACTCAACAAAAATTATTTCACACCACAGACTCATCTTGGTCAGGATCGATTTGAAATCTATCATCGTTTCAGAGAAATCATAGTCCATGGTAAGTTGTTCTTGTAGAATGTTGAACGACTACCCCAACTAAAATCTATCCACTCAACAAAAATTATTTCACACCACAGACTCATCTTGGTCACAATCAATTTCAGATTTGGTTTCAGAGAAATCATACTCCATGGTTCGTTGTTCTTGTAGAATGTTGAACGACTATCCCAACTAAAATCTATCCACTCAACAAAAACTATTTCACACCATAGACTCATCTTGGTCAGGATCGATTTGAAATCTATCATGGTTTCAGAGAAATCATACTCCATGGTTCGTTGTTCGTGTAGAATGTTGAGCGACTATCCCAACTAAAATCTATCCACTCAACAAAAATTATTTCAGAGAAATCATACTCCATGGTTCTTTGTTCTTGTAGAATGTTGAACGACTACCCCTAACTAAAATCTATCCACTCAACAAAAATTATTTCACACCACAGACTCATCTTGGTCAGGATCGATTTGAAATCTATCATGGTTTCAGAGAAATCATAGTCCATGGTAAGTTGTTCTTGTAGAATGTTGAACGACTACCCCAACTAAAATCTATCCACTCAACAAAAATTATTTCACACCACAGACTCATCTTGGTCAGGATCGATTTGAAATCTATCATGGTTTCAGAGAAATCATACTCCATGGTTCGCTGTTCTTGTAGAATGTTGAACGACTATCCCAACTAAAATCTATCCACTCAACAAAAATTATTTCACACCACAGACTCATCTTGGTCAGGATCGATTTGAAATGTATCATGGTTTCAGAGAAATCATACTCCATGATTTGTTGTTCTTGTAGAATGTTGAACGACTACCCCTAACTAAAATCTATCCACTCAACAAAAATTATTTCACACCACAGACTCATCTTGGTCAGGATCGATTTGAAATCTATCATGGTTTCAGAGAAATCATACTCCATGGTTCGTTGTTCTTGTAGAATGTTGAACGACTATCGCAACTAAAATCTATCCACTCAACAAAAATTATTTCAGAGAAATCATACTCCATGGTAAGTTGTTCTAGTATAATGTTGAACGACTACCCCAACTAAAATCTATCCACTCAACAAAAATTATTTCAGAGAAATCATACTCCATGGTAAGTTGTTCTTGTAGAATGTTGAACGACTATCCCAACTAAAATCTATCCACTCAACAAAAATTATTTCACACCACAGACTCATCTTGGTCAGGATCGATTTAAAATCTATCATGGTTTCAGAGAAATCATACTCCATGGTTCGTTCTTCTTGTAGAATGTTGAACGACTATCCCAACTAAAATCTATCCACACAACAAAAATTATTTCAGAGAAATCATACTCCATGGTTCGTTGTTCGTGTAGAATGTTGAACGACTATCCCAACTAAAATCTATCCACTCAACAAAAATTATTTCAGAGAAATCATACTCTATGGTTCTTTGTTCTTGTAGAATGTTGAACGACTACCCCTAACTAAAATCTATCCACTCAACAAAAATTATTTCACACCACAGACTCATCTTGGTCAGGATCGATTTGAAATCTATCATGGTTTCAGAGAAATCATAGTCCATGGTAAGTTGTTCTTGTAGAATGTTGAACGACTACCCCAACTAAAATCTATCCACTCAACAAAAATTATTTCACACCACAGACTCATCTTGGTCAGGATCGATTTGAAATCTATCATGGTTTCAGAGAAATCATACTCCATGGTAAGTTGTTCTTGTAGAATGTTGAACGACTATCCCAACTAAAATCTATCCACTCAACAAAAATTATTTCACACCACAGACTCATCTTGGTCAGGATCGATTTGAAATCTATCATGGTTTCAGAGAAATCATAGTTCATGGTAAGTTGTTCTTGTAGAATGTTGAACGACTATCCCAACTAAAATCTATCCACTCAACAAAAATTATTTCAGAGAAATCATACTCCATGGTAAGTTGTTCTTGTAGAATGTTGAACGACTACCCCAACTAAAATCTATCCACTCAACAAAAATTATTTCAGAGAAATCGTACTCCACGGTTCGTTGTTCTTGTAGAATGTTGAACGACTATCCCAACTAAAATCTATCCACTCAACAAAAATTATTTCAGAGAAATCATACCCCATGGTTCGTTGTTCTTGTAGAATGTTGAACGACTACCCCAACTAAAATCTATCCACTCAACAAAAATCATACTCCATGGTTCGTTCTTCTTGTAGAATGTTGAACGACTACCCCAACTAAAATCTATCCACTCAACAAAAATTATTTCAGAGAAATCATACTCCATGGTAAGTTGTTCTTGTAGAATGTTGAACGACTATCCCAACTAAAATCTATCCACTCAACAAAAATTATTTCACACCACAGACTCATCTTGGTCAGGATCGATTTGAAATCTATCATGGTTTCAGAGAAATCATACTCCATGGTTCGTTGTTCTTGTAGAATGTTGAACGACTACCCCTAACTAAAATCTATCCACTCAACAAAAATTATTTCACACCACAGACTCATCTTGGTCAGGATCGATTTGAAATCTATCATGGTTTCAGAGAAATCATACTCCATGGTTCGTTGTTCTTGTAGAATGTTGAACGACTATCGCAACTAAAATCTATCCACTCAACAAAAATTATTTCAGAGAAATCATACTCCATGGTAAGTTGTTCTTGTATAATGTTGAACGACTACCCCAACTAAAATCTATCCACTCAACAAAAATTATTTCAGAGAAATCATACTCCATGGTAAGTTGTTCTTGTAGAATGTTGAACGACTACCCCAACTAAAATCTATCCACTCAACAAAAATTATTTCACACCACAGACTCATCTTGGTCAGGATCGATTTGAAAACTATCATGGTTTCAGAGAAATCATAGTCCATGGTAAGTTGTTCTTGTAGAATGTTGAACGACTATCCCAACTAAAATCTATCCACTCAACAAAAATTATTTCACACCACAGACTCATCTTGGTCAGGATCGATTTGAAATCTATCATGGTTTCAGAGAAATCATAGTCCATGGTAAGTTGTTCTTGTAGAATGTTGAACGACTACCCGAACTAAAATCTATCCACTCAACAAAAATTATTTCACACCACAGACTCATCTTGGTCAGGATCGATTTCAAATCTATCATGGTTTCAGAGAAATCATACTCCATGGTTCGTTGTTCTTGTAGAATGTTGAACGACTATCCCAACTAAAATCTATCCACTCAACAAAAATTATTTCACACCACAGACTCATCTTGGTCAGGATCGATTTGAAATCTATCATGGTTTCAGAGAAATCATACTCCATGGTTCGTTGTTCGTGTAGAATGTTGAACGACTACCCCAACTAAAATCTATCCACTCAACAAAAATTATTTCACACCACAGACTCATCTTGGTCAGGATCGATTTGAAATCTATCATGGTTTCAGAGAAATCATACTCCATGATTTGTTGTTCTTGTAGAATGTTGAACGACTACCCCTAACTAAAATCTATCCACTCAACAAAAATTATTTCACACCACAGACTCATCTTGGTCAGGATCGATTTGAAATCTATCATGGTTTCAGAGAAATCATACTCCATGGTTCGTTGTTCTTGTAGAATGTTGAACGACTATCGCAACTAAAATCTATCCACTCAACAAAAATTATTTCAGAGAAATCATACTCCATGGTAAGTTGTTCTTGTATAATGTTGAACGACTACCCCAACTAAAATCTATCCACTCAACAAAAATTATTTCAGAGAAATCATACTCCATGGTTCTTTGTTCTTGTAGAATGTTGAACGACTACCCCTAACTAAAATCTATCCACTCAACAAAAATTATTTCACACCACAGACTCATCTTGGTCAGGATCGATTTGAAATCTATCATGGTTTCAGAGAAATCATAGTCCATGGTAAGTTGTTCTTCTAGAATGTTGAACGACTACCCCAACTAAAATCTATCCACTCAACAAAAATTATTTCACACCACAGACTCATCTTGGTCAGGATCGATTTGAAATCTATCATGGTTTCAGAGAAATCATACTCCATGGTTCGTTGTTCTTGTAGAATGTTGAGCGACTATCCCAACTAAAATCTATCCACTCAACAAAAATTATTTCACACCACAGACTCATCTTGGTCAGGATCGATTTGAAATCTATCATGGTTTCAGAGAAATCATACTCCATGATTTGTTGTTCTTGTAGAATGTTGAACGACTACCCCTAACTAAAATCTATCCACTCAACAAAAATTATTTCACACCACAGACTCATCTTGGTCAGGATCGATTTGAAATCTATCATGGTTTCAGAGAAATCATACTATATGGTTCGTTGTTCTTGTAGAATGTTGAACGACTATCGCAACTAAAATCTATCCACTCAACAAAAATTATTTCAGAGAAATCATAGTCCATGGTAAGTTGTTCTTGTACAATGTTGAACGACTATCCCAACTAAAATCTATCCACTCAACAAAAATTATTTCACACCACAGACTCATCTTGGTCAGGATCGATTTGAAATCTATCATGGTTTCAGAGAAATCATACTCCATGGTAAGTTGTTCTTGTAGAATGTTGAACGACTATCCCAACTAAAATCTATCCACTCAACAAAAATTATTTCACACCACAGACTCATCTTGGTCAGGATCGATTTGAAATCTATCATGGTTTCAGAGAAATAATACTCCATGGTTCGTTGTTCGTGTAGAATGTTGAACGACTACCACAACTAAAATCTATCCACTCAACAAAAATTATTTCACACCACAGACTCATCTTGGTCAGGATCGATTTGAAATCTATCATGGTTTCAGAGAAATCATACTCCATGATTTGTTGTTCTTGTAGAATGTTGAACGACTACCCCTAACTAAAATCTATCCACTCAACAAAAATTATTTCACACCACAGACTCATCTTGGTCAGGATCGATTTGAAATCTATCATGGTTTCAGAGAAATCATACTCCATGGTTCGTTGTTCTTGTAGAATGTTGAACGACTATCGCAACTAAAATCTATCCACTCAACAAAAATTATTTCAGAGAAATCATACTCCATGGTAAGTTGTTCTTGTATAATGTTGAACGACTACCCCAACTAAAATCTATCCACTCAACAAAAATTATTTCAGAGAAATCATACTCCATGGTAAGTTGTTCTTGTAGAATGTTGAACGACTATCCCAACTAAAATCTATCCACTCAACAAAAATTATTTCACACCACAGACTCATCTTGGTCAGGATCGATTTGAAATCTATCATGGTTTCAGAGAAATCATAGTCCATGGTAAGTTGTTCTTCTAGAATGTTGAACGACTACCCCAACTAAAATCTATCCACTCAACAAAAATTATTTCACACCACAGACTCATCTTGGTCAGGATCGATTTGAAATCTATCATGGTTTCAGAGAAATCATACTCCATTTTTCGTTGTTCTTGTAGAATGTTGAACGACTATCCCAACTAAAATCTATCCACTCAACAAAAATTATTTCACACCACAGACTCATCTTGGTCAGGATCGATTTGAAATCTATCATGGTTTCAGAGAAATCATACTCCATGATTTGTTGTTCTTGTAGAATGTTGAACGACTACCCCAACTAAAATCTATCCACTCAACAAAAATTATTTCACACCACAGACTCATCTTGGTCAGGATCGATTTGAAATCTATCATGGTTTCAGAGAAATCATACTCCATGGTTCGTTGTTCTTGTAGAATGTTGAACGACTATCGCAACTAAAATCTATCCACTCAACAAAAATTATTTCAGAGAAATCATACTCCATGGTAAGTTGTTCTTGTATAATGTTGAACGACTACCCCAACTAAAATCTATCCACTCAACAAAAATTATTTCAGAGAAATCATACTCCATGGTAAGTTGTTCTTGTAGAATGTTGAACGACTATCCCAACTAAAATCTATCCACTCAACAAAAATTATTTCACACCACAGACTCATCTTGGTCAGGATCGATTTGAAATCTATCATGGTTTCAGAGAAATCATACTCCATGGTTCGTTGTTCTTGTAGAATGTTGAGCGACTATCCCAACTAAAATCTATCCACACAACAAAAATTATTTCAGAGAAATCATACTCCATGGTTCGCTGTTCGTGTAGAATGTTGAACGACTATCCCAACTAAAATCTATCCACTCAACAAAAATTATTTCAGAGAAATCATACTACATGGTTCTTTGTTCTTGTATAATGTTGAACGACTACCCCAACTAAAATCTATCCACTCAACAAAAATTATTTCAGAGAAATCATACTCCATGGTAAGTTGTTCTTGTAGAATGTTGAACGACTATCCCAACTAAAATCTATCCACTCAACAAAAATTATTTCACACCACAGACTCATCTTGGTCAGGATCGATTTGAAATCTATCATGGTTTCAGAGAAATCATAGTCCATGGTAAGTTGTTCTTGTAGAATGTTGAACGACTACCCCAACTAAAATCTATCCACTCAACAAAAATTATTTCAGAGAAATCATACTCCATGGTAAGTTGTTCTTGTAGAATGTTGAACGACTATCCCAACTAAAATCTATCCACTCAACAAAAATTATTTCACACCACAGACTCATCTTGGTCAGGATCGATTTGAAATCTATCATGGTTTCAGAGAAATCATACTCCATGATTCGTTCTTCTTGTAGAATGTCGAACGACTATCCCAACTAAAATCTATCCACACAACAAAAATTATTTCAGAGAAATCATACTCCATGGTTCGTTGTTCGTGTAGAATGTTGAACGACTATCCCAACTAAAATCTATCCACTCAACAAAAATTATTTCAGAGAAATCATACTCCATGGTTCTTTGTTCTTGTAGAATGTTGAACGACTACCCCTAACAAAAATCTATCCACTCAACAAAAATTATTTCACACCACAGACTCATCTTGGTCAGGATCGATTTGAAATCTATCATGGTTTCAGAGAAATCATAGTCCATGGTAAGTTGTTCTTGTAGAATGTTGAACGACTACCCCAACTAAAATCTATCCACTCAACAAAAATTATTTCACACCACAGACTCATCTTGGTCAGGATCGATATGAAATCTATCATGGTTTCAGAGAAATCATAGTTCATGGTAAGTTGTTCTTGTAGAATGTTGAACGACTATCCCAACTAAAATCTATCCACTCAACAAAAATTATTTCAGAGAAATCATACTCCATTGTAAGTTGTTCTTGTAGAATGTTGAACGACTACCCCAACTAAAATCTATCCACTCAACAAAAATTATTTCAGAGAAATCGTACTCCACGGTTCGTTGTTCTTGTAGAATGTTGAACGACTATCCCAACTAAAATCTATCCACTCAACAAAAATTATTTCACACCACAGACTCATCTTGGTCAGGATCGATTTGAAATCTATCATGGTTTCAGAGAAATCATACTCAATGGTTCGTTGTTCTTGTAGAATGTTGAACGACTATCCCAACTAAAATCTATCCACTCAACAATAATTATTTCAGAGAAATCATACTCCATGGTAAGTTGTTCTTGTAGAATGTTGAACGACTACCCCAACTAAAATCTATCCACTCAACAAAAATTATTTCACACCACAGACTCATCTTGGTCAGAATCGATTTGAAATCTATCATGGTTTCAGAGAAATCATACTCCATGGTAAGTTGTTCTTGTAGAATGTTGAACGACTACCCCAACTAAAATCTATCCACTCAACAAAAATTATTTCAGAGAAATCATACTCCATGGTTCGTTGTTCTTGTAGAATGTTGAACGACTACCCCAACTAAAATCTATCCACTCAACAAAAATTATTTCACACCACAGACTCATCTTGGTCAGGATCGATTTGAAATCTATCATGGTTTCAGAGAAATCATACTCCATGGTTCGTTGTTCTTGTAGAATGTTGAACGACTACCCCAACTAAAATCTATCCACTCAACAAAAATTATTTCACACCACAGACTCATCTTGGTCAGGATCGATTTGAAATCTATCATGGTTTCAGAGAAATCAAAGTCCATGGTAAGTTGTTCTTGTAGAATGTTGAACGACTACCCCAACTAAAATCTATCCACTCAACAAAAATTATTTCACACCACAGACTCATCTTGGTCAGGATCGATTTGAAATCTATCATGGTTTCAGAGAAATCATACTCCATGGTTCGTTGTTCTTGTAGAATGTTGAACGACTATCCCAACTAAAATCTATTAACTCAACAAAAATTATTTCAGAGAAATCATACTCCATGGTTCGTTGTTCTTGTAAAATGTTGAACGACTACCCCAACTAAAATCTATCCACTCAACAAAAATTATTTCACACCACAGACTCATCTTGGTCAGGATCGATTTGAAATCTATCATGGTTTCAGAGAAATCACAGTCCATGGTAAGTTGTTCTTGTAGAATGTTGAACGACTACCCCTAACTAAAATCTATCCACTCAACAAAAATTATTTCACACCACAGACTCATCTTGGTCAGGATCGATTTGAAATCTATCATGGTTTCAGAGAAATCATACTCCATGGTTCGTTGTTCTTGTAAAATGTTGAAGGACTACCCCAACTAAAATCTATTCACTCAACAAAAAGTATTTCAGAGAAATCATACTCCATGGTAAGTTGTTCTTGTAGAATGTTGAACGACTACCCCAACTAAAATCTATCCACTCAACAAAAATTATTTCACACCACAGACTCATCTTGGTCTGGATCGATTTGAAATCTATCATGGTTTCAGAGAAATCATAGTCCATGGTAAGTTGTTCTTGTAGAATGTTGAACGACTACCCCAACTAAAATCTATCCACTCAACAAAAATTATTTCACACCACAGACTCATCTTGGTCAGGATCGATTTGAAATCTATCATGGTTTCAGAGAAATCATACTCCATGGTTCGTTGTTCTTGTAGAATGTTGAACGACTATCCCAACTAAAATCTATCCACTCAACAAAAATTATTTCACACCACAGACTCATCTTGGTCAGGATCGATTTGAAATCTATCATGGTTTCAGAGAAATCATACTACATGGTAAGTTGTTCTTGTAGAATGTTGAACGACTACCCCAACTAAAATCTATCCACTCAACAAAAATTATTTCACACCACAGACTCATCTTGGTCAGGATCGATTTGAAATCTATCATGGTTTCAGAAAAATCATAGTCCATGGTAAGTTGTTCTTGTAGAATGTTGAACGACTACCCCAACTAAAATCTATCCACTCAACAAAAATTATTTCACACCACAGACTCATCTTGGTCAGGATCGATTTGAAATCTATCATGGTTTCAGAGAAATCATACTCCATGGTAAGTTGTTCTTGTAGAATGTTGAACGACTATCCCAACTAAAATCTATCCACTCAACAAAAATTATTTCACACCACAGACTCATCTTGGTCAGGATCGATTTGAAATCTATCATGGTTTCAGAGAAATCATACTCCATGGTTCGTTGTTCTTGTAGAATGTTGAACGACTATCCCAACTAAAATCTATCCACTCAACAAAAATTATTTCAGAGAAATCATACTCCATGGTTCGTTGTTCTTGTAGAATGTTGAACGACTACCCCAACTAAAATCTATCCACTCAACAAAAATTATTTCACACCACAGACTCATCTTGGTCAGGATCGATTTGAAATCTATCATGGTTTCAGAGAAATCATACTCCATGGTAAGTTGTTCTTGTAAAATGTTGAACGACTACCCCAACTAAAATCTATCCACTCAACAAAAATTATTTCACACCACAGACTCATCTTGGTCAGGATCGATTTGAAATCTATCATGGTTTCAGAGAAATCATACTCCATGATTTGTTGTTCTTGTAGAATGTTGAACGACTACCCCAACTAAAATCTATCCACTCAACAAAAATTATTTCACACCACAGACTCATCTTGGTCAGGATCGATTTGAAATCTATCATGGTTTCAGAGAAATCATACTCCATGGTTCGTTGTTCTTGTAGAATGTTGAACGACTATCGCAACTAAAATCTATCCACTCAACAAAAATTATTTCAGAGAAATCATACTCCATGGTAAGTTGTTCTTGTATAATGTTGAACGACTACCCCAACTAAAATCTATCCACTCAACAAAAATTATTTCAGAGAAATCATACTCCATGGTAAGTTGTTCTTGTAGAATGTTGAACGACTATCCCAACTAAAATCTATCCACTCAACAAAAATTATTTCACACCACAGACTCATCTTGGTCAGGATCGATTTGAAATCTATCATGGTTTCAGAGAAATCATACTCCATGGTTCGTTGTTCTTGTAGAATGTTGAGCGACTATCCCAACTAAAATCTATCCACACAACAAAAATTATTTCAGAGAAATCATACTCCATGGTTCGCTGTTCGTGTAGAATGTTGAACGACTATCCCAACTAAAATCTATCCACTCAACAAAAATTATTTCAGAGAAATCATACTACATGGTTCTTTGTTCTTGTATAATGTTGAACGACTACCCCAACTAAAATCTATCCACTCAACAAAAATTATTTCAGAGAAATCATACTCCATGGTAAGTTGTTCTTGTAGAATGTTGAACGACTATCCCAACTAAAATCTATCCACTCAACAAAAATTATTTCACACCACAGACTCATCTTGGTCAGGATCGATTTGAAATCTATCATGGTTTCAGAGAAATCATAGTCCATGGTAAGTTGTTCTTGTAGAATGTTGAACGACTACCCCAACTAAAATCTATCCACTCAACAAAAATTATTTCAGAGAAATCATACTCCATGGTAAGTTGTTCTTGTAGAATGTTGAACGACTATCCCAACTAAAATCTATCCACTCAACAAAAATTATTTCACACCACAGACTCATCTTGGTCAGGATCGATTTGAAATCTATCATGGTTTCAGAGAAATCATACTCCATGATTCGTTCTTCTTGTAGAATGTCGAACGACTATCCCAACTAAAATCTATCCACACAACAAAAATTATTTCAGAGAAATCATACTCCATGGTTCGTTGTTCGTGTAGAATGTTGAACGACTATCCCAACTAAAATCTATCCACTCAACAAAAATTATTTCAGAGAAATCATACTCCATGGTTCTTTGTTCTTGTAGAATGTTGAACGACTACCCCTAACAAAAATCTATCCACTCAACAAAAATTATTTCACACCACAGACTCATCTTGGTCAGGATCGATTTGAAATCTATCATGGTTTCAGAGAAATCATAGTCCATGGTAAGTTGTTCTTGTAGAATGTTGAACGACTACCCCAACTAAAATCTATCCACTCAACAAAAATTATTTCACACCACAGACTCATCTTGGTCAGGATCGATATGAAATCTATCATGGTTTCAGAGAAATCATAGTTCATGGTAAGTTGTTCTTGTAGAATGTTGAACGACTATCCCAACTAAAATCTATCCACTCAACAAAAATTATTTCAGAGAAATCATACTCCATTGTAAGTTGTTCTTGTAGAATGTTGAACGACTACCCCAACTAAAATCTATCCACTCAACAAAAATTATTTCAGAGAAATCGTACTCCACGGTTCGTTGTTCTTGTAGAATGTTGAACGACTATCCCAACTAAAATCTATCCACTCAACAAAAATTATTTCACACCACAGACTCATCTTGGTCAGGATCGATTTGAAATCTATCATGGTTTCAGAGAAATCATACTCAATGGTTCGTTGTTCTTGTAGAATGTTGAACGACTATCCCAACTAAAATCTATCCACTCAACAATAATTATTTCAGAGAAATCATACTCCATGGTAAGTTGTTCTTGTAGAATGTTGAACGACTACCCCAACTAAAATCTATCCACTCAACAAAAATTATTTCACACCACAGACTCATCTTGGTCAGAATCGATTTGAAATCTATCATGGTTTCAGAGAAATCATACTCCATGGTAAGTTGTTCTTGTAGAATGTTGAACGACTACCCCAACTAAAATCTATCCACTCAACAAAAATTATTTCAGAGAAATCATACTCCATGGTTCGTTGTTCTTGTAGAATGTTGAACGACTACCCCAACTAAAATCTATCCACTCAACAAAAATTATTTCACACCACAGACTCATCTTGGTCAGGATCGATTTGAAATCTATCATGGTTTCAGAGAAATCATACTCCATGGTTCGTTGTTCTTGTAGAATGTTGAACGACTACCCCAACTAAAATCTATCCACTCAACAAAAATTATTTCACACCACAGACTCATCTTGGTCAGGATCGATTTGAAATCTATCATGGTTTCAGAGAAATCAAAGTCCATGGTAAGTTGTTCTTGTAGAATGTTGAACGACTACCCCAACTAAAATCTATCCACTCAACAAAAATTATTTCACACCACAGACTCATCTTGGTCAGGATCGATTTGAAATCTATCATGGTTTCAGAGAAATCATACTCCATGGTTCGTTGTTCTTGTAGAATGTTGAACGACTATCCCAACTAAAATCTATTAACTCAACAAAAATTATTTCAGAGAAATCATACTCCATGGTTCGTTGTTCTTGTAAAATGTTGAACGACTACCCCAACTAAAATCTATCCACTCAACAAAAATTATTTCACACCACAGACTCATCTTGGTCAGGATCGATTTGAAATCTATCATGGTTTCAGAGAAATCACAGTCCATGGTAAGTTGTTCTTGTAGAATGTTGAACGACTACCCCTAACTAAAATCTATCCACTCAACAAAAATTATTTCACACCACAGACTCATCTTGGTCAGGATCGATTTGAAATCTATCATGGTTTCAGAGAAATCATACTCCATGGTTCGTTGTTCTTGTAAAATGTTGAAGGACTACCCCAACTAAAATCTATTCACTCAACAAAAAGTATTTCAGAGAAATCATACTCCATGGTAAGTTGTTCTTGTAGAATGTTGAACGACTACCCCAACTAAAATCTATCCACTCAACAAAAATTATTTCACACCACAGACTCATCTTGGTCTGGATCGATTTGAAATCTATCATGGTTTCAGAGAAATCATAGTCCATGGTAAGTTGTTCTTGTAGAATGTTGAACGACTACCCCAACTAAAATCTATCCACTCAACAAAAATTATTTCACACCACAGACTCATCTTGGTCAGGATCGATTTGAAATCTATCATGGTTTCAGAGAAATCATACTCCATGGTTCGTTGTTCTTGTAGAATGTTGAACGACTATCCCAACTAAAATCTATCCACTCAACAAAAATTATTTCACACCACAGACTCATCTTGGTCAGGATCGATTTGAAATCTATCATGGTTTCAGAGAAATCATACTACATGGTAAGTTGTTCTTGTAGAATGTTGAACGACTACCCCAACTAAAATCTATCCACTCAACAAAAATTATTTCACACCACAGACTCATCTTGGTCAGGATCGATTTGAAATCTATCATGGTTTCAGAAAAATCATAGTCCATGGTAAGTTGTTCTTGTAGAATGTTGAACGACTACCCCAACTAAAATCTATCCACTCAACAAAAATTATTTCACACCACAGACTCATCTTGGTCAGGATCGATTTGAAATCTATCATGGTTTCAGAGAAATCATACTCCATGGTAAGTTGTTCTTGTAGAATGTTGAACGACTATCCCAACTAAAATCTATCCACTCAACAAAAATTATTTCACACCACAGACTCATCTTGGTCAGGATCGATTTGAAATCTATCATGGTTTCAGAGAAATCATACTCCATGGTTCGTTGTTCTTGTAGAATGTTGAACGACTATCCCAACTAAAATCTATCCACTCAACAAAAATTATTTCAGAGAAATCATACTCCATGGTTCGTTGTTCTTGTAGAATGTTGAACGACTACCCCAACTAAAATCTATCCACTCAACAAAAATTATTTCACACCACAGACTCATCTTGGTCAGGATCGATTTGAAATCTATCATGGTTTCAGAGAAATCATACTCCATGGTAAGTTGTTCTTGTAAAATGTTGAACGACTACCCCAACTAAAATCTATCCACTCAACAAAAATTATTTCACACCACAGACTCATCTTGGTCAGGATCGATTTGAAATCTATAATGGTTTCAGAGAAATCATACTCCATGGTTCGTTGTTCTTGTAAAATGTTGAACGAATACCCCAACTAAAATCTATCCACTCAATAAAAATTATTTCACACCACAGACTCATCTTGGTCAGGATCGATTTGAAATCTATCATGGTTTCAGAGAAATCATACTCCATGGTTCGTTGTTCTTGTAAAATGTTGAACGACTACCCCAACTAAAATCTATCCACTCAACAAAAATTATTTCACACCACAGACTCATCTTGGTCAGGATCGATTTGAAATCTATCATGGTTTCAGAGAAATCATAGTCCATGGTAAGTTGTTCTTGTAGAATGTTGAACGACTACCCCTAACTAAAATCTATCCACTCAACAAAAATTATTTCACACCACAGACTCATCTTGGTCAGGATCGATTTGAAATCTATCATGGTTTCAGAGAAATCATAGTCCATGGTAAGTTGTTCTTGTAGAATGTTGAACGACTACCCCTAACTAAAATCTATCCACTCAACAAAAATTATTTCACACCACAGACTCATTTTGGTCAGGATCGATTTGAAATCTATCATGGTTTCAGAGAAATCATACTCCATGATTCGCTGTTCTTGTAGAATGTTGAACGACTACCCCAACTAAAATCTATCCACTCAACAAAAATTATTTCACACCACAGACTCATCTTGGTCAGGATCGATTTGAAATCTATCATGGTTTCAGAGAAATCATAGTCCATGGTAAGCTGTTCTTGTAGAATGTTGAACGACTACCCCTAACTAAAATCTATCTACCCAACAAAAATTATTTCACACCACAGACTCATTTTGGTCAGGATCGATTTGAAATCTATCATGGTTTCAGAGAAATCATACTCCATGATTCGCTGTTCTTGTAGAATGTTGAACGACTACCCCAACTAAAATCTATCCACTCAACAAAAATTATTTCACACCACAGACTCATCTTGGTCAGGATCGATTTGAAATCTATCATGGTTTCAGAGAAATCATAGTCCATGGTAAGCTGTTCTTGTAGAATGTTGAACGACTACCCCTAACTAAAATCTATCTACCCAACAAAAATTATTTCACACCACAGACTCATCTTGGTCAGGATCGATTTGAAATCTATCATGGTTTCAGAGAAATCATACTCCATGGTTCGTTGTTCTTGTAAAATGTTGAACGACTACCCCAACTTAAACCTATCCACTCAACAAAAATTATTTCAGAGAAATCATACTCCATGGTAAGTTGTTCTTGTAGAATGTTGAACGACTACCCCAACTAAAATCTATTCAATCAACAAAAATTATTTCACACCACAGACTCATCTTGGTCAGGATCGATTTGAAATCTATCATGGTTTCAGCGAAATCATACTCCATGGTAAGTTGTTCTTGTAGAATATTGAACGACTACCCCAACTAAAATCTATCCACTCAACAAAAATTATTTCAGAGAAATCATACTCCATGATTCGTTGTTCTTGTAGAATGTTGAACGACTACCCCAACTAAAATCTATCCACTCAACAAAAATTATTTCACACCACAGACTCATCTTGGTCAGGATCGATTTGAAATCTATCATGGTTTCAAAGAAATCACAGTCCATGGTAAGTTGTTCTTGTAGAATGTTGAACGACTACCCCTAACTAAAATCTATCCACTCAACAAAAATTATTTCACACCACAGACTCATCTTGGTCAGGATCGATTTGAAATCTATCATGGTTTCAGAGAAATCATACTCCATGGTTCGTTGTTCTTGTAGAATGTTGAACGACTACCCCAACTAAAATCTATCCACTCAACAAAAATTATTTCACACCACAGACTCATCTTGTTCAGGATCGATTTGAAATCTATCATGGTTTCAGAGAAATCATAGTCCATGGTAAGTTGTTCTTGTAGAATGTTGAACGACTACCCCAACTAAAATCTATCCACTCAACAAAAATTATTTCACACCACAGACTCATCTTGGTCAGGATCGATTTGAAATCTATCATGGTTTCAGCGAAATCATACTCCATGGTAAGTTGTTCTTGTAGAATATTGAACGCCTACCCCTAACTAAAATCTATCCACTCAACAAAAATTATTTCAGAGAAATCATACTCCATGATTCGTTGTTCTTGTAGAATGTTGAACGACTACCCCAACTAAAATCTATCCACTCAACAAAAAATTATTTCACACCACAGACTCATCTTGGTCAGGATCGATTTGAAATCTATCATGGTTTCAGAGAAATCACAGTCCATGGTAAGTTGTTCTTGTAGAATGTTGAACGACTAACCCAACTAAAATCTATCCACTCAACAAAAATTATTTCAGAGAAATCATACTCCATGGTTCGTTGTTCTTGTGGAATGTTGAACGACTACCCCAAATAAAATCTATCCACTCAACAAAAATTATTTCACACCACAGACTCATCTTGGTCAGGATCGATTTGAAATCTATCATGGTTTCAGAGAAATCACAGTCCATGGTAAGTTGTTCTTGTAGAATGTTGAACGACTACCCCAACTAAAACCTATCCACTCAACAAAAATTATTTCAGAGAAATCATACTCCATGGTAAGTTGTTCTTGTAGAATGTTGAACGACTACCCCAACTAAAATCTATCCACTCAACAAAAATTATTTCACACCACAGACTCATCTTGGTCAGGATCGATTTGAAATCTATCATGGTTTCAGAGAAATCATACTCCATGGTAAGTTGTTCTTGTAGAATGTTGAACGACTACCCCAACTAAAAGCTATCCACTCAACAAAAATTATTTCACACCACAGACTCATCTTGGTCAGGATCGATTTGAAATCTATCATGGTTTCAGAGAAATCATACTCCATGGTTCGTTGTTCTTGTAGAATGTTGAACGACTATCCCAACTAAAATCTATCCACTCAACAAAAATTATTTCAGAGAAATCATAGTCCATGGTAACTAGTTCTTGTAGAATGTTGAGCGACTACCCCAACTAAAATCTATCCACTCAACAAAAATTATTTCACACCACAGACTCATCTTGGTCAGGATCGATTTGAAATCTATCATGGTTTCAGAGAAATCACAGTCCATGGTAAGTTGTTCTTGTAGAATTTTGAACGACTACCCCAACTAAAATCTATCCACTCAACAAACATTATTACACACCACAGACTCATCTTGGTCAGGATCGATTTGAAATCTATCATGGTTTCAGAGAAATCATACTCCATGATTCGTTGTTCTTGTAGAATGTTGAACGACTACCCCAACTAAAATCTATCCACTCAACAAAAATTATTTCACACCACAGACTCATCTTGGTCAGGATCGATTTGAAATCTATCATGGTTTCAGAGAAATCATAGTCCATGGTAAGTTGTTCTTGTAGAATGTTGAACGACTACCCCAACTAAAATCTATCCACTCAACAAAAATTATTTCACACTACAGACTCATCTTGGTCAGGATCGATTTGAAATCTATCATGGTTTCAGAGAAATCATAATCCATGGTTCGTTGTTCTTGTAAAATGTTGAACGACTACCCCAACTAAAATCTATATACTCAACAAAAATTATTTCACACCACAGACTCATCTTGGTCAGGATCGATTTGAAATCTATCATGGTTTCAGAGAAATCATACTCCATGGTTCGTTGTTCTTGTAGAATGTTGAACGACTAACCCAACTAAAATCTATCCACTCAACAAAAATTATTTCAGAGAAATCATACTCCATGGTTCGTTGTTCTTGTAGAATGTTGAACGACTACCCCAACTAAAATCTATCCACTCAACAAAAATTATTTCACACCACAGACTCATCTTGGTCAGGATCGATTTGAAATCTATCATGGTTTCAGAGAAATCATAGTCCATGGTAAGTTGTTCTTGTAGAATGTTGAACGAATACCCCAACTAAAATCTATCCACTCAACAAAAATTATTTCACACCACAGACTCATCTTGGTCAGGATCGATTTGAAATCTATCATGGTTTCAGAGAAATCATACTCCATGGTTCGTTGTTCTTGTAGAATGTTGAACGACTATCCCAACTAAAATCTATCCACTCAACAAAAATTATTTCACACCACAGACTCATCTTGGTCAGGATCGATTTGAAATCTATCATGGTTTCAGAGAAATTATACTCCATGGTTCGTTGTTCTTGTAGAATGTTGAACGACTAACCCAACTAAAATCTATCCACTCAACAAAAATTATTTCAGAGAAATCATACTCCATGGTTCGTTGTTCTTGTAGAATGTTGAACGACTACCCCAACTAAAATCTATCCACTCAACAAAAATTATTTCACACCACAGACTCATCTTGGTCAGGATCGATTTGAAATCTATCATGGTTTCAGAGAAATCATAGTTCATGGTAAGTTGTTCTTGTAGAATGTTGAACGACTACCCCAACTAAAATCTATCCACTCAACAAAAATTATTTCACACCACAGACTCATCTTGGTCAGGATCGATTTGAAATCTATAATGGTTTCAGAGAAATCATACTCCATGGTTCGTTGTTGTTGTAAAATGTTGAACGAATACCCCTACTAAAATCTATCCACTCAACAAATATTATTTCACACCACAGACTCATCTTGGTCAGGATCGATTTGAAATCAATCATGGTTTCAGAGAAATCATACTCCATGGTTCGTTGTTCCTGTAAAATGTTGAACGACTACCCCAACTAACATCTATCCACTCAACGAAAATTATTTCACATCACAGACTCATCTTGGTCAGGATCGATTTGAAATCTATCATGGTTTCAGAGAAATCATAGTCCATGGTAAGTTGTTCTTGTAGAATGTTGAACGACTACCCCTAACTAAAATCTATCCACTCAACAAAAATTATTTCACACCACAGACTCATCTTGGTCAGGATCGATTTGAAATCTATCATGGTTTCAGAGAAATCATACTCCATGGTTCGTTGTTCTTGTAAAATGTTGAACGACTACCCCAACTAACATCTATCCACTCAACAAAAATTATTTCACACCACAGACTCATCTTGGTCAGGATCGATTTGAAATCTATCATGGTTTCAGAGAAATCATAGTCCATGGTAAGTTGTTCTTGTAGAATGTTGCACGACTACCCCAACTAAAATCTATCCACTCAACAAAAATTATTTCACACCACAGACTCATCTTGGTCAGGATCGATTTGAAATCTATCATGGTTTCAGAGAAATCATAGTTCATGGTAAGTTGTTCTTGTAGAATGTTGAACGACTACCCCAACTAAAATCTATCCACTCAACAAAAATTATTTCACACCACAGACTCATCTTGGTCAGGATCGATTTGAAATCTATAATGGTTCAGAGAAATCATACTCCATGTTCGTTGTTGTTGTAAAATGTTGAACGAATACCCCTACTAAAATCTATCCACTCAACAAATATTATTTCACACCACAGACTCATCTTGGTCAGGATCGATTTGAAATCAATCATGGTTTCAGAGAAATCATACTCCATGGTAAGTTGTTCTTGTAGAATGTTGAACGACTACCCCAACTAAAATCTATGCACTCAACAAAAATTATTTCACACCACAGACTCATCTTGGTCAGGATCGATTTGAAATCTATCATTTTTTCAGAGAAATCATAGTCCATTTTAAGTTGTTCTTGTAGAATGTTGAACGACTACCCCTAACTAAAATCTATCCACTCAACAAAAATTATTTCACACCACAGACTCATCTTGGTCAGGATCGATTTGAAATCTATCATGGTTTCAGAGAAATCATACTCCATGGTTCGTTGTTCTTGTAAAATGTTGAACGACTACCCCAACTAAAACCTATCCACTCAACAAAAATTATTTCACACCACAGACTCATCTTGGTCAGGATCGATTTGAAATCTATCATGGTTTCAGAGAAATCATAGTCCATGGTAAGTTGTTCTTGTAGAATGTTGAACGACTCCCCCCAACTAAAATCTATCCACTCAACAAAAATTATTTCACACCACAGACTCATCTTGGTCAGGATCGATTTGAAATCTATCATGGTTTCAGAGAAATCATACTCCATGGTTCGTTGTTCTTGTAGAATGTTGAACGACTATCCCAACTAAAATCTATCCACTCAACAAAAAATTATTTGACACCACAGACTGTAGAATGTTGAACGACTATCCCAACTAAAATCTATCCACTCAACAAAAATTATTTCACACCACAGACTCATCTTGGTCAGGATCGATTTGAAATCTATCATGGTTTCAGAGAAATCATACTCCATGGTAAGTTGTTCTTGTAGAATGTTGAACGACTATCCCTAACTAAAATCTATCCACTCAACAAAAATTATTTCACACCACAGACTCATCTTGGTCAGGATCGATTTGAAATCTATCATGGTTTCAGAGAAATCATACTCCATGGTTCGTTGTTATTGTAGAATGTTGAACGACTACCCCAACTAAAATCTATTCACTCAACAAAAATTATTTCAGAGAAATCATACTCCATGGTAAGTTGTTCTTGTAGAATGTTGAACGACTATCCCCAAACTAAAATCTATCCACTCAACAAAAATTATTTCACACCACAGACTCATCTTGGTCAGAATCGATTTGAAATCTATCATGGTTTCAGAGAAATCATACTCCATGGTTCGCTGTTCTTGTAAAA